>JARHVA010001244.1:862500-1052500 GCA_037957365.1 Torreya grandis | reverse complement strand
ATTTCAGCCAACCTATAACAAGTTGTTAATCTACCACCTCAAAAGTGATCATTAATTCCTAATATTAGTTAATAGGTCAATAACGTATTCATCCTGCCCAAAAAATGAATGCTTTTAATCAACAATATATCGAAACTATTTCTTATAATCAATAACCTTATTCCTCAAATCAACACATTTTTTTTTCAAATCAACATGTTACCTCTTCTAGCTAACAACATCCTCATCCCACTTCTCAAAGGATTCCTATGAATCAATAACATGTAACTTTTCATACCCAACAAGTTACCTACCCTAATCTATAGAACATTCCACCAATTAGTTGATAGTTTCTTCCAATCCAAGACCCTAGTCATATATTCCATATCCAAAATCATAATGTAAATAGCATATACAAAGGGAAATACAAATGATCTATAAATCAATCCTAGCTTGGAGAAGATAAATCCTACTTACACTTCTAATTATTGATACATAAGATATTTGGGTTCATGACTAAGATGGATCAGCTAAACCTAACCAGGGATCTCTTACTAGAATAACATCACTAGATAGGGTTCCAAAGCCTATATTTAAGTAACAACATGAAATAATCCTAGCTAGGTCCTATGTTTTCATATTCACAAAGTAAATGATACATAAAGTAAAATCTAATTTAGTTCTCACCAAAGCTTGTGGCATAAAATCAGGGTTAGTAAACATAAATGTAAACATGATTAAGAGAATCCTAATTCATCTATGTATAGGTAAAACCCTAATGTATGGAGAGATTAATATATTCAAAAGCCATTACTTATGTTACTTATATATACTAAAATAGAGGAGTAAAATTATAAATACTTACCTTCAAGATGAACCCATCAAGACTTAAAATCTCCCTTAACCAAAGGTACTTCGTAGGAGGTTGTTGTGGTTTGTAAGGATCACCAAGATATGCCAAAGCATTCAATGCTTTTCCATAATACAAGATTATTGTCTAAGTGTAAACCCTAAACTATAACTTCTCAAGTAGAATGGTGGAAGATCAGATTGTAAAGAAGTACAAATGAATAATTAACTCTTGATATCTCAAATAAATGGAGAAATGAATGTATATATATATCTAAATCTAACCTTAAACCTTTCTAAAGTTTTAGATGATAGGGTCAGCCCAATTGACTTTGTATCATTATTGATAAAAACAAATTAGGTCTTGGTTTAGGTTATCCAAGAGCTAACCTAGACCCTAAATATGTTTTATCAATTAGAGTACAAGGTTGATGGGGTTGACAATGTAACATAAACTATTAGAAAGGGTTTTAGGCTTAGGGAGGGGATAATGAAAGGAAAAAATAGTTGGATGAGGGTGAAAGAGAGGATAAAAATCTTGGGGAAGTTTTTTAGGAGATGATTGTGTAGATAGAAAGTGGTAGTATAGGGATAACAATCCTATGAAGCACCAATGATCTTCCAACCCCTTTATTGGTACACCATTTAAGGAATGCACTTAGAGAGATTGAGATTTGATGGGTTCCTACAAGAGACAAAGCATCATTAATTGATAAAAAATGAAAATATTATGTATACATATTCCCTACTCAAATCTCATCATATGTCACTCAAGTGCAATAGGAGATGGTTCTTTAAGAAAATAACATAACAACACACAATGCTAAAGATAAATAAATTGTAGTATTTTAAGGAATAAAATATTTGAAAGTAAATGACTAAAAATAAAATGACTAAAAATAAAAGTAATGTATATGTACCTTGACTTACCTTTATCATTGGATGGTTGTCTGTTATGTTTGTAGTTTTAATCATGGAGGGCTCATAGATTGTTTTGGAAAAACCAAAGGATACAAAATTAAAGAACAAAAACAAACAAATAAAAGAAAGTCAAGATAACTAACATGGTGTAGATGAGATGTACTTATAAATTTGGCAAGATGGAGTGATAAATGCTAAGTTAGGATCAAATGAACAAGTCAAAATTTAGTGTAAATTGGGTGATCAAAAATCCAAGGCTACTAAAGACCTAAAAATTCAAACAAGTAAACCTTAAGTAAGAAAGACAAACTCACAAAGTCAAACCAAGGATACATGTTAAAAATGGAAATCCAACATCAATGTGAAAGTAGTAATAATCCTTACTTAAACAAAGATGGACAAGAAAAAATGGTAAAATAACATTGATGAGTGAGTAGTAACAATTCTTACTCAATCATTAGTGGAAAAAGTTATGTAGGAAAGGGAAAACAACATTGGTGAGTGAGAAGTAACAAACCAACCTCACTCAACAATGTAAAAAGAACATGAAGGTAGAAATGGACTCATGTGTTTGGAATAAAAAAGTAAAATAATGAAAAATGATAAAATAAAACAAGGGAAGTCTAGAAATGTAAAGGAATGGTGTAAATAAATAAATCCATAGTCACTCAAGCATAGTGTTTTATTTTAAGGATAGGTAAAATGAAAAAAAAATAGTGCTAGCATGTTTTAATAATGTGAAGAAGAGTGAAATATAGAAGTGGGAAAATAGGTTTAAAATCACACTTGTTTATCAAGGGGAGAAAATGAAATGGGTGGAGGGAAAAGTGAAGAAAAAAAGCAAGGTATAGAAACTCTTTATTGATGTCAAGACACTTAAATTAAGATTTTCAAAAAAAGAGGAATTTTGACATTAATTACTCTGAAGAACCTCTAGCCACACAAATATTAGGTCAAAAAATGAAGTCTAAATATCATCCAATATAAGCTATATGCATGAAACATAAAATGGACCTACCTTCCCACAACATGTTCCCCATTCCTCAGGACCACTTATAGAGTTGTTGGTCTACTATGAATATTGGTTACTTGCATGAGAAATTAGGTATCACCATAGAGTTTTTTGAATTCTCCTATTTTGATCTAGTAGCCTACCACACCCCAATAGACCTTGACTCTATTATGAGGCCAATTATGGAGTTTGAGATTAAATTGGAGATAGAAGATGTGCTTTAAATCATGTATTTTTGTGTGATTTTGACTTTTAACTTTGTATGTTACCTTTTATATCATTTCCTTTTATTTCAAATGTTTTGGATTTTCACTTTTGATGTCTTTTTCTATTCCTCCTCAATATGAAATTTGGAGAAAAAAATATGGGTGCTCAAGATTACTTTCATTTGAAAACTTTAGAATTGGTTGCTAATAAAGATAAATTAAAGAGCATGGTGTCTAAAAGTCTTGTAGATTCATGTGAAATAAAAGTGATATCTTTACTTCAACATTGGTTTATCTAGAGTGGAATGAAAGGGGAGGAAATCGAGAGGAATGAAACATTAAATTATTTCAATTACTTCAAATTACAAAGAATGTGAGAAAGGTGAAAAAGGGATTCAATAAGAGGGAAGTGTAATTATTTATCATAAGAATGAGGGAATTTTAGGAAAACATGCTAACACTTTATTGTTGCGTAAATTTTATCTACACAATAATTAAAAGTTAAAGTTGAGAACAAGGGGTCATAAACTTGTAACCATTACTTGACATTCTAGAAAATGAACACTGAATTAAATAAAGATGGTGATTTTATGAGGAAGGTCTGGTCCTATCCATGGTCTTACATTTCAAATTGTAAAAAATAAACTAAAGAGGATACACAAAGCATGTGAAAAATAAATGAGAAATATGGTTTTTGTGAGGAAGGCTAGGTCCAATCTATGGTTTTACACTACAACTCACACAAGAAAAACCATGGTGGTGAAAAATTTAATTGGAAAGTAATGAGAAAATGATAAAAAATTAAACCATGAGGAATACTAGGTCCTATTCATGTTTTTACATTGCAACTCATGGAAAAAGAGAAACCAAAGAACCAAAAAGAAGGAACTAAGGTTTGTGGAAAGAGAAATTATTGTAAAGGGTGAGACTCATGTAGATATCTTGTAAATAGTGTTAATAGGATAGTATACAAGGAGCATTATAATTATGGGAAGATCTAAGAAAAATACTTGTTTAAAAATTATGCATTGGTGGGCTCTTTGAAAATATGGCCTTCATTAGTTTGAAGGTAATAGGTGTTAGGACCAAGTATGTTTTTTACTAAGTAAGGGCCCCACCATTTTTGGGTGTATTTTCCCTCTTTATCAAGTGTGTAGTATAATTAAGTACAAGATCACTAGTATTAAAATTATGGACATTAACCCTTTTGTTATTTTGTTTCGCAATGTGATCCTTATATTGGCAGTTGTGTTAGAGTGTGAAAATATGGTGTTCATTAAGAAGATACATAGCATGAAGGAAAGATTCATGAAATTATTCATTGGGTATGATACCATGAAGAGAGATATAGAGAGAGGAAATCTCAAATTATAATGTGAGGATAGATTCAAAATTGTAGACTAGTAAAAATGGTGTTGCCCTAGCAATAATGTGTATGCTAGTGAAATAAGCCTAAAGAGTGGGATATATATGAAGATGTTAATCTATGAAAGTTTCATTAATTATTTTTTGAAGGATTTTAGTGATAATTTTTTTAATAGCCTTATTTTGGCCATTGCATTATGGATGGTAGGGCATGGAAAATTTGTGATTGATTTTGAATTTAGCAATAGAGTTATTTGACATCTTTATTTTTGAAATTACTAGCATTATCATAAATGATAGTATGGGGAACTCAAAAATGATAAATGATTTGATTGAGGATTAATTTAGAAATGGTGGTTCTAGTGATATTGATGAGATGCATGGCTTCAACCCATATGGTAAAATACTTGATATCTATGATGATAAATACATGCCCATCCTATGATCTAGGTAGTTTGCCTATGAGATCTAATCCCCACATTGAGAATGGCGAGTGAGACTCCATAGTTTAAATTTCAAATAGAGGTGAATGGATTAGATCATCATGAATTTATAAAGGACTAAACTTTTTAGTGAACTCAATAGCATCCTTTTCAAGAGTAGGCTAAAATTAATCCATATGTAAGCATTTATGTGTTATGGCATGTCCACTATAGTGACCACTACAAATTCCCCCATGTGCTTGTTCGAGGAGAGGAGGAACCTCTTATTTAATAATATAGTAGAGAAAGGTACCTTTAATGTTATGATAATAATAGATGTTATATTGAAAGACATATTTGAAGGCTTGTTTATAAATTTGCGTATTTTTATGGGAATCTATGTTTGAAGGATAGGATTGATGCTCAAGGAATTGAATGATGTCTTTGTACCATGGACTCTATCAAATGGTGAAAGCCTCAATATGGAAGATAAGTGAATCTTGTGATTTAATGGAAGATGGGGAATTTATTATTTGAATAAGAAATATAGAATTAGTGAGAACTTGGTACAGATGAAAAATAGATAATGAAGAAGAAAGTGAATTGATGATGGAATTTCGATCTCTAGGGATGGGTTTGATAGTAAAAAAAGTGAATTATTTGGAAAGGGTAGTGGATATTTGATGATAAGTAATAAGTTTTTTGTTTTTACAATGATAATCACCATTAATATGTTATAAGATGAGTTGGGAGTCACCTAAAGCTTGAAAATATGTAAAGTCTAAGTCAAGTGCCACTCCCATGCCTAGGATTAATGCTTCATATTATGCCATGTTATTATTAACATCAAATATAAGGTGAAATGCCAAAGGGATAATTTTAAAAAGAGGATTGGTGAGGATAAAACCTACCCTAACTCCTTTAAGGTATTTGGTGCCATCAAAATGAAGGGTACATGTGTCTTCATGTAAATTGACATTGATTTTAGGTAGTTCTTTGATGACTAAATTAGATTTACTAGTATCAATACAGATAAAAGAATATTATTTATTTCTTTCTTCAAGATCAATAGTGAAATTATGGAAGTAATCTTTGAGAGAGATATATTTATTAAGATCTTCAATAGAGAGGATATATCATTGGGGAGACTATCTTGAAGGTGGTCGATAATAGGTATAGGAGTTACTATGAGTTGGTAAGTAATGATTTGTCCTTTCATATATTTTTGTGTGATAATGTGGAGATTAAATTCCATTATAAGGACCATACACTTTCCAATTATATCTCGAAGAAGAAAGGATTTAGATGAGAAGTGATGGAGTGGATCAGAATGAATGATAACATAAGTTATTTGATAAAGCATATAATGATAGAGATTTTTAGCTATAAAATATATAGTGAGGCAATCACATTCTATTTTTTTATACTAATTTTCATAGTCAATGAGAATTTTATTGATATAATAGATGGCATACTCTCTTTCTCTTTCATCTTTTTGGGAAAGAATTTCCCTAATTGATATAGGTGTGGAAGAAGTATATAAGATTAAAGATGGTCATTAGTAGGTGGATGAAGGGTGGGTGAATAAAGAAAATATTATTTCATATTGTCAAATAATTTATAATAAGGATCCATCCATTAGAGAGCATTGCCTTTCAATATAAATTAATTAACATAATAGATGTGATAATCCATTTTAGGGTAAAATCATCCTATTACCCCAAGCTTGCTAAGGTAAGTGCAAATATCTAAAATCAAATGAGGGATAGGCATGTTGACAATAGCATTGATATTATTAATATTTACATCAATACTATGAAGAGAGACTAAGAACCCTAACAATTTTCCAAATGTGACGCCAAAGCTACATGTATAGGGGTTTAATCTAACTTCATATTTGATGACGTAATCAAAGATGATAAAAAGATCAAAAATATGAGTTTTACAAGTTTTAGACTTGGAAATGAGGTTGTCCACATATGTTTTCACAATCTTATAGATAAATTCATGTAAAATGTGGGTCATAGCCCACTAATATGTAGCTCTAACACTTTTGAGGCCGAAGGGCATTTTAATGTAACAATAGGTGCCCCATTTTATGGTGAAAGTTATCTTATCTTGATATTCAGAGGTAATTTTAATTTAATTATAACCTAAAAAACCATCCATAAGGGAAAAAATTTCATATCCAACAATGGAATCAATATAATGTAAAGGGACATTGTCCTTGGGACAAGTAAGATTGAGGTTACAAAAATTGATGTAAATGTGAATGACCATGGTGAATTTTTTGTGAATAGGGACAATTTTTGAGATGCATTATGAATATTCCATGGCTTGATAAATTTATCATCAAAAATTTTAATGATTTCTTTATGGCATAAATTGGAAACTTTGGGGGTAAATTTCTATTATTTTTATTGCATGATTTTGGTGTCAGGATAGGTGATGATATTGTACATCATGATGCTAGAATCAATGCCAGGAATGTCCTCGTAAGACCAAGTGAAAGTATCATGATATTTATAAAATAATAAACAAAAGTTATCATGTTTAATTAGTGTAATTTTTCTAGAGACTGTTATAGTTTTAGGGCATGATGGGGTGACAATTTAATTCTTGTAGTTTCCTTGATAAGCATAACATTTCCATCTTGTAAATGATATGGTGTGTTAGGTAGAGAAGAAATGTGATTTATTCTAGGATCAATTCTAGTGATGAAGTTGTTAAAACAAGGGTCTTTTATTTAAAATTCCCAATTTTATGATGTTTTCAAGGGATTTGAGGTTCTTAGGCATGAATCAATTCAAGAATGGATTCATTTCTAGGTAAAATGGGAAGAGGGCCATAATAGTCCACATCTACTTTAAGATAAATATATTTTTTTACCATGGCTATCATATTCAGTGTACCTAGCAAAATATGTGGCTTTGGCATCAAGGGTGATATATAGAGTAGGTGGAATAGGAGAAGAAGGTTGATCTGAATCAATTGTTTTATCCTTATAATTATTGATGGGGAGAGGGTAGGGGAGAATTAATAGTTCAATATGAGGTATAGAAGATGATATAAGTTCTATAGGTGCAAGGGGTAATATTTGTTCCACCACACAAGGGGTACTGAGGAGTAGAAAATTAACATGTGGTACATGACCTTCAAGTGCCAACTCAATTTTTTTGAAATGATATAAAAATCATGATAAAAGCATTTATTTGAGCTAGATTTTTATGATAATGTTGAACATAAAAGTCTCATGATTGAGCTTGAGATATGATGTAGGTATCATCATAAGTTGGATAAATTGTACATGGTTATGATTCGATAGGCACTTTAGAAGGTGAGATGCCTAAATTGATAAATTTACATGAAGACATCTTTAAAGGATCTTAGAATAATTTAGACACTCTATAATCATTGCACATGAAGTAATATTATATGTAAGATACTTCCTAGGCATTGCATGGAGGGGAGAAATAAATTATCTCATCGATAAGAGGGATGGTATGATCATGAGGTAATAAAGAGGGGATATCCACTCTAATATGTAAGGAGGTAGCTTGGTAGTATTATAGGCAATTTTTAAGTCATTTGGCTCATCATCATCATAATCAATAAGAGTGACATGTAAATCCACATTCATATTAATGAGTTTAGGTAAATGATCATTGTTAATATTTAGAATTATGGAAATCTGATATTGGGATGTGGGATTTGGAAGATGAATACTCTGTGGGTTGGGATCAGCCTCATGTTTATACTTTTTATTATTGTGAATGAATTTGATACATTAGATACCTGAAAAGGTGATAACCCTCATTCTATGAGTCTATGGGCATCCTAGGAGTATGTTTTAAGTTAAAGGTAAATTTATTACCATGAGATTAGTTTGTATAGTCTTAGGTCCACTAGTAAGAGGGATATAAATACAACCAAGTGGATTTTGATTAGTTTTTTCAAACATGTGACATGTCAAATGAGTTTATTTGAGATGATATTTGTTATAGTCAAGTTGTTGAATGATCTAGAGAGATGTCACATTAATATTGGATCCTTTGTCTATTAGTAATTTGAAAATGAGGGTGGTATTAATGGATATTTTAATAAATGGAGGTGGATCATTAGATTAAAAGAGGATATAATCATTGATCATGTCTTTTCTAAGGAACTCTATTGAGGGTTTTGAAGAAGGAAAAATGGATTCAATGGTATGCACTTCAGTTGGTTGAGGTTCATGAAAAGTTTGTTCCTCTTATAAAGGAGATTTCTCTTAAATTTCTTTAAGTTGATACATGAGTAACTTACGATGACAAGAAGAGGTATGGAATAAATCCATAAGAGGATTTTTTTAAGGCATATAGTTGAGTTCCTCTAAGAATTTTCAATGGGTTTTGTAAGATGAAGAACCGATATGAGGATTAGAAGGTAAAATATGTTTAGGAGGAAGAGAAATGGTTGAAAGTTTGGAAGGAGGAGATGGTTCCTCATTAGTTTTTGAAGCTAAGTTAGTAGTGGTAGTATCTTTGAGAAGTCACTCTTCCAAATATGGTTTCTTAGGTTTGGTGATGGGATACTTCTGAGCTAGTTTACATTGATAGTTGGCATTAGTTGCATTGACATATTGTGAATTAGTGTAAAATTGGTCATAGTCAACATCAATTACACAAATATCCTTTTTGGATTATTGATCTTTAGATGTGGAAAAATATTTTTGGTTGTTATAATAAAAATATTTGGAAGCTTGTTTCTTTTGAGAAGCATGAAGTTAATCTTGATGATAGATTTTAATAATGGATTTGTGATTAAATGAATCACCAAACATATAGGAGACACCAAATTTGGTAATCCCTCTACATGTTTCATGGGAATGACCTATGTTGGAGTGAAACCAAAAAAATTTATTAGGATCATACCATTTAGGAGGATTATTGGGGTAAGTTAATGGTTTAGAGGGTACTAAAAATTATTCCATTTACTGCACAATTAATGGTGTATGAGAAGGTTGGGGATTGTTGGCTTTGGCAACTCCTAGTTTGGGTTGAGGAGGATTTATGGTTATCACATTAGTTGAATGTTGAAAATTTCCTTTAATTATTTGAGTACTAGGTTCATAATGTTTCATTAATAAGTCTTGACACTTAACTTGGTCAAAAGCTTCATTTATTGTTTGAGAAGCAAAATTTTGAACCTTATATTGAATTAAGGTGTTAATGTTGTTATAAAAAATTTAAACAAAATGTCATCAGTCATGTTATGATTGGCCTTGTGAGCCATAGATTTCCATCATTTGATAAAATCATGATCTAATTCGATGGGAGATTGGTTAGCATTGATGAAATGGCTAAGGCAATTCTTAGGAAGATCATTTTGTTGAAACTATTTAACTAGAGGATTGACTACATTATCTAGTTTTCATATGGAATATTGTGGAAATTAATTTTACCATTCTAATACATCATTGGTGAAATTTTTAACTACAAGTTTAGTTAAGGTGAAAGTGTTAGTTTGGATCCAATCCTTATAAACATTACCAAATGCCTTAAGAAAAGATGCAGTGCCTTTAGTTCCATCATATTTAATAGTTGGAGATATGTTACCAATATCAATATAAATAATGAAAGGGGCTAAAGTCTCATTTTAAATGTGTTGAAGAATCTTATTATACATGATAGGTTGGGGGATGAAATTCCTCATGGTATGTATAAGAGGTGGAGGAATTAAATTTTGATTTTTTTAGGGAGAAGAATAGGTGGTTTATTAGCCATGATGATCAAATTATGTTTTAATTGCATCATCTTAGAGGTGTTAGATGTTTGAATTATGTTCATTTGTTTCACTATCTATGAAAGAATATTAATGGTATCAATTGGTACATTGGTGTTTGTAGGAGGATTCCCCAAATTGGTTTTATGGGGAGGGTTATTAGGTGGTGGATTGCTTGTGGAGTTATTAGATAGAATTGTATCAATATCCTCAACATTATGGTGAGATGTTTAAATCTGGTAATTATCTTGATAAGTATGAAACATATCTGATCCACCAATCTCATGTTTTGGAGTGATTTGGACCATTTTGAAATCTAAATATGAGGGAGGAGAACAAGTATTACAAGAGTGAGGATCCTCTTAAGAAGTAAAGAGAGGAAGAAAAGAGCACCCCGTATAGTGTCCAAATGGATTTAGGTTATCCAAGAAGATCTTGATAGGCTATTTCATGATGCTTGGTGAAAGAATCTAAGATTAGGAAAAAAGAGTGAAAAATGGGGATAGAGTCAGCTAGATAGAGAACAATGTCAGCCAATAGGTATAAAATTGGTTGGGTCAACAAAATATGTGAATAAAATTCAAAAAACATAAAGATAAGTGAACACAATCAAGCTAGTTGATTATGTGTTGTAATGGATAAAATTAAAACTATCTAAATAAATACATAGTCATATGGGTTGATAATGTACTATTGAACAAAAATAGGCCAAGAAAAATAAGAAGACATAGTCAAAAAGGTTGACTATGTACTGCTTAGATATGGGTTGAATAAGAAGATAAGGATACATAGTCAGACATGTTGATTATGTACTATAGGCATAAGGCTAAACAACTTTTGAGAGAATATATTGATATAAATGATAGTGTTATAAATAGAGAAAGGTTTTTCAAGAGAATTTTGAAGAAAAATGAAACTAAGCACACAAGAAATTAGATCAATGTGACTAATCCAATTGAAACACATAGCACAAACATTGCACCAAGGCTATCCAATGAAAGTTTTGCAATACAACATACAATTATCAAAGAAAAAGTATAAAATAAAAATTAAATGCTAACTAGTTAGTCATCCCAAGTATTATTAATTTATAATAAAGTTTAATTTTAATGTGATAAGAAATTTGGCTGAAATAAAGAACTAGAAAGCAATCTAAGGCTAGGTTTGGGATGTTTAACCTAAAAGGGATCTATATTGGTGATGGTACTAGCTTGGTATTAGTTCCTACCCCCTCACTTCACAATATTTTAATGATAAGGGTGTTAGTTGCTTTGCCAATATATACCATCAACCACATGTTTATACTTGGCTAGAAAACCATGTTGATTTCCCCCTTGGTAATGAAATCTAAGTAGGTAGACCTTGGGAAGACAAATGTTTAATGATTTTTGAATGTAAAGTGATTTATTAGTGTGTGCAAAAGATAAAAATAGTGTGAATAAAATGGTAAATTAAAAAACCACTTATTTAATCTATGTTTGTCACTCAAAGCATGCAAATAACTGAAAAGGAAAGGTGAAATAATTACTATTAAAAAAGGTTAATTTATTGATTGAGAAGAGTACAAAGTTAGTTCAAGTGATACTGTATGCAAATAGTACATAAAAAATTTTATTGGGTTGCTATTATTATACAGAATCAAGATATATAAGAACAAAGTCTAATAGGTCGACTATGTCTTATAGATGGAAGACATACTATAGAACTTTGTTGAATAGGTCAACCTAATTGGTTGTAGGGCTACAAGTTTATAGACTACAAACTTGTGAAAAATATTACTAAAATGGAAAACTAAAATGATATAGAGAAAAGAATGAACCTTGATGGGCTTGAAGATGTTTTAGATTACAAATTTTTATGTTGTGATGTTCAAATGTTGTTTAAAAAATCTACTTACTAACTCGATTAACTCACCAAAGTTTTCAACACCATGTATGTAGAAGAAGTTAATAATAGAGTTGACTAGTTTGACTATGTTTATAGACCTATATGTTGACATAAGAGAATTATAGGTATATTTAATTGGTTTAATTATGTTTGTGAATCTGGAGTTGAAAAATAATACTATGCCAAACTGATCAATCTAGTAACCTATATATGGCAAATAATTGCATAGATAAAACATAGCTTTTTTGGAGTGACTATGTGTTAAACCCACATAAAAAATATTAGAACTATACCAATTGGTTCGATACAATACTAAAAATATATAAAAATATAATATGATGATAAAATGATGGTGTGAAAGAAAACATACAAGGGTTTGATTCATGTCAGGTTCACCAAAATGTATGTAAAGGGAAATGCAACTAATTTATAAATCAATCCTAACTCAGAGAAGATTAATCCTACTTACACTTCTGATTGTTAATACATTATATATTTATGGTCATGACCAAGATGGATCCACTAGACCTAACCAAGGGATCTCTTACCATAATAACATCACTAGAGAGGGTTCCAAAGCCTCTAGTAAAGAAACACCATGAAATAACCCTAGCTAGGTCATATGTTTTAATATTCACAAAGTAAATGATAAGTAAATTAAAATCTAATCTAGTAATCACTAAAGCTTATGGCATAAAATGGGGGTTAGTAAACATAAAATTAAGCATGCATAAGAGAATCCTAACTAAGCTACGTATAGGTAAAACCCTAATGTATGGAGAGAGAAATATATTCAAAAGTCATTACTTATGCTACTTATATTTATTAAAATATAGGATTAAAGCTAGATATACTTACCTTGAAGATGGACCTATCAAGAATCAATCTCTCCCTTAGCCAAAGGTGCTTTGTAAGAGGTTGTTATGGTTTGTAAGGGTCACTAAGAAAGGCCAAAGCAACTAGACTTTTTCACAAGACAAGATTATTCTCCAAGTGAGAACCTAAGTTATAACTCCATAAGTAGAATGGTAGAAGAGCAGATTGTAAAGAAGCACAAATTAATAATTAACTCTTATTATCTCTAAGAAATGGAAAAAATAATGTGTATATATAATTAAATATAACCCTAAACCTTTCCAAAAGTTTAGCTGATAGGGTTGGCCCATTTAAATCTATATCATTATTAATAAAAAAATTAGGTCTTGGTTTAGGTCTACCAAGGGATGACTTAAACCCTAAATATGTTTTATCAATTATAATATAGGGTCAATGGGAATAACAGTGTAACATAAACTTTTGGAAAGGGTTTTAGGCTTAAGGAGGGGATAATGAAAGTAGAAAATGGTTGGAAGAGGATGTAAGAGAGGAGACAAAGATTAGGGAAGTGTTTTAGAAGATGACTATATATATATATATATCAAGTGGTAGTATAGGGGAAAAAATCATATGAAGTACTAATGGTTTACCCACCCCTTTCCCAATGCACCCTTTAAGGCATGCACTCAGAAAGATGGCGACTTGATGAGTTCATGTAAGAGAGAAAATATCAGTAATTGATAAAAGTTGAAATTATTATGTGTATAAAAATAGGGTATCTATCCCTAATTATCACATCCCTAGTCAAATTCATCCTTCATCTAGTTACAAATATCCTGTTGATGCTTAAAATTGTGTTCTTTCCAACACCAATAATAGGAAGTTTTAGGAATGTGGGACTTGCAACCTGAAATGACCTCTAGATTTTAAAGAAGCTGGCTCTTCTTTATCTCAAAAGTATTGTGGGAAAAAAGGATAGAAATTAAACAAAAATACAAATTCAATAAAAAAAATTGAACTATGGTGATGCACCTGAGTTTAATTCGATCCTCAACTCTAAGCATAATGAAGCTATATTTAGGATTCAATTACATTAAAGAGAAAACTAGGCATGATCAATGTAAAATATGGAAAAAAAAGAATCAAAGGCTCACAACTTAGACTATTTTTATAGTAACATAGAAAATATCAACAAAGGCACAGAACTTAGTCTTATTATTAATTTTCTAGTTACATAAAAGGCACAGAAACATGCACAGTTATATAAACTTTCTAAATCAAGAAAATAAAATAAAGGCAAATGATATTATTGATCACAACAATAAAGTCTAAAACTTCTTGATAACAATCTCTTGCAGAAAATTCTCTCTATCTTCTGATCTCTCCCTTTTTGATGATCTTTGCACCCATATTTATAGCATCGGACTAGCTCTAGATTTCTCACACGTTCCCAATCCAATGGTCTAACTGAACTCTAACTAAATTAGAAGTGTCTAACATAAGATATTTCTTAGATATGAAATGCTTAGTCCCTCTGCATGATAAAATCCAAATGGCCTAACTGAATTAGAAACTAACTGGAAGTGTCTAACAAAAGATATTTCTTAGATCTAAAATGTTCAGTCTCCTTGCAAGTTCATTGGCTGAATTAGATCCACGTAATGCTTTCCCACTGTGAAATAGGTGAGGACACTTGGCATGCTTCACTTACTCTACTTGAAAACCTTCTCATTATTTAGGAGGCACCAAAAAATGACACTTGGTAGCTTTCATGACACTTACAGAAGACACATGACACTTTTCACGTAACTTATACTCTTTACTATGTCTTTACTCAGGAGTGCTCTGTCTTTGACATCTGTCATAGTCTGCTGCTTCAAAACTTTAAAAACTTATATAAAATGGGACCCACAACACTTCTTGCCTAATAAAATTCAAAAAATGAATGGGGATAGGTGGCACTTTCCACATATCTTTAATAAGGGACATGTGGTAGTCTCCACTTTCTTTAGAAGCTTTTAGACACTTTTTGAAAATCCTGTGAAAGGTGACATGTGGCAGTCTCTGCTAAGCTTTAGATATACTATAGCAAAATTTGAGACTCATTTTAGATTAACACAAAGGATGACACTTGGTAGCTTCCACTAACTTTAGAAACAAAACTCGGGGCCCATTACAGTCTTTACTTAACAATGAAACAAAATGAAGAAACTACAGATATTGACACTTGGCAGCTTCTGCTAAACTTTAGGATAAAGACATGTGGCAGCTTCCATTGAGATTTAAAAAACACTTTACAACCTTTGATAGTTTCCACTTGGTGCCCTCCACATGCAATAATAAAAGTTTATCAAAAGAAGCTTTTGGAAACTCATAAGAAACTTTGAAACGTGGATGCCGACACTTGTCACGCTTCATTGAATTACTATGAGACACATGGCACATTTTGATGCTTTTAAAAACAAAGTATAATGTGTCTCAGATGATGACACTTGGAATTTTATGTGCAAATTTGATACTTAGACAAAATTTAGGAAAAAATGAAACTCACGCTTGTGCTCTGTGTCAAAACTTCACTGCCTCAAAATTGAAACGCACAGGGACAAATATTGGAGTGCACAACTGAAACTCAAAAATAAAATGTAGAGTATTTTACTCTACAATTCTTGGCGACCCTAAGGACTTTTGAGCCTACTAAAAAAGAATCCAAAATCTCTCACATGATCAAATATGGAAAAAATCACAACTTCAGTAAGGTCACCTGATAAATAGACCAATTAGCATCAGATAATCCCTACTTATTTTGCAATTTGTGGAAGGCTAGATCAAGGTTGATGATATCCTTGTGTAAGAAATTGTACAAAATATGAACTATAGCCTTCAATTAGAATTTAAGCTGGGACATGAGAATCAAAACATCTTCCACTTCTAACAATGATGAATCATCTATTAAACCCTGGAAAACTGACTGATCATTTTGCCTAGCTAACAACAAAGGTTTGATCTCATCAGCCATTAACACAGTTTTGTTATCAGGAAAAGGAGAAAGAAGACCTAATTGCACTAGATCTTCTATAAGCTGCTTCATGTCTTTTATTCCCTCTTTCACCACATCTAGAAGTTCTTTGTAATTAATTGTTGTAGAGTTACAACTAAGAACTTCATTGACCCTTTTTGTAGCAATCATTTTGTCACCAATCCCTGCTGCTAATAACATTCCATCAATTGTATCATATAGATTTTGAAGAAACATTTGAAAATCAAAAACTCTCAAAGAGAAAGTGGATAGAGTGGCTTCAACTGAAGTTTCCACCTTTTTGCATAATTTTTGTGCATTTAGCAGAAAGGTTAGAGAGGGTCTGAGCTGATTAATCTCCTCAGAGATTCTTTTCCATATTGATACATAAAACTCCTTAACCAAGTTCAAAACTCTTGCATTCTTTGGCCTAATAGCCAACTCAAGTGTCAATTGTTCTATTATTTATTTCTTAGCTTGAAGTTGGGCCTGTATGGTAGTAGCATTGTTCTGCTCATTTAGCAGCTTTTATTGAAGTTAAGCAACATGTTGCAGGCTTTCCTCACATTTTTCCTATAATATTGCCTTTTCCCACCTTAAGGTTGTCACTGCAACTTTCTCTTGTGTTAGCTCCTCTTTCAAAGAATCATTTTGGGCCTGAATAGCCTAGTGAGTCTAAAAATAAATAGTATCTTGCAACTATTTGTTGAGACTCTCTATTTCATTATAATTGTTTTTGATTTCTATAATCAAACCTCTACAGTTTGCTTTCTCTTGAGCTAAATCAGCCTCCACCTTCTGTAACTTCTTTGACACTTTCAAATAATCATTAGATAATACAAAAGTGGATTCATTTAGCAGCTTAACCCTATCTTGTGGTCTAAAAAGTGACATATCTATAGCCACTGCATTCATTGTATAATCTTCAAGCTGCATCTACTCATTTGGTTTGACTACATTAGGTGACAAATGGGTCACCATTAGTTTCTACTAAATTGGGTATAATTGTGACCTCATTTTTGGTGTAGCCAAGGCTTTATTATCTTTCATCCTCTTTTTTTCCATTCAGGCTTCTCTATCCTTCTTAGCAGTATCTGCTTGAGTTTGGAAGGTAGAAGGAGAGGCAATGTGCTGACCCACAAAAGGATAACCTCTGGCAAGCCATAGGTAATAGCCAAATTTTAGCTAGGGTGAATTTGAGGAGGTACTCTCTTTAGGATAGAGGGGGGAAAATGAGGCAATGATGTGGCCTAAGTATGAATAGGTGGGGCAAAATGAGAAATGGGCACATCAGAGGTGGCAGGGGATATTATTTATCTAGATGGGATTGTCACCTTATAGAAGAAGAGAGAGACTGAGAAGAGAAAGGAGAAACAACACATACCTGAGGAGCAATTGATGTACTTTATGGTTGGTGTTGTGAGGTTTTTACCCCCTCCTCTGAATCAGGTTGAATCTTTAACCTCTTATGTTTCCTTAGCATTTCTTCTTCTAGATGTGCTTCCTTTTCTTGAACATTTACCACTACTGCTAGTGGTGATTGTACTAAACTGGGAACTTCAAAAGTTGACACTGATGGAGAAGCTTTGGGTGGTGAGGATACCACACTCTTTTGTTTTTCAATGTCACTGAGAGATTGGGGCTAGATAGTTACAGTGACTATAGATGAGATTTGTCCTGTGGCCTACACTGTATCAGGGCTAGAGACTGGAGATAGATGACATTCATCCCAGATTTCCTCCCATTTCTCATCTAAATCTACATTCCCAAAAGAGTGAGTGGTCTCACTAATCTCCTGCCTATACTTCCAATAAGCTTCTATTTTCTCAAGTTTCTAGTCTTTGTTCTTTAATGCTATTCTTAAACTAGAAGTCATTTTGATTTTAGGGTTGAAATACTTTTTCTTATCATAAAAGGTCTCCCATGGCCTGGCCTCCTCTGAGGGAAAATCTATCAATTCTACATATAAATCAGGAATATCTTCCTAAGGGTTTCTTCTATTTTCCCAAAAAGGATGGCCCTCATGCACAATTCTAGTACCGACCTTGCTATTCTTGACCCATGAAGTTATGAAACCATTTGGGTCATATCCCCATTTATCATCAATTAGAAAGAAGCCCAAGAAAGCCAACTTTCTCAGCAACATGTGCTCATCATCTCTGACCTCTAGGGCCATGTTATTTGTTACCCTTGGAACATCATACATTTTCTTCTTTTTCTTCTTAGTGCTACTTGGAAATAGTGAACTGTGGTAAGAGGTATGGAGCTTTGCAATAAAGAAGGCACTTTCACTAAGCAGGTTTGCTATGAACTGAGAATTTGCAAATAACATGGATTTTTAGTAGACGTAGGAATGTTTGAGACATGGTTAAGATTTAATGCTTGTTATGAGGTATTTAATGACCCATCAAGTCTCAAAAATGGCATTAAAACTAGATAACCATTGGTAAATCTTACCAAATCTACGTGGGACAACGAGTCAAACACATCATGAAAGTGGCTGCGTAAGGGTACCTTGGGGAATGCTGGAGATTCAAGATATATTTAATGAATTTAAGAGTTTTGAAAATTTTAAAAAAGGCTCTGAGCCATGGCCATGTGTTTAAAGAACACTTATTTAAAAGAAAGAGTGGGTGAGAAAGAACAATGGGAAAACAAAGCAACAAGGGAAACTATCTAACTGTGATACATAAGATATATAGCTTAACTGAAATGTTTCAAGTAGATCTCATTCATAGGAATATCTTTAGGTTCGCCCTCCTAGATTAAAGGGAAAATGTCTAAAGTCTTTTTCATGATAAAGAGACTTATGGTACCAGATAAGTGGTTGAATGGGATGGAGTTTTGGTGACTTGTTCTTCTCGCTTGCAACCTTGATTGGTCTACATTTGAGTGGATCAGAGTCAAACATGCTTCCAACATATACGTACTCTTCTTGTTCTTAGAAGCTTGTCAAATGTTGGTTCTTTATGCTAGCATGTCTCATCAATAAATCAATGGATTTTGGCTCATCACCATAAGCCCTTTGATATACATCATTGTTTGTCTTATCTCCTTCTACCTCATGCTTGGGTTTCATTGCATGATCATCCTCCTTGATGACTTCAAAAATATCATCTTCAAATTTACCAACCTCTTGAAAGGATAAGCCTGAAAGCTTGCAACAATTTTGCATATTTATTTGAGTCTCAATGCTGCCTTCTCCATCCCTAGCCAACTCATAGCCTCCTTGAATAATAGTGTAAATTGTCCCAATGAATTCAAATAAGTCATTCAAAACATGATCAAGGAAGTGTCCATGCTCCTCCGTGACGTCTTGCAAAGTGACAAAAGGGTCAAAAATTATCTCTTCCTCATCAGAGATAGAGGAAAAAGTTTGTGACTTGTCTTCTTGTTCATCAAAAAGTGTACCTATAGTGATCTCCTTCTCATCTGTACTCATAGCTCTTAAAATTTTCTCATCATTTGGAGCAACAAGACAAATTCCTACTCTAGCACCATTTTTACTTCTAGCCCCATCAAAATTTAAGGTCCAAATTTTTGAATCTTTTTTAGATTCTTGAGTCTTTGGCATTTCTTCCCTTAAAACATTTGGGATTTCATGGTTTTCATCAAAAATGACATAAGTGCCCAGACCAATGGAGTCATAATTTCCATATGGGTCACTTTGCATCATAGCTAACAACTAGTTATTTTCCTCTTCTTGGTCATGTTCAGTCCAGTCACCTAACTCTTCAACAAAGACCCTTTCTTTCTTATTTAGCATAGCACGAGCTGCCTCTAATTTTGAGGTTGGTTCATTGGTGATGTGATCCTTATATAGTGGCTCAGATAGTATTTTTATCTTTGAACCATATGTGGTTTTTAGGATGAGGTGAGACCAATCAAGTGACATATATCCTCCTATCTTGGCGATGAATTACCTAGATAAACATAGGCCAAATACATGGGGTATATCTATGACTACCATATCTTGATGGACAACTATATTGGGGAAAGTCTATAATTGCAATGGGAGTTGTTTAATTCTCCCTATTGTTTGCACCGATTTGCCATCCAACTGCATAACTCCTTTAGTAAGTGGCTCATACTTTATTTTTAAAGCATCTTCTATTTGCTTAGGCATTACTGTAGTACTAGCCCCTGAGTTTATCATTGCATTATGTAATAGTTTCTTTCCAACTATCAAAGTCAAATAGAAGGGCTCTAGTTTGGATTTGCTTACCTCTGGTGCATTGTTCAAAAGGGCTATTGTCTACAGAGGAACCATATCTTTGAGCTTTTCTTTATCAGTAGGTCCTTCTTTGGTACCAATATGTTTAGGCACTACTTGGCCTTGCAAAGCTTCTTGTAACAGTGTATTTTGCTTAGGAATAGCTAATATGTCCCATTTTGACACTTGTGCTAGAGTCCTCTTCATTTGATTCACTACATTCATTGGTCCTAGTGTTTGGGTTCTTGGATAATAAGGTTTCATTGCTTTTTCTTGAACTTGTCCAAAAATTACTTGATTCTGCACTAACTAAGGTATTTCTTGTCTATAAGCTATGTTTTGATGAATTTGAAATGGAGGATTCCTCATAACTTCATTATTTGCAACTTCAGGCTATTCCATCATCCTTCTCTTTGATCTGGTGTAGTAATCTGATTGTACCACTGGTTTCTTGGAAGTGGAAGCTTCATTCAAGAATATTAACTCTTCATCTTCAACCCATGAAAACAAAGCATGTTCAGGGGCTATTTCTTCTTCTTGTTATAAGGACATCCCTTGCATCTGAGCCATCAGGACTAAATTTTGCATAACAGGGGATTGGTAGGCTTGAGTGTCAGTACTTGCAAATTGTCCATCCATTTTTCTTTGCTCTGCTACCTTTTGTTGTAGCTTACCCATAGGATAATCTCTAGGCATATGAGCATTATTACAAGGGAAACACCAAGCATTGGTGCCATTTGCATAATTATTTTGCCCTTAAATAATCTCTCTATTTAGATTAGAGGGAACAGTTTGTGAGGGTGTAGGGACTGCAACTAATTGGTTTGCTAGTTGAGGGTTAGTTTGCCTTTAAAAACCTTCATACTGGTTTGGCTATTGTGGAAATATATTTCCTTGGTAGCCTTGATATTGGGGTTTAGGGTAAGGATTCTACTATCTTTTTATGTTAATTAACTCATTAGAAAATGTCCTTAAGATGTTTTGATATCATCCATCTCAGATGACTGGACAGGGACAAGTTCTTTAGTAGGTTGTTGAGGATATGTATACATAGACATAGGTGGGGCTATGGGATTAGGGGCTTCTTGAGGCAAAGGTAAGGTAATCTCTAGAAACATGGGCATGGGAGGCCTTGGAGGCAACTTTATAGCATCTATATAATTATTTTCATCTCTGAATGCATAGTCATAGGCTTCTAGCAGAGTCTGACCTCCAAGTGACTTAATCATTACCGATATATCTAAATTTAAAGCTTTAAGATAAAATACTCTAGCCATACCTGGTAATGGTCTTGCTATAGCAAGAATTCTTTCCCAAGTCTTTTAAAATCTTGAATTGAAATCAGTCATTTCTTCTTGTGGTGCCCTTTTTATAGTAATCAATTATTGTAACAAAGAAGATTTATCACCCTTTTCTTCAAATCTTTCAAAGAAAAGATATCCAAGCTGATCCCATGTAGATATTGTATTTGGGGTCAAAGATCTATACCATTCCAGAGCCTTCCCTTTAAAAGAAGCTGCTAACAATCTTATAGCCACATTTTGTTGTGTGACCTCATGTATTGCACAGACATCAGAGACATCCTGAAGATGTTCTTCCAGTGTTTTGAAATCTTGCCCACTAAATTTAGGTAGAGCTTTCAAGGCATTTACCAGAATAGGATCCGAAGTGGCTAGTGGTATTGGGAGAATCAGAGGATTGCCAGTGTTCCAACTTGCATAATTTCTTGGGGCTATATGTGCTCCCATGTTTTCTCTTGGTATTGCTATAAACTGATTGACTCTTCTTCTTAGACTAGTTATCAATGGTGGTAAAATAATACCTAGATTTATAGCAGATTGAGATCTTGTTACTGGTCTATAGATCTAACTCCTTGTATCTCTCTAGTTCATATGGTCTTGAAAGAAACTTCAAGATATAGTTGTCCCACCAAGTGTGCCAAAAATTGTTGATACTTAAAATTGTGCTATTTCCAACACCAATAATGGGAAGTTTTAGGAATGTGGGACTTGTGACCTGAAATGACCTTTAAATTTTAAAGAAGCTGGCTCTTCTTTATCTTAAAAGTATTGTGGGAAAAAAAGATAGAAATTAAATAGAAATACAAATGCAATGAAAGAAAATTTTAACTATGGTGATTCACCTAAGTTTAATTCGATCCTCAACTCTAAGCACAGTGAAGCTATATTTAGGATTCAATTACGTTAAAGAGCAAACTAGGCATGATCAATGTAAAAAATGAATAGAATAAAATCAAAGGCTCACAACTTAGACTATTTTTGTAGTAACATAGAAAATATCAACAAAGGCACAGAACTTAGTCTTCTTATTAATTTTTTAGTTACATAAAAAGCATAGAAGCATGCATAGTTATACAAACTTTCTAAATCAAGAAAATAGAACAAAGGCAAATGATATTAATAGCCACAAAAATAAAGTCTAAAAATTATTGATAACAATCTCTTGCAAAAAATTCTCTCTATCTTTTGATCTCTCCCTTTCTAATGATCTCTGCACCCATATTTATAGCATCAGACTAGCTCTAGATTGCCTGTACATTCCCAACCCAACGATCTAATTGAACTCTAACTGAACTGGAAGTGTCTCATAGAAGATATTTCTTAGATCTAAAATGTTTAGTCTCTCTGCATGATCAAATCCCTATGGCCTAAATGAACTAAAAACTAACTGGAAGTGTCTAACAGAAGATATTTCTTAGATCTGAAACGTTCAGTCTCCCTGCAAGTTCATTGGCTGAATTAGATCCACGTAACGCTTTCCCACTATGAAATAGGTGAGGACACTTGGTGTGTTTCACTTACTCTACTTGAAAACCTTCTCATTATTCATGAGGCACCATAAAATGACACTTGGCAGCTTCTGTGACAATTACAGAAGACATGACACTTTATGCATAACTTATACTCTTTACTGTGTCTTTGCTTAGGAGTGCTCCATCTTTGACATCTGTCACAGTCCACTACTTCAAAACTTAAAAAAATTATAGAAAATGGGACCCACAACACTTCTTGCCTGAGAAACTTCAAAAAGGGAATGGGGACAGGTGGCACTTTCTGCGTATCTTTAACAAGGGACACATGGCAATCTCTGCTTTCTTTAGAAGCTTTTAGACACTTTTTGAAAATTTTGTGAAAGGTGACATGTGGCAGTCTCTATTGAGCTTTAGCTATACTACAAAAACATTCAAGACTCATTTCAGATTCACATAGAGGATGACACTTGGTAGCTTCCGCTAAATTTAGAAAGAAAACTTGGGGCCCATCACAGTCTTTACTTAACAATGAAACAAAATGAAGAAACTACGGATCTTGACACTTGGAGGCTTCCGCTGAAATTTAGCATAAGGACACGTGGTAGCTTCCATTGAGATTTATAAAAACATTTTTCAACCTTTTACAGTTGCCACTTGGTGCCCTCCACATGCACTGAGAAAATCTTATCGAAAGAAGCTTTTGGAAACTCATAAGAAACTTTGAAATGCAAATGCTGACACTTGTCGCACTCCGCTAAATTACTATGAGACACTTGGCACATGTTGATGATCTTAGAAACAAATTTTAATGTGTCCCAGATGATGACACTTGGCATGTTTTGCACAACTTTGATACTTAGACAAAATTTAGGCAAAAATGAAACTCGCACCCATGCTCTGTGTCAAAACTTCACTGCCTCAAAACCGAAACGCATAGGGACAAAACTTGGAGCGCACAACTAAAACTCAAAAATAAAATGTAGAGTATTTTACTCTATGTATCCTAATTCCCCCACTTCTCAATATCTCTAATAAATGAAAGAAATCATTTTAGGTATACAAGTATGGAAACAAAGTCACAAGTTCAAACTAGACAAGATTTGATCTTATACTTTTGAAATTATTTACTTACAAATCCCTTACCCCACATCATTTTGAAATGCTTAGGTTTGAAAATTATAAGGGTAAGGGAGATTCTTGAGAGAATTTAAAGTAGTTATTTTTTTATTTCCAAGAAATGGCCTATATAAATATTTATTTGATACACTTATTCCCAAAATTTTTGACTAAGCAAGCACTAAAATGGTTTATGCAGCTTCCTAAGGGGTCAATGTAAGAATTTGATGAGTTATTTGAGAATTGTTTCAAATTGTTTTCCAAATTAGGAGCATGGAGTAAATATAGTTGATTTTTATAATCCCAAACAAAGGGGAGGAAAAGTTTCTTTGCATATCTACAAATATGGAAAGCTTTAGCTAGTTGAATTCCTCATATGATTCCATACAAATAGTTGGTAGGTATTTTTTATTATAACTTACAAGGTGAATAGGCACATAATCTCACACTACAATGTGACACAACTTTCAAATAAATCATTGATAAAGGAATAAAAATTGAGAAATCACTCATTGATAATGGAACCATTAAGATATAATCACAAAACAAAACACACCCTTAAGCACCAGTCCAAGCTATTATTATTATTAAATCTAAAAATTTTCCATCAGAATAAAAATGTTGTGGGAAATGGAGTAACAAAATCAAGACATGTACAACTGGTGCAAATATTGACTTTATAAATTAATTATTTCTCACAACCACTCACTTTACAAAGACAAATCCTCCAAAGGAACTATAATATAATAAGACATATATAAGACCTTGGAGAACCCCTTGAAGTGGTATTCTAAAAATTAGTTACTACAAACATGGTAATTTGGTCAACTACTCAAGCCTTTTCACAAGCCCAAACAAAACATACTTGGTATAAAGATGATGAATATTGTGAATTTCATAGGTTAAAAGGCCGTAATCTTAATAGGTGTGTGTAATTCAAGCATTACATTCAAGATCTAATAGGCCATGGTGATATTGAACTAAACAATGGTGATTTAACTTCAAATCAAAATTTGTGTATCTATTAGAATCCATTTATTCAACACCAGTCTATTGATCCATGATAGCCTCCTATAAAATAACCTCAAAAATAGATCAACAATTAGAATCAGGGCTAGAACCAGAACCAACTGAATTATAACCAAGATTAGAATAACCAATCCATTCAAGTCATTTATTATAGTGTGCCCTTTGACTATAACAACATTGTTGGTCATATTAAAAGTAGTCAAGTGGCCACTATTTAGATTAGCTCTCACTCCTCTTCTAAAATAAAATACCATTCCATTTATATTTTGGAACTTCCTTAATTTTTAGATAACCCACATTTGAATCTAACTATCAACACTGCCAGTTGACTTCCATAGGTTGTCATTCTAAGACCTAATCCCAATTTTACTAATTATAATAACCCTCCTCTACCTTGATATTATGTAATCTCAACTCAATGGTCAAAAGTTAATCTTCCTAGTCTAATACTTCCTTTCAATGCTCTTATTCCTAATTTGTTTCCTTCAAAACCTAAACTAGATATTTTTTCCAAAGAAAAGCCATATAATCTTGAATAATAATTGAACAAAAATTCCTATGCACATTTCCATTCTAAACCTCTTACATGAATCCAATGTTCATAAATATATACTATTCAACATTTTAATCCAATCCAAGGTACCAAATGATGTTGATCCTGATAAATTCCAAGCACTTATTGGCCATTTAGCCCCAAGATAATAGTTAACCTCTGATGCAAGTTATATGTTTCTCCTCAGCTCACATCATAATAGTCCTCTTTATATTGAAGCCATTATTTCCCAACATAAGAGACAATGAATCCTTATAGACAATGGTTTAATCTTGAATATAGGCTCCTATAATATTTTTAAGCATTTGAGTTACAAAGAAAAATATCTTTAGCAAGATACCATTACAATCAGGGCATATGACAATGTGGAGAGAGAGTCCTCTAGGATAATTATTTTTCCAATCATTATTGGGCCTATCATCCATAAAACCTTATGTCATGTCATATAAATTAAACTATCATATAACCTACTCCTTGGATGACCTTAGATACATGAATTACATTTAATTCCTTCTACCCTTCACCAATGTCTAAAATTCTCACATTCAAGGATGGACGTCACTAATCATGGTGATCTACAGCCATATGAATATTATATTCACCTTGAAGATAAAATTGAAGGTCATAATTATTATACTAGCATGGGTTAGGTCCTTTAAAAGGATAAATAGGTGGTTTTAGATTCACCCAAATCTAATAATATTAACCATAATACTCTTGCATCCACTTTTTCTACTCCTCTAATTTCTCCCCACTTTACCATCAGGGATAAAGGTATGGGTGAATATCAAACAATCAATGCATTTTGCATAGAAAAATTTCCAACATCCCCCACATCCTATGGTAGCACCAACATGTAATGGCATAAGAAGGTTGATCAATAACCAAAGGACCCTATTACATTTTTCAAGGAATGGCACCCTCAGTTGATTAAACCTTTAGAGTATTAGTGGTTTTATAGTGATGGTTTTGATGATTCTTTTTAGTATCCAAAATATCCCAGAGTAATTAAGATCATGAAAAATAAAGTATACAAAGGCAAAGGTTTAGGGACACAAGAAAAATTCATCATTGAACTACATCATGTAATAAATCACAAAGGGATTCAATGTTTTGGCTATATATTACCTAGAGGTTACCCCTAAGATCTCAAGAATGACTCATCCTTATCGAATAACATGAATGATGTTGATAGTGACACAAAGTCCTATCATAGTGTCTATAAAGAGTATCTGCTAATGATATATTTAATGAACATTTCATTTATTCCTACCATTCCTTCCTCTTCCCTTTTTACCCTTCATTACTCTTAGTTAATTATTTGGGACTAGCAAGAGTCTAACATACCATTGGATGAATTTGATAATGAAGAAGCAATTGTATAATTCTTCAACCTTCGATAAGGTTTTCCCTTTAATGATCAAAAATAAGGATTCATCTTCATACTTGATATTGATTCCTATTTTGGGGAACATGTGAACTCCTTTTGTCATAATATATCAAATAAAATATTGAAGTCCATAAGTGAAAACCTCTCTAAGGCACTTATGGACCAAAAAAAGAGTAAATAAAAAGACCAATCCATGGGTGAAAACATGTCATAAGCATCCTTGGATAGGGTATTTCACTCTTATCAAAAATAAGGTTAATATTCAATTTAACCCAACTATTTCATGTGGATCTAACATCATCTTTTTATAACAACAACAAGTCTTTAAAGGTTTAGTATGAAATCATCTTGAGGATTTTGCTAAGTGGCCATTACCAAAAATGAATTAATCTAATTACTCCTACATGGGTGAGATATATAACTCAAAAACATATGGATAAGACCAATGTGATTCCATTCCTACCATTTTGGATGATGTTTCCACACTCCTTGTGTAAAACACAACATAAATTATGTTAGGTGTGGAGCCTGATTGTCTTCCAGGATCAAAGGTTAAAATTCTAATGTTATTTCATCCAGGTTTAAATCCCTAATGGCATAGGGGTTCAAGGTAGGGGGGATGACCCCCCCTGATGGTGGGTCTAGATGCTACACACCCTTGAGAATTTTTTTATTAAAATTGCCTTGTTAAATTTTAATTTTGTAGTCAATCTAGGCCATTGATTAAAGGTTTCTAGATCTGATGGTAGAAGTTATGTTTAGGTGTTTTTTACCCTAAAATGTATTGATATATGGCTGACATGTATGGGTGTGAAAAATGATGAAATATTCTACATAGAGAGGAGGCAAAAAATGTAGAGAGAGGTGTAATAGGGTTTATTACAAAGATTTTATTTCTCCCTTGTATTGTTGGAAATAATATACTAAACAAGTTTGGTGGATGTAGCCCATCTTGGGTGAACTGCATTAAATATGGTGTCTCTTGTTATGTGTATGTTTATGTTTTTTTTATAATGTTTGATTAATTAATTTAAAATTTTCTCTTGTATGTGATTTAGGGATAGATTTGGGTTTTAATTTATCCTAACAAATTAAACTTGGGACCAAATAACACTTAAAGATCATTCATTTGAGGGCATCTCTAACAACACAAGAGCATGAGATTATTCTCACAATTATTCAAACATTTATCAACACATTTGCTTGGTCCTATTTATACATGCCAATTTTAAATCTATCCTTAGTGGTACACCATGTTGTTGTCCACCTAGATGTTGTACCTATCAAAAAAAAATTGAGGAAGATGTATCATCATATAGTATTTTTGGTCAAAAATAGAGAAAATTTTGGTAGTAGGTTTTTACCTAACCCATAGATTACTTAGAGTAGATTTCCAACATAGTAAGCAAAAATATAGTCAGGATCATAATGTGCATGGATTTATGTGATATTAATAAATCCTATCCAAAAGATGATTTTATTTTACCAAACATTGATTTAATCATGAATTTCATAGTAGGGTATGATATGTTATCCCTTATGAATGAATTTTCAGGCTATAATAATATTAAAAACATAAAAACATCAACACAATACTATGTTTACCACTCTTTGGGGATCATTTTGTTATTAGGTAATGCTTTTTGGCCTAAAAAATGTTGGTGATACCTACTAACATGCCGTGATAGTGATTTTTCATGACATGATGCATGGTATTGTGGAATACTATGTTGATGAGATTTTAGGCAAATCTATAATTAGAGCTGTAATATCCCCAACCAATTGGGAATATAGAAAAAATAAAGATCTGAACAAAGATACAAATTCTACCAAAATAATTTCCAAATAAATAAATAAATCACAATATAGTCTCTCAATGGCAAATCACAGATCTAATCACTTGTACTTCTAGATGATTACACAATTGAGTCTATGTCATACAAATAAAATAATATGAAATATTCTGTCTTAAAACCCTGGCTTTGGCAAATCTAGAAATTGAGCTTGAATCTAGAAATTCTGTCTCGGCATGCTGTGTCAAACACACAGTCGCCGGCGTCAGTCGATATACTGTCGATGTCGGTCTCTGTCAGTCCTTCTCTACCAACGTCGGTCTTCAGTCAGCCGATGTCAGTCACTGGGAATCTTTGCCTGTCGATGTCGATATCTGCATGGACCTGTACCTACCGATGTCAGTTTCTATGTGAATCTATACGGACTCCGTACGGCTGCCAATAAAGCACACCCTATTTGTTTCAACCCCTGATCTGAAGATATCTGGCTCTAATACAGAAGATCTATATCTGTATAAATTATTGAATCAAAACTAAATAAAGAAAAATACCTGGAAAGCTCTGTGACAACTTCTGTATGAAGTTACCTCTCAAATCTGTAAACCTCTATGATAACTTTTGTATGAATCTATCTCTCAATTTGGCAATAGATCAGCTGATATTTCACAGCCTCTGAATCGCACACAATGAAGAGTTGATGTTCTCCACTGCAATGGAATCCTGGAACCCTTGGCTTAGTCTTCACAGAAGAATTCTTCAATATCAAAATTAATAATCCTATGCATAATCAATAATGGCCTCCATGAGAAACACTTATACCCTC
Organism: Torreya grandis; assembly: GCA_037957365.1. Classification (NCBI taxonomy): domain Eukaryota; kingdom Viridiplantae; phylum Streptophyta; class Pinopsida; order Cupressales; family Taxaceae; genus Torreya; species Torreya grandis. Next base: position 1,022,577 of record JARHVA010001244.1, on the reverse strand, counting down.
AAAAGATGTGCTTTCCCTAATTAGGGTTTTATTAAATTAGAATTAGGGTTTCTAATTAAAAGTAGACCAAATAATTAATATTTGATTAAATCAATCAAATATTAATATCTCCCTCAATATATGTTCGATTGAGCCCAAACGAAAGCCAACTGGAAAAATTATGCTAAATGAAGCTAATCCAATCTCCATCAAGACCTTCTATCCATCTTATTAGCCTAAAAAGGTCACATAATAGGCTAACCATCCAATCTGAAGATGTCAACTGAAAAGGGGACATGACAAGAGCACAACATCCAATACTTTTGTGGAAAATATTTAACTGACTACAAGAATATTAGGTCTATCTTAATCCCAAAAAGTGTGTATTTGGTTTCACTTATATAAATTTACTCATGTTCATAATATCTCATAGAAGAATTGAAGTGGATCCATATAAGGTCAATTCCATTATCAACATGCATAATCCATATAACCTAAATAAGTGTTGTAGATTACAATTCAAGATTCAATCAATCAAAGGCTTCATCTCTAAATTGGTAGATAGATGCCACACCTTCACTCACCTTCTCAAGAAAGGTACTACATTTTTGTGAAAGTTTGATTGTCAAAAGGATTTTGAGTCGCTAAAGGATTATTTAGTTAATCATCCTATTTTGGCTCCACCCACACCAATAAAATTGCTTCTTATTTACATTTCAGCTATAGAACATGCATTGGGGGCACTTCTTGCTCAACATGATGATTATGGCAAAGAAAGGGTCATTTATTACTTGAGTAAAACACTAATGGCTTATGAAAATAAGTATACACTTATTGAAAAGGCATGCTTGACAATGGTTTTTTCATCTTACAAGTTGTGACATTACATGTTAAACAATAAAACCATTGTCATTGCCAAGGTTGATCCTTTCAGGTACTTACTTTCCAAGGTAATTATTATAGGTTGCATGGAAAAATGGCTAATGGTATTAAGTGAGTTTTAAATTGAGTATACACATCAAAAATCTATTAAGGGCTGAACACTTTCATATCAACTTGCAGAGGCTCCTATATTAGATTATCAACCGCTCAATTTGATTTTCCAAATGAATCCACTGTGACTCTAGATCACTCAACCTTCTACATCAAATTTTTGATCTATGCAATGGAGCCTTTAATTTGATGTATCCTTCACTAATCATGTATTAGGATCTATAATTTTAATGGTTACACCCTAAGGAGATAGTATTCTTAGGTCTTTCCATATTGGTTTTTAATGTAGTAATAATATTATTGAATACGAAGCCCTTGTTGAAGGGCTTTACCTAGCTATACAATGGAACATTGAATAATTTCATGTTCATGGATACTCAAAACTAATTATAAACTAGGTCATAGACCATTTCCAGACTAATGACTACAATATCATCCTATATAAAGCTATGATTGACAATCTTAGATGGAAATTTGAACATATTTGGTTTTAATAGGAGCCGTGAGATAACAACAACTACACTGATGCAATGACAATGATAGGTTATCTCACCCAAATGGTAGATAATGCAAATTAATATTTTGAAATGGTATGAAACATTGTTTTTTCTAACCTCCCCTAGTACCAAGACATCCTTGAATATTTACAAAACCATATCTTTCTTCCTAACCTTAAAAAAAACCAACATAAATCCTTCATTCATAAAAAATATTGATACACAATCCTTGGTGGACCCTTTATTGTAAAGGTTATGATGGAAGTTTGCTTTGTTGGTTACCTTTGAAAAAGTCTCAATTAATGATTAGGGAAGTCCATGAAGGGATTTATGGGGCCCACACTAGTGGGATGGTCCTAGCTAAGAAACTCGTATGTGTTAGATACTATTGGCATACAAAGGAAATATATGTATATGCATATGTTATAAAATGTGTACCTTATCAAAAATATGGGAATTTCATTCATGCACTTTCACTACCCTTATAGATATTTACTACACCTTAGGCATTCTCTCTATGGGGACTCGATCTCATTAGAAAGATAAAGCCCACTTCTTTAGATGACCATAAACACATCCTCACTAAAACTGAGTATTTTACTAAGTGGGTTGAAGCTATACCCATCATTTATGAAACTAGGAAGAAAATTTCCAAATTCATCCTAAATCACTTAATTTGTCATTACGAAATCAATTCCAACATCATTTTCAACAATGGAAAGTCACTTAAAAATTAGGATATGGAATCACTCTACACACAATATCATATCTAATAGATATTTTCTTATTCTTACTTTTCCCAAGGTAATGGGCAGGCTGAGGCCTGTAACAAGACCATTATTAACATCTTTTAGAAGATTGTTAATACTATTTGCTGAGATTGGCACTTGTAGTTGTTTCCTACCCTCTAGCCATATATAACCAATGCTTATACCCCCATAAGAACCACTTCATATTCCCTATTTTTTGCTATGAAGTGGTGATTCCCATTGAGGTTGATATTCCTTACTTGCACATTTTTTTATAGAAAATTCTTGATGATGAGGATTACAAAGTATCTTAGTTACAATAATTGGAGCTCTTAGATTAAAAATGGGTAGCCACATTGAATAACCTCACAATCTATCAGAATCAGCTACGTCATAGCTACAACAAAATAATCAAGCATAAAGAATTTATTGGTGATATGATATTGAAAGAAAATCATAAGAGTACCAATGTAGAGTGAGAAAAGAAAAATAAATGTGAATTGAATTGGTTAGGTCTATTCATTATTGCACCCAAATTTGGGTTAGGAGCATACATATTGGCCACCCCCAAGGGTGATGAGCTCATCAAACCCATTAATATTATTTGCCTCAAGCATTTTCATGGTTGACTTGATTCAACACATTATCTATAAGGACCCCTATTTGGGGGTAACCCATGTGTCTTTTCTTTATCCAAGCTAGTTTATCATTTCCTTTCCCCTTTGTCCCTTAACCTTTATAATCTTGGTTCTGATTTACTACTATAATGGGCACACTCAGGGGAAACATTTAGCAAATAAATTTAATAACATGTAGTTAAAATTTGGTAACTATTCATTCATCTTTGCAAGCAACATAACAAAGTAATCCAACATAGTTTCTTGTGTAGTAAACTTGAACCCATATTATTTCACTTCTACCCAAATTTTATCCTTCTTCACATCTCGAACCCTACTCTTGGATCCTGAATCAACCTTGCCATTTTCCTCATAAGGTTTCATGCACCACCCCAAATTATGAAATATTCCTTTTTCACACTTTTCCATTTGAGAATATATTTTTTGTTTATTTATAGTGTGCACCCTTTGTGTTGAACTAAATTTTCCTAAAGTGCAAAAGATATGTAGGTGATACTCAATTTTTGAGGGAAACTCAACCACTAACACCTAATTATCACCCCCATTCTTCATATTTTCTTCTTTCTAATTTTCCATTTATAACAGTTCCCTCTTTATTCGGGCATCCTACATTAGGGAAGCTTTGAAGTTTTCTTAGCATCCTTATATTTTAACATTGTATAATCCTTCTTCTTTCTTTTCCTCCCATTTTTGGATAACTACATTAGCCTGAGATATTTTTGGACTATGTAGGCATCACTCAATTAATGAGTTTAGTTGAGACACTCCTTACTTTTTCTTCCTTTTCCACTTGATTCCTCTTCCTCCTCTATTTCTATACCTATTTTTTGATTACCTCATCCCCTTCAGCTTGTCAATCTCCTTTAACCACCTTTTTAGCTTGTCAATATTTTTTAACAAGAGGATTAACATCTCTCCTCCTATACCTATATTACATTTTATAAGGACACCATACACTAAAATTCATTGGTCACTCTGTTACTTTTAATTACATTTATTATGCATTCTTAGATACTCACTCCACCACCTAATTCTTCATATTTTTATCCCTCTCTCCAATTATTCCCAAACCTGTCCTCTATATCCTTCATATTATTTCATCATCCTCATCATTTCCATTCACCCTTAGTAGTTTTCCATACTATATCCATCACTCTCCTTTGCTCAACCATTCCACATCATCCTATTCCCTTGCACAACATTGGACATTTACTTCCTTCCCATTTTCAACTATTGCATCTTTCTCTTCTTCACTACCACCTTACTTTTGCCTCTCCTGTTGATTCTAAGCTATTTTCATTTCAATTCTCAGTTCTTATTTTTCATCTTTCACATCTTACATTATTTTTATCTATTTTATTTCTTCTATCCCCCATATATGTGCATCTTCTTATTCTTCTCTCATGTTCTCCCTTATTTATGCACCCCTCTTTTCTTTTTTATGTTAGCATTTTTTAATTTGTAGTTCTTCATTTTTATTTTCTAGTTTATTTTCTAATTTTATTTGATATAATCATGATAATAATGATAGAATAAGCGTATCACTTTTTGTTACAAAGTTTAATACTATCATTTACATGCTTGTTCCATTTAATTTGGATAAAACTCAAAAAAGACATAAACACATGTATAGATGATGTCTTATATCAATTGAATTTCATGTCATGTTCCATTATATCTCTAACATGTAATTTTATCTTCATGTAATTAAATTAAGAAAAAATTCCTTACATACATAGCTGATTTATTACATAAGTTAACAACCAAGTTTCAAGTTTCAATGTTATATATTATGCACAAGAAAGAATCTCCTTCTCCTCCTCATCTCTAAGGGTGATAACTACTTTCCCTCTAACTAGGTCCATAGTATCACTCCTCTAGGAGATGAAGCAACTTACACCAATATAATTAACCCCATACTCATCCTATTCACACCTCTTCCCTATAGGGTGTGTGTGTATATGTTCAATCAAAAGCAACTAGGGTTTGCACTTGTGAGACTTTAAGGGATCAAATTATTAATATGAGCAAGCTAATATCATATTTATAGACTAAAAATTATTTATTAAGTAACTAGTCACATTATATTTACATAGTCTTAAGAATATACTAGTGTAAACCATTTATAAGCATCTCCACCTAGCACTCTTTCATATCTAAAACATAAATCACAATAAAGTACATCTATAACTGTTGACTAAAAAATCATTCAAATATCAATTAAGAGTTCAAGTTAGGTACTAAGGGAAATGATTAAAGCTAAGTTTATCAACCTATCCCCTCTACATCTTGTGAGGAAATCTAGATATTCTTGTACATATCATAGAATGCATGGGCACTATACTGATTCATGTTTATCATTGAAAAGGAAAATACAACAGATGATGGATATAGATGACTCAAATAGTGATAAATCATCCAAACAACATACAATGGCACATCTAAAAATTCAAAAAGGTTTAAATCCATAAATAATACAAAAATGGTTACCAAATCATAGATCAAAACAAAAAAAGGTTCACACAACAAAATCACATCAAGAAAAAATATAACAAGAATAGGTAAAGCAAGTAAAATATGTAATTCTACCTCTCAAAAATGAGTCTTAACTTTCAAAAAAGTATGGGTTTGGTCAAAAATGTCTAAAATAGTTTGATTATCATGGTTTGGGCAAGCAAGACCAAGGCATCACTACTCCTATTCTATTAGTTGATAATGTTTATAAACAAGGAGTGGGATTTATTAAACATCCTAAGGAAAATCATTCATAGATATAGTTTATCAAAGAAAAATATCTAGATACACAGTAAATGTTACATAAAGAGTAATAATTTAAGTTACAAAGTCATAATAATGCTAAACTAACAAACATTCTCAAAAAAGTCTTTCTAGAAAAACAACCTCTACAACACCATATGTCTACAATAAGCACAATTTGAAAGGGAAAAATTATAATCAATATTCCAAAGCACAATTTAGAAAGGTCAACTCCATAGTATGAGGTAATTCCCTATAGCATTCTCGGTTATTATGATTTTGATGATGAATAATACCTAGATTCATACTATAACACCATTTAAGTCCATCATAATAATCACACTGCATGAGAGGTTACCATTCTTATTTTTGACACAAGCCACAATGATAGTGAGTCTCCCGTGAGACTCATCAATTAGTATTGTTCTTCCCTACTTATACACACTTTACTTATTTTTTGTTCCTTGTACATAGTTCATTTTCATGTTTCTTGCACATAGATTATATACAAAAAATAAAAAAATAAAAAAAATGTGAAAAACACAAAAAAATTCAAATATTTATGCAAAAAACATAAAATTATAGATTGTATGCATTGTTATGTTTACATTTCTTATATTTACTAGACACTACATATGCTATCTATCTTTGTATAGTCAGTTTTATCATACATACATGCTTCACTTGTTCTTTTCAAGTTATTTCATATTGCTTATAGGACTTAGGTCGACTACACTAATCCAGACTTGATATTATCTACCCATTGAGGGCATATACACCAATACATAGGGTTTTCACTTGACACATTCACCCACTTGGTGGCACCCTATACACAGTTTCCATTACCAGGTTCTCTCTTTCTATACTCTACATCACAACTTTAACATTGTTATATCTTGATATTGATCATGCTACACTTCTTAGATTTTTTGTTGGCTATTACTACTTTAGACTCAACATATGTACATCCTAGCGCTTACATAGATTTATATTACATGTTCATGCATACTTTCATTTTTAGATTTATTGGTTTAGACTTGATTTTATCTCTATGTTTCTTCTATTCAAGGGAATTTTAATATGCCATTATTATTTGGCTTTACACCACTTCTTTTCATAGTATGTATGCTTTGGACATGTGCCCATGTCCTTGAGTTTTCTTTCCTAATTATGTATACAGACATTTAAACATGTCCTTCTATGTGGGTTTAATATAACTTGTTTGTTGTTTATGTATGTGGACACTTGAATATGTACTTTTATGTCTTTTTTTTCTTAGATTTAGTGACATATTCCCACATCCCTTATATTGTGGCATGTTGGCCTACTTTGCATGCCTCATGCATTTTGTATGTATGATTTTTTATATGCATCATGGCCATGACACTTCTTTCTTTCTTGTTACACATTCCATTTTTATATTCCATGATGGACCTCATGCATCTCCCCTTCTTACTTGAGTGTCGTGATGGACATCATGCCCCATCCCCCTAGGTAGTTACCCAATTTTTACTCAGATTTATTGTTATATACATTATTCTATCTATTTTGATAGCCTTGTGAATTTTAGACATGGCATACATCTTATATTATAAATTTATGATAAGATTATATTATATATTTTTTATTATGTATGCACATTATATTGGATTATTATGCAGATATCATATATGCTCCAACTAACATACATCTTATAGAGATTTTTATTTTGAGGATAATTCTTGCATAGGGTCAATAACTCCCCTAAAAGGAGGTGCATTCATAGGGGTTTTCCATAAAGATTAGACTCCTATATTGCACTCATAGTAAATTTTTAGCACACAATATTAGATTATAAAAAATTAGACTCAGGTAAACACAGTGGGAAAATAGTGACGTAGAGAATAATACAATTGCACATAAATTAGACCAAAAGGACACTAGTACCCAAATTGGGACACTAGCACCACATTTAAAATAATGGTGATACTATCCAAGACATGGAACTACTATCTAATAACCTTAGTTTTCAAAAAACCTAGATTGGCCAAAAAATTATAGTAGGTACAATATAGGTTTGCACATATTTAATTATAGATTTACTAATTTTGGTTAGTTTTACTTAGATTCATATTAGTTCAACTTAGGTTCATATCAGTTTGATTAAATTGGGGGCATCATGTGTGGTATAACCATTCCCATATTTATTCAGATACCTAAATATAGTTTATTACAATTTAGTCTAAAATCCATATGCTTAGATATCATATTTAGGGTCATGTGCACATCACATTGTTTCCATATGCTCACTTATACATCGATTGATCATATGTATTAACAAATTCCATGTCATTATCTATGTTATATACATCTAACACCATATTATAATTTACACACCAGTTTCATGCCTTACTCCATCTGTAATGGTTATCATTCTAGAGTGGCCTAGAGCCACCTAATGTACCCAAGTGACCACAAAGCTAACATACCTAGTTAGATATTTATATTTACATCATATAGTTTCAATTTTAGATCCATATACTACACATGGGTGGGTAATCATGGAGCCATATCCTACTTGAGTTCTTAAGTCATCTACATGAGAGGGTTGGACACACCATCACTCTAATCCAAGATATTCACATCATAATCCACCAAGTAGGGGTGGGAAATGATGGATTCAAAACTAAGTTGAGTTCTTGAGCCACTCATATATGAGGATTTAGAAAACCATCATCTCAATCTAATATATTCACTAATTAAACACTATATATATCCACACATAGGTTGTTACTAGGTTTATGCATTAGCTCGTGTACCCAGTGAGGGGTGTTTATTCCTTTCCTCCTTCCTATCACTTTACTTAGTTTCACTTCTTTACTTAGTTTAGTCTTTTACTTTTGATCTGTTAAGTAAGGATTGATTTATGAACATTTCACGTACATGATATGCATTGGAACATACTTTACATACTTAGAAATAAATTTACATACTTAGACTCAGATTCATATGCTTCAACTCTTAGGTAAGTCCAGGTACACTTCTTATTCCTTTTATTATACTCATTTTATTTTTTTTCATTTCTATAATAAAGTAGGGGGTATTTAAAAACCTAAAAGTGGTATTTAAGTGTTAAAAGTGCTACTTGAGACTACCTATCCCTAGGTTAGACCTAGACCTATCATAGAGCATGTTATCACACTTATCCAACCTTCATACGGATCACATACATCCCTAATTAGCCTTAAAGTAGCCATAGACCCTCATTTCCTAATCTTGTTCCTTCATGTCTAGTGTTCTTCCACTTGGACACTAGAATAATAATGACACTATTGACACATGGCACTAGTGTCCCAAAAATGGTGCTAATTTCCTTTACCTCTCTTCTTCACAACCATATATCTGTTTAAAACTAAAACCTCCTAGGGTTATCTTGCACCTATTTTATCACCCATATAAGCACATGAACAATATATATACATGAATTTTAGACCTTTAACCATGAAATGGAAATCAGATGTAAAATACACATGAAACTTAGAATAAGTTGTGCACAATTAAGGTTATCAATCCCTATTCTACCCTACTTCTACACAATACCATCTATAATATCCCTAAGATCAAATTACCCATATCTATAGTCTCAAGCACATTCAAGGCACTCAAGACCACTATCATAGTATCTTCACTTACACTTGCACTAACACTTAGGTGGGGAGAACTACATCGAGCTTGATCCCTCCTTGAAGTATTGGTATGTAGGAAACTCTCATCATAGTAGGGTGTTGAGGATGTCCATCTTACCCTAATAACAAACACACTTTTCATCTCATGTCAATTGGATGCCCTAGCTACATAGAGGATTAGGGTTTTCTCATAAAATTAGTCATAACAAGGAAAATATAGGGTTTCAAAACTTGTGCACATAAGAAAATACCTCAGAGATCTAGACATAAGTGCACCCAAAAGTTTTAGACAATCTTTCACAAAGGACACTACCACCACATTTTCAATAATGACACTACTATCTAGAAGTTATGACAGTGGGATGTAATTTGTGACACTCAAACTAGCTTCAACCTCAATTTTTAGCACTCAAATCATTTATCTTAGTTTTTTTCAGTTAAGTTCTTACTTGCAATATTTATTACTATTTTTAGAAAGGTTAAAGCTAGTCAATTATGTAACAAATCAATGGATGTATTTATTGCATATTATTTTCCTAATTTAGTCTACTTATCTATTTAAGAAACATATGATTTACATTCACTAAATTCTAAAAGGTTAAAACAACTGACATAAATCTCATAGTGTGTAGGAACATGTTCTAAGATAAGCAAAGTCATGTATGATATATGATGGAAAGGAAACTTTGGAAAAGGTTCTTATATAAAAGTTAGGTGTCTACATAACACCCCCATTTATACATCAATATGATGAGAATGAGTGAATGTAGGCTTTCATCTAATTATAAATATAAATAATTGAATTATATACCTTTACTTACCTAAGGGTGATTTAAGGGTTTTGATTTAAGCTCAAGATAGGTATTCCATTCACAATTGATTTTTTGAGTGCACTGAAAAAAGATATACGTATTGAAAAAAGTAGTCAATATTTATAAGAATTTGAAGTCTCATATCTGAAAAATATCATGGGAATGAATGCACTTTTTATTTTTACCCCAAAGTTTTCAAAAAAATTCCATAGGTACTAAATGTTTGAATAACATTGAATCTCAATCTAAACTACTTTTAGATTTTTTGAAGCCCATAACTCACATTACTAAAGTTCTAAGAAATTTTTTAAAATAGCCAACATTTATCTAGGATTTATTTATTTCCCAATCCACTTCTTGGTCATTGAAGTAGATAAATATGCTTCTAATAATATTTGCTTAACAAGCTTCACTATTATGGTAATCTCGTAAAAATATTCATGCTTTTAACTATTCTTGTGTTTTATGTACGTCTCCTTTTTGAGGTGAGGGATGTGAACCTATATCTGCAGTCACTCATTTCAAAATAAAACTTTAGCTACATCATATGTTAGGAAAATAATATAGACAAAGCATAAATATCTTGGAACATATATAATAATCATGTAAATCAGTCTAACTATTATAAAGCTCCCATATTTTATGGAAAATGTAGCATTTATTCATGCCTTAAAAGTAAGTACTTTGTATATAAAAATATCATGTAATAATTTAATTTGGCATAGGAAATATAATGTCATATTAGGCATAATACATAAGTGTATAATTCCCCCTAATGAAAAGCATAATGGACTAACTAGTATGTCCTAAATGTTATAAATTATTACCCTAGTTGAGCTAAATATAGCAATGAGAATGTAAAAAAATAGCATGACCCTATAGATGCATTGTAACCACCATGACAACATATGAAACAAGCAATTAAAATGTAGTATATGTGCACAATGGAAATCATGGAACCAATGATAATATAATAACATGCATGATGAAAATAATAGCTACAAACATTGTGAAGTAATATTAAATCATAATTAGGATCACATAAGTTAGTGACCACATAGAAGTTAGTGATAAAACATGCAATGGGAAAGACTCAAAATAAATTAATATTGCAAGAGGATACTCTATGGACAAGGATTCCAATATAAGTATACACATGCACATGTAAGTAGAACTCACACAAAATAGTTAGGGTAAAACATATAACAATAACAATGTAGATATACAAGTAATGTGTAAGATATAGGTACTATAAATATATTTAATCCATGCAAAAATATTGTCAGGATCGTAACAAGAACAATTGATTACTTTTGTATGCAACTAAACATGGAATTAAACTAGAATTGAAAGCAACTAGAAATCAGAATCAGCAAAGAATAAGAGATACAAGAAACAACCTAAAAAACTTGTATTAAAATCTTTTAGAAGGAAATACACAAAAGAAATCTCTCTTTCTTCTCACACCTCTCAGATGTACAGATCTCTTTCCCTCAAGAGTTCTCTCTCACAATTACAAACACAATTCAGCTACTTGAATTGATTTCTACATCATACAAGCTATGAAGATCTATCCCCATTATATATAACTAGGGATCATGAGCTATGCATTCACAACCATTAGATACACTTCCTAATCTAAGGCTCAAAATAGTCCTGCCAAAAATAGAAATGTGGACTTAAGACTAACACTTAATCTTATCATGCAAATAATCTGTTCATCCCATGAAAATATAATTTTGGAATGCACAGGTGATCGATGTCGGTCCCTGTTTTCCTGCACATGACCGACGTCTACTGATCCATAACCTATGCTGGTAGCCTTTAGTTGATCCTTGACCGACATCGGTCACTCCTGATCGATGCCAGTGACTGTGTAAATCTTGCAACTTTGCACTCACTCATTTGGTGAAGCTTTTAGCTCCACACCTCAACAATCTCCCACTTGGAGATAAATAGCTGCACCTGTACCTATACAAAAATATTTTCTAGCTTCTCCATCATCTTCAAGCTCAATCTTGAAAACCAAAAAAATTTGAATGAAGATTCAACTTCTCCTTTGTTACCAGCTTTGTTAACATATCAACAGGGTTCTTATCTGTATGGATCTTTTCTAGCTTCAACTCACCATCCTCCAATACCTGTCTAATGAAGTGGTACCTAAGCTGTATATGTTTGGTTCTTGAATGAAAGGCTGAATTCTTTGCTAAATGAATTGCATGTTGACTATCACTGTATAATCTGCAACTCTCTTGCTCCTTTCCCAACTCTTCCATGAACTGTTTCATCCATATCATCTCCTTGCTAGCCTCTGTGACTGCAATGTATTCTACTTCTGTAGTAGACAAGGCAACAACCTTCTGCAACTTTTAAATCCAGCTAACTACCATTCCACCAACAGTGAAAACATATCATGTGGTGCTTCTCCTGCCATCCAAGTCACCTACCATATCCACATCTACATATCCATGTAGAGAAGTATTTGACCCTCCATAGCATAAATGCCTACTGTTGGTCCCTCTCAGATATCTGAGAATCCACTGAACTGCTTTCCAGTGTTCCTTCCTTGGATTGGCCATAAACTTACTGACAACTCCCACTGCTTGAGAAATATCAGACCTAATACATACCATTGCATACATTAAGCTCCCAACTGTGGAAGCATATGGAACTCTACTCATGTACTCTACCTCATCATGTAAATTAGGACACTGATCTTTACTCAACTTGAAGTGTCCAGCCATAGGTGTACCTACCGGTTTTGCATCCTGCATATTAAACCTCTCCAACACCTTGTTCACATAATCCTCTTGAGACAAAATCAACCTATGATTTTTTCTGTCTCTCTTAATACTCATGCCAAGGATTTTCTTTGCTGCTCCCAAATCCTTCATGGAAAATGTGTGAGCTAATTTTACCTTAAGCTCAGAAATATCTTGCATGTGTGAACCTACAACAAGCATATCATCTACATACAGCAATAGGATAATATATATACCATTATCCAATCCCATTACCAAACTATGCCAACTTTCTGGTAAAGAGCATACAATTAAGAGAGCCATAATTTCATCATCAAACACTATTTTGACTGAATTCAACTGATTTACTATTGCATGGAAATCATTTAGATGAGTAGATATAGATCCACCTTCCTGCATATGCAAATTAAATAATTGATTCATAAGATATACCTTATTTGAAGCTAAGGGCTTTTCATATAAATTTGCTAACGTATCTATTAACTCTACCGTTGTCTTTGCCTATGACAAGTTGGAAATCACAGAAGATGCTAGACTCAACTTTATGGATCCCAGAGCCTTTCTATCAAGAATATTCCATTCTTTATCTTCCATATGTGTGGGCTTATTTGAAACTCCACCCAATGGTAAGTAAAAATCTTTCTGATATAGATAATCTTCTATCTGCATTCTCCATAATTGATAGTTCTTACCATTGAACTTCTCCATTCTTAGTTTACTTTCTTCTCCCATTGCTTTACTCCCACTCAAACAAAAACCCCTATGAGTGACCTGTAATCAAAACACACTAAACAGATCTGAACCACCTGTTAGTGAACCTGAGCTCTGATACCACTTGTCAAGATCGTAACAAGAATAATTGATTACTTTTCTATGCAACTAAACACAGAATTAAACCAGAATTGAAAGCAACTAGAAATCAGAATCAGCAAAGAATAAGAGATACAAGAAACAACCCAAAAAACTTGTATTAAACTCTTCCATAAGGAAATACACAGAAGAAATCTCTCTTTCTTCTCACACCTCTCAGATGTACATATCTCTTTCCCTCAAGAGTTCTCTCTCACAATTACAAACACAATTCAGCTACTTGAATTGATTTCTACATCATACAAGCTATGAAGATATATCCTCATTATATATAATTAGGGATCATGAGCTATGCATTCATAGCCATTAGATACACCTCCTAATCTAAGTCTCAAAATAGTCCTGCCAAAAATAGAAACACAGACTTAAGACTAACACTTAATCTTATCATGCAAACAATCCGTTCGTCCCACGAAAATAGAATTCTATAACGCATAGGTGACCGACATTGGTCCATATTTGCCTACACATGACCGACGTCAACCAATCCATAACCGATGCTGGTAGCCTCTAGTTGATCCCTAACCAACGTCGGTCGCTCCTGATCGATGCCGGTGACTGTGTAAATCCTGCAACTTTACACTCGCTCATTTGGTGAAGCTTTTAGCTCCACACCTCAAAAAATATATCTATGATTAATGGATAATAAGGAAAATTATCATCATGATAATATATTGTATGTTAATGCCCTAAAGGCCATGTTTGTCACTACATAACATGCCCCCTAGGTTGTAGGTAAAAAAAGGTTGTGAAGCATCTTTATGGTTCATGCTCATGTCGGTCTTATATAATTTCAAATAAATCAATAAAATAAATTACTATGAGACACATGTGTAAAAATGGATATGAAAGCCTCTAGTATAGGAAAATGTATAATCATGTATAAAAATAATGTTTTTATAATTTTTGTATTTATATTTTTTTTCTATTTTGAGATATCAATTTTTCACTCATTGGGCCATGTATGAGTCATATATGTACTAATTATGATATTCATTATTTATGATAAAATGTAAAAGTGTTTAGGGTGTGAGGGCCCATAAATGTGATCATACAAGGCACATATGTAGTGTTATTATAAATATTAATGTAATGTCCATCTAGTGTACTCAAGGATATAGATGGCATAGTGACCAAATGTAGAAATCCTTTGATTGGAATGCATATCTATGCCTAGGAAATAAATGTCCCCTAAATATATGTAAATAATAAAATCATATATTTTGATAAACATGGTATGTGTGAAACCAATCAAGTGTCAAGTATATGTAAGATTAATATCTATATAATCAGTGTAAACTTGTAAGACAAAAGGGTGTAATATATATAGTCAATCATGTTCATGGAAATTTTGGGTATGATGTCCCCATAGGAAAATCTATGTGTAGATGTGTGTTTAACCATATAATTTTATATGGTGAGGTCTAGGGTTAAAAATATACAAGTAGTTCAATCACAAGGGTGATAAATTAATCTATATTAGGATAATTAATTGTAAAATCAAAAAAATTAATATTCTAAATTATAATATTGAGATATGTTAAATATATAAATTACTTGATTTGAAAGATGTTTAATTAATTTCAATACCCAAAAAAATAGTTGGGTTTATTGTGTGTAGGTAGATATAGACTAGAAATAGGTGTAAATTATGCAAAATAAATATTATGGATCAAGATTCTAGAAATTATACTTCTATAGATACTGACACTACCATCAGATCTGGAAACTACCATCAATGCTAGTGTCTAATTGCAACACGTGTCTAGTACATAATAATGAATGGATTTAGATATGACCAACTTCACTATTTAAGGTTTGTATCACCTTTATGTTTATGTATTCATATCTAGGATATATTTTCTTATTATTTACCAATTGATAAAACCCTAGATCTTCACCCTTAGAATGAATTTAATAAAAATGGGTTAGTGGGCTCATGGTGTCAAGCTGACCCCAAAACCTATTCTATAATGGGAACTACCTACATAGTCAATAATACAAGGAGAGACATAGAATTATGTAGTTATCCCCCATGTGTGTAAATGTGTGTGAAAAAGGGTGAAATATACTATATGATGATGTATGCAATGATCTAGTTGTTAACTTGACAAATATCACTCATGGGATGTTATTTGAATGATTCAAACCTTTAATATGATTTCTCCTATGATTGATATGAAAATAGGGATGAATAGGGTACAATAGATAGGTTGTGCCATTGATTGATTTATCTTTAGTAGGTATTTACTTTGTATTTGATAGATGAGGAATGAGAAGTCTAAGACTTGTATTTATACCACACATTTTGAAAATATCTCATGGTACGGTTTGATGAGAGTCATTTTATCCTCTTAATTTAATCAACTGAGTCAAGTTGATGTCATATTAAACTAGGATTGATGTCTAATGATAATTAATAAAAAGGTATGCAATATAATGACTAATATTTTTATGTTCCAGAGAAGTTATGGATCATTTACTTTAAAGGTTCTAATCTACTTGATTGAATTGAAATCTAATCTACTAATTTTTAGTAAACACACTTTGTTGAATTGGAATGCTTGAAAGGGAAATACACTTTATCAGAATGGAAAATGTTATAAAAGAAACACAATTGTTGTAATGTAAATTGATCTTTAAGGAAACAAACAATTAATCTAAGTTGCAGAAATTGAAATTGATTTGAAAGGGAATGATGTGAAAATTAAAAGAACTAAATTAAAAAACACATGCATTAAACACACATACACACAAACCTGTGGGTTGGAATTCTTCATAGAGTATTTTACATAAAAGAATGGAAGATAAAAACAAATTATAACATAAACAAATAAATAACACAAATGATCTTGCTTCCTTAGTTGAGTGCGCCCTTGCTCTCCATTGAAATCAGATTATATCACACTATACTTGTATAAATAACATGAAATCAATTCTCCATGAATTTTTTAAATGGTTAAAATGCTAGAAAACCTTAATTTTATGCTTCAATCAATTACTTGATATGTACTCTTATTCTATTCTCTACTGACATATCAATAGGAAGACATTGATTATATGTGAAAACAAATTTACAATGCCTGATCAAAATTGACTAACCTCCTAACAATACCATAACTATCTACGATATTGTTTATTGAAACCAAAAAAATAAAAACATCCTTCCTATGTTTAAAAGGGAAAATTGGTGGAAGAGTGTTGGAATCAATTCTCATATGCCACCTTTGGTTATTTATACTTAAAAATTCTTGAAATTGAAACCATATCTATTATAAAAACAAACCTTATTGTAGTAATTACAGTTTCTTTTAGCAAAACTACTATAAATACTTATGGCTATAAATAGACATAATACTTTTAGAAAGTTTATACATGACTTATATAAATGTTCCAAAAATAGATTATAATGTTTATGATTAATAAAATATGGTTTTAACCATGATGAAAAGTCTTCAAATGAGGGATAAGAATAAGAGGTTGATTAGCCATGTTGATCAAATGATGTTGTAGTTGTATCATGTGGGAGGTGTTAAATGTTTGTATTATGTTCATTTTTTTCACTTTTTATGCAAGAATATGAGTTGTATCATTTGGTGGATTGGTGTTTTTAGGAGGATTCCCTAACTTGGTATTAGGGGGAGGGCTATTAGGTGGTGCATTACTTATAGGGATATTGGATAGACTTGTGTCAATTTCCCCCATATTATAGTGAGATGTTTGAAGATGGGAATTATCTTGATAAGTATGAAAATGATCTAATCCACCAATATCATCTTGTGGAGTCATTTAAACCATGTTACGATCTAAAAATGAGGGAGGAGAAGATGTATTCCAAGAGTGAGGATCCTCCTAGCAAGTAAAGAGATGAAGAAAAGAACACCCCATATAATTTCTAAATGGATTCAGGTTATCCAATAAGATTCTAATAGGATATTTCATGATGCTTGGTGAAATAACTTGAGATTAGGAAACAAGAGTGAAAATAGGGATAGAGTTAGCTAGATAGAGAACAATGTCAACCAATAGGTAAAGACTCAACTGGGTAGATAGAGTATGTGAAGAGAATTCACAAGATAAAAATATAAGAGGACACAATTGAGACAGTTGATTATGTGTTGTAAAGGATGAGATTGAAATAGGCTAAAGAGAATACATAGTCATATGGGTCAAAAATGTACTGTTGAATAGAAATAGGCTAATAAAAATAAGAAAACATAGTTAGATAGGTGGACTGTGTATTGCTTAAATAATGGATGAATAAGAATATAAAGATACACAGTTGGATAGGTTGACTATGTACTATAGGCAGAAGGCTAAATAGTTAGTGAGAGACTGTATTCATAAAAATAACATTGTTCTAAAATGGAGAAATTTTTTACTAGATAAATTTTAATCAAAATGAAATTAAGCACAAGTAATTGTTTCATTGTGATTGATCTAATTAAATACACAACATAAACCTTGTACCAAGGATAGACAATACAAGTTTTTCAATACAACATACAATGATCAAAGAGATAGTAACAACTAAAAAATAAATGCCCAATAGCTAATCATCCTAATTTTTATTAAGTTATAATAAAGTTTAATTATAATGTGATATTAAAGTTTTTTGAAATAAGGAACTAGAAATCAATGTAAGGCTAGTTTCAAGATGTTTAGGATGAAAGGGATTTGTATTGGTGATAGTACTAGCTTGGTATTGGGGCCTACCCCCTCACTTCACAATCCTACAATGATAAGGGTGTTGGGTGCTTTGCCAATATATATCATCAACCATATGTTTATACTTGGCCATAAAACCAAGTTAGTTTCTACCTTGGTGATGAAATCCAAGTAGGTAGACCTTGGGAAGATAAATGTTTAATGATTTTTGAATGTAAACTGATTTGGTGGTGTGTGTAAAAGAGAAAAATAATGTGATTAAAATGGTAATTTGAAAAACCATCTATTTAATCTATGTTTATTACTCTAAACATGAAAATAACTAAAAAAAATGTGAATTAATTGCTAGCAAATAAAGGTTAATTTCTTGGTTGAGAAAAGCACAAAGTCAGTTTAGGTGACATTATATGTAAATAGTGAAGAACATAGTCAACTGGGTCACTACTATTCTACAAAAGTAATATCTGTAAGAATACAGTCAAATGAATGAACTATGTCTTTGAGATGGAAGAAATACTATAGAACTGTGTTGAACAGGTCAAACTGGTTGGTTGTGGGGTTTCAATTTTACAGACTAAAAACTTGTGAAAAATGGTACTAAAAAGGAAAACTAAAATGAAAGAGAGAGAAATGAATGAACCTTGATGGGATTGAATATGTTTTAGGTTACAAATTTTTATGCTTTGATGTTCAAATGTTTTAAAATTCTACTTACTGAGTCAATTGGATCAACAAAGTTTACAAAACCTTATATGTTGAAGAAGTTGTAAACAAATTCAACTGGTTTGACTATGTTTGCATATGTATATGTTGACATAACAGAATTGTAAACAAAGTTGACTGGTTTGACTATGTATGTGAATCTGGAGTTGAAAAAGAATATTGTGCTAAACTGACTGATCTAGTAACCTGTATTTGGTGAATACCTACACATATAAAACATAATTGTTTAGAGTGACTATGTATTAAACCTATGCACATAATGTTAGAACTATACTAACTAGTTTGATACAGTAATAAAAATATATAAAAATATAATATGATGACAAAATGATGGTATGAAAGAAAACCTATAAGGGGTTGATTCATGTCAAGTTTAATAGAATGTATACAAAGGGTAATACAATAGATCTATAAATCAATCCTAGCTTGGAGAAGATAAATCCTAATTAAACTTTTGATTTTTAATACATTAGATATTTAGGTTCATGATGAATATGGATCTACTAGACTTAACTAAGGGATCTCTTACCAACATAACATCACTAGAGAGGGTTCCAAATCCTCTAGTCAAGAAACACCATGCAATAACCTTGGTTAGGTCCTATCTTTTCATATTCACAAAGTAAATGAAAATTAAAGTAAAATCTAATCTAGTGCTCACCAAAGCTTATGGCACAAAATGGGGGTTAGTAAACATAAAATTAAACATGCATAAGAGAATCCTAATTAAGTTATGCATACGTAAAACCCTAATGGATGGAGAGAGTAATATATTTGAAATCCAGTACTTATACTACTTCTATATATTAAAATAGAGGAGTAAAGTTAGAGATACTTACCTTGAAGATGAACCTATCGATACTCAATCTCTCCCTTGGCCAAAGGCGCTTCACAAGAGGTCGTTATGATTTTTAAGGATCTTTAAGAAATGTCAAAGTATCTAAGACTTTTTCACGAGACAAGATTCTTCTCCAATTGTAAAAACTAAGCTATAAATCCTCAAGTAGAATGGCAAAAGAGTAGATTGTAAAGAATCTCAAATGGATAATTAACTCTTGTTGTCTCTAATAATTGGCAAAAAAAATGTGTATATATAGTTGAATCTAACCCTAAAACTTTATGAAAGTTTGGCCAGCAAGGTCAACCCAATCAAATCTATATCATTATTGATAAAAACAAATTAGGTCTTGGTTTAGGTCTCTCAAGGGCTAACATAAACCCTACATATGTTTTATCAATTAGAATACATGGTTGATGGGGCTAAAAATGTAACGTAAACCATTCAAAAGATATTTAGGCATAGGGAGGGAATATGAAGGTAGAAAATGGTTGGATGAGGGTGAAAGAGAGGAGAAAAAGCTTAGGTAAGTGTTTTAGTAGATTACTATGTAGATATCAAGTGGTAGTGTAGGGATAACAATCCTAAAAAGTACCAATGGTTTGCCCACCCTTTTCTTGGTGCACCCTTTAAGGCATGCACTTATAGAGATTAAGACTCGATGGGTTCCTATGAGAGAGAAAGCATCACTAATTGATCAAATTTGAAAATATTATGTGTACTAAAATAGGTTGTCTATCCCTACTGATCACATCCCTAATTATCATATTTATCCCAATCAAATTCATTCTTCATCTAGTTTCCAATCTCTAATGCCCCCACTTCTTAAGAGCTCTAAGAAATGAAAGAGATAATTTTAGGTATACAGTTAGGGGAAAAAAGTCACAAGTTTAAACTACACAATATTTTATCTTATGCTTTTGATATGAGTTACTTTTAGATCCCTTAGCCACATCATTTTTAGATGCTTAGGTTTGAAAAGTATAAGGGTAAGGAATAACTTCAAGAGCATTTAAAGGAGTTCTTTGTTTCTTCCTAGGAAGTGGCCTATAGAGATATTTATTTGATGCACTTATTCCCCAAAATTTGAATTGGGCAAGTGTTATAATGATTTATTCACCTTCCTAATGGGGCATTGTAAGAATTTGATGAGTTATGTGATAATTTTTTGAAATTTTTCTCCTAAAATGAGGAGCATGAAGTAATTATTGTTGATTTTTTTAATACCAAACAAAGGGGACAAGAAATTTTATCCACATATCTACAAAAATGGAAAGCTTTATCTAGTTTAATTTATCATATACTTCCAAAAAAATAGTTGGTAGGTATTTTTACTTACAACTTACAAGGTGAATGACACATAATCTCACACTACAATATGCCACAATTTTTAAATAAATCATTGAAAAAGGAGTAAAATTTGAGAAGTCACTCATTGATAATGGTATCATTTAGATATAATCAAAAAACCAAGTGCACCCTTCAGTATCAGTCCAAGCTAGTATTATTTAAAAGCTAAAACCTTTCCATCAAAAGAAAAATGTTATGGGAAATGAAGTAAAAAAATCAAGACACATACAAATGGTATAGATATTGCCTGAATAAAATAATTCTTCCTCACAACCACTCACTTTATATATACAACTCCCTTAAAGGAACTATAATATAATAATACATATTATATAGGACCTTAGATAACCCCTTGAAATGGTATTCTAAAAATTAGTTGCTGTAAACATGGTGGTTTGGTCGACTGTTCAAGCCTTTCGACAAGGCTAAATAAAAACTACTTGGTATAAATATGATGAATATTGTGAATATCATAGGGTTAAAGGCCATAATATTAATAGGTGTGTGTAGGTCAAGCATTACATTCAAGATCTAATAGACTGTAGTGATATTGAACTAAATAATGTTGCTTTAATCTCAAATCAAAAGTTGGTTATCTATCAGAATCCATTTCTTCAACACCAATCTACTGATCCATGATAGCCTCCTACAAAAAAACATTAGAATTATATCAACAATCAAAATTAGGGCTAGAACTAGAACTAACCAAATTGTAACCAAGATCATAATAACCAATCCAATCAAAGTCATTTATTATAGTGTGTCCTTTGACTATAACAACATTATTGGTCATATTAAAAGTATTCAAGTGGCCACTATTTAGGTTAACTCTCGGTCCTCTTCCAACACAAAATACCATTCCATTTCTAATTTAGGACTTCCTTCATTTGTAGATAACCCACATTTGAATCAAACTAGCAACACTGTTAATTAACTTCCATAGGTTATCATTCTAAGACTTAATCCAATTTTGCTAATTATAGTAGCCCTCTTCTACCTTGATATTGTGTAATTACAACTTGACGGTCAAAAGTTAATCTTCTCATTCCAACACTTCCTTTCAATGCTCCTATTCTTGATATGTTACCTTCAAATCCTAAACTGGTTCCTTTTTCCAAAGAAAAGCCATATAATCTTGAAGAATAATTGAACAAAACTCTAATTCATATTTTCATTATAGAACTCTTGCTTATATTCGATGTTCACAATTATATACTATTAAACCTTTTATTCCAATCCAAGGTACCAACTAATATTGATCTTGATAAATTCCAAACACTTATTGGCCATTTATCCCCAAGACAATAGTTAACCTTTGATGAAAGTGATATGTTGCCCCTTGACTCACATCACATTAGTCCTCTTTATATCAAAGTTATAATTTCAAAACACAAGATAAAGTGAATCCTTATATACAATTATTTAATATTGAATATAGCCTCCTATAATCTTTTTAAGCATTTGGGTTACATAGAAAAAGATCTTTAACCAGATACCATTATAATTAGGGCATATGACAATGTGGAGAGATAGTCCTTTGGGAATTTTTTTTTGATAGTCATTATTTGGATTATCATCCATGAAACCTTATTTCATGTCATAAACCTTAAAATACCATATAAACTACTCCTTGGGTGACCTTAGATACATGAAGTACATGTAATTCATTCTACCCTTCACTAGTGTCTGAAATTCATACATTCAGGGATGGCCATCACTATTCATGATGATCTACAACCATATGAGTATTGTAATCACCTTGAAACTAAATTTAAAGGCCATAATTATTATCCTAGTATTTTTTAGGTCTTCAAAAAGGATAAACATGTGGTTTTAGATTCACCCAAATCTAATTATATTAACCCAACTACTCTTGCATCCACTTCTTCTACTCCTTCTCCAATTCCTACCCACTTTACCAATAGAAATAAAGGTATGGGTGACTATAAAATAAATAATTCATTTCACATAGCCAATTTTCCCACATTTCCCATGTCCCATGGTAGGCCCAACATGCAATGGCATAAGAAGGTTGACTGATGATCGAAGGACCCTATTACATTTTTCAAGAAATGACACCCTCAGCTGATCTAACCTTTAGAGGATTAGTGGTTATATAGTGATGGATTTGTTGATTTTTTAGCATCGAAAATATCCAAAATTAATTGAGATCATGAAAAATAAATTATACAAAGGCAAAGTTTTATGTCCATAATAAAAATGCATCATTGAACTACTTTGAGTAATAAATCATAAAGGGCTTCGATGTTTTGTCTATATATTGCCTGGAAGTGACCCGTTATATCTCAAGAGAGACTCATCCTTATTGAATAACATGAACAATGTAAATAGTGACATGAATTCCTATCATAGTGTTTATGATGAGTTATATGCTACCAATCTCTTTAATGAACATGTCATTTACTCTGTTACTAGCATTCCTTCATCTTCCCCTTTTACCCTCCATTACCCCTAGTTAATTGACTGGGACCAATAATAATATAACATGCCATTGGATGAATTTGATAATGAATAATCACTTGTATAATTATTCAACCTTCAATAAGGTCTTCCCATTAATGATCATAAACAAGGATTAATCTTCATACTTGATCCTGATTCCTATTTTGGGGAACATGTGAACTCCTTTTGTCATAAAATATCAAATAAAACATTGAAGTCCATAAGTGAAAACCTCTCTAAGGCACTTATAGAATAGGGAAAGAAGAAATAAAAAGACTATTCCATGGATGAAAACATGTCCCAGGCGCCCTTGGACAGGGGAGTTCACCTTTATCAAAAAAGGGTTCATATTCCATTTAACCCAACTATTTCATGTGAATCTAACATCATATTTTTATAAAAACAACAAGTATTTGAAGTTTTAGTTCAAAATCATCCTAAAGCTTTTGCTAAGTGGCCATTATCAGAAATGAATGACTATAAATCCTCCTACATGGGTGAATTTCATAACTCACAAACAGATGGATAAGACCAATGTGATTCCATTCTTACCATTTTGGATGATGTTTCCACACTCCTTGTGTACAAAAAAACATAAATTAACCTTGGGACTAAAAAAAACTTAGATATTATTCATTTGAGGGTATCTATCATAACACAAGAGCATGAGCTCATTCTCACAATTATTCAATAATTTATTGACATATTTTCTTGGTCTTATTTAAACATGCTAGGTTTATATCTATCCTTGGATAGTACATCATCTTGTTGTCCATCTAGGTGCTAAACCTATTGAACAAAAGTTGAGAAAAAGAAAATATTGGTAGTAGGTTTTATCTGACCCATAGATTACATAGGGTGGATTTCCAACATCATCCTAGTAAGCAAATATATAATCAGGATAAGAATTTTCATGGATTTTTATGATATCAATAAAGCCTATCCAAAGGATGATTTTATTTTACCAAACATGGATATGATCATGGATTTCATAGTAGCATAGGAGATGTTATCCCTTATGGATGGATTTTCAGGCTACAAGAAGATTAAATAACACCAGAAGATCAGCACAAGACTATGTTCAGCACTCTTTGGGGATCATTCTGCTATTAGGTCATGTATTTTAGCCTAAAAAATGATGGTGCTACCTACCAACGTGCCATGACAGTGATTTTTCATGACATGATGCATGATATTATGGAAGACTATATTGATGGCATTTTAGGCAAATCCAAAACTAGAGCACAACATCCAATAGTTTTTTGGAGGATATTTAACTGAATACAAGAATATTAGGTCCATCTTAATCCCAAAAAGTGTGTATTTGGTGTCACTTACATAAATTTACTTAGCTTCATATTCTTTCATATAAGAATTTAAGTGGATCCAAACAAGGTTAAATCCATTATCAAAATGCATAATCCATACAACATTAATAAGATTCATAGTTTACAAGTCAAGATTCAATTGATCAAAAGCTTCATCTCTAAATTGGTAGATAGATGCTACCCCTTCACTCACCTTCTCAAGAAAGCCACTACCTTTTTATGGAATTTTTATTATCAAAAGGATTTTAAGTAGTTAAAGGATTATTTAGTTAATCCTCCTATTTTGGCTCCACCCACACTAATAAAATTGATTCTTATTTACATTTCAACTATAAAACATGCATTGGGGGCACTTCTTGCTAATCATGGTGATCATGGCAAAGAAAAGGTCATTTATTACTTGAGTAGAACACTAATGGCTTATGAAAATAATTATATAACTATTGAAAAGGCACACCTATTTTTAGCTTAGAAGTTGTGACATTATATGTTAAACAATAAAACCATTATCATTACCAAAGTTGATTCTCTCAAGTACTTACTTTCCAAGTCGATCATTATAGGTTGCATGGAAAAATGGGTGATGTTATTAAGTGATTTTTAAATTGAGTATACACATAAAAAATACATTAAGGTCCAAAAACTTGCATATTAACTTACAAATACTCTAATATCAGATTCTCAACCACTCAATTTGATTTTTTAGATGAGTCCATTTTGACTCTAGATCACTCAACCTTCTACATCAACTTCTTCATCCATGCAATGGACCATATACTTTGATGGATCCTTCACTACTCATGGATCATGATCTATAATTTTATTCATTACACCTTAAGGAGATATTATTCCTAGGTCTTTCCATATTGGTTTTCAATGTAGTAATAATATTACCGAATACGAAGCCCTTAGTGTAGGGCTCCACCTAGATATACAGTGGAACCTTAAGTAAATACTTGTTCATGGAGACTCAAAATTAATTATAAATTAGGTCAAATACCATTTCCATACTAAGGACAACAATATCATCCCATACAAAGCCATGGTTGACAATATTAGATGGAAATGTGAACATATTTGATTTGAAGAGGTGCCATGAGCTAATAAAAAATACACTAATGCAATGGCAATGATAGGTTCTCTCATCCAAAAGGTAGATAATGTGAAGGAATATCAAACTTATGATGGAATAGTTTATACAACTTGATCACACTCCTCTTGATTCTGAAATGGTATGCAACATTATTGTTTCCAGCCTCCCCTAGTACCAAGACATCCTTGACTATTTACAAAACCATAGCCTTCTTCCTAACCATTCAAAAAACCAACATAAATCCTTCATTCATAAAAACTCCCAATACATAATCCTTGGTGTAACCTTTATTGTAAAGGTTATGATGGAAATTTGCATTGTTTTTTACCTTAGATAGAGTATTAATTAGTGATTAGGGAATTCCATGAAGGGATCTATGGGGCCCATACTAGAGGGATGGTCCTAGCTAAGAAACTCATATGTGTTGCATACTATTAGCATACAATGGAGACATATGTGTTTGCATATGTTAGAAAATGTGTACCTTATCAAAAGCATGGGAATTTCATTTAGGCACCATCATTACCCTTATAGATGATTACTACACCTTGGATATTATCTATTTGGAGACTCGATTTCATTGAGAAGATAAAGTCGACTTATTTAGATGACCACAAACACATCCTCACTACCACTGAGTATTATAATAAGTAGGTTAAAGTTATACCCCTCACGTAAATGGGAAGAAAATTTCTAAATTCATCCTAAATCACCTCATTTATCATTACAACATCCATTCTAACATCCTTTCCAACAATGACAAGTCATTAAAAAATTAGGATATGAAATGACTCTACACATAATATCATATCTGATAGATATTTTCTTATCCTTACTTTCCCCAAGGCAATGGTCAAGCTAATGTCTCTCACAAGACCATTATTAACATCCTTATGAAGATTACTAATACCATTGGCCGAGATTGGCATTTGTAGTTGTTTCCTACCCTCTAGGCATATAGAACCAATGCTTGTACCCCCATAGGAGCCACTCCATATTCCTTATTTTTTATTTTGAATTGATGCTTCCCACTGAGGTTAATATTCCTTACTTGGACATTTATTTGTATAAAATACTTGATGATGAGGATTATAGAGTAGCCCAATTATAATAATTGAAGCTCTTAGATGAAAAATGGGTAGCCACATTAAACAATCTCAAAGTATATCAAAATCAGCTATGTCGTAGCTACAACAAAATAATCAAGCATAAATAATTTTAAATTGGTGATCCGATACTGAAATAAAATCATAAGAACACCAATGTAGAGAAAAAAATAAAGACAAATTTGAATTGAATTAGCTAGGTGCATTGATTATCATAACCAAGTTTTGTTAGGTTGTGGAGCTAAAAGCTTCAACTGTTGCAGACATGGAAAGGTTGTTGAGTTCCAGAAGTGTTGGCATCGGTAGTATAACCGACGTCGGTCACAGACAGTGCAGAAGGCAACCGGTGACGGCAGGGAGTCGGCCGACGTCGACAAAACCAGGCAAGTAGGGACCGACGTCGGTCACCTATGTGTTCCAAAACTGTTCGTTGCATGAACAGTTAGTTATTTGAACTGAGTGTTTGCATGTTAAGGGGCTAATTATAGTCTCGAGCTATGTGTCTAATTATTGTAGTTAGAGTTCTATTTTTGTATGCATGGGATCCTATTTAAGGACCCATGAGGCATGTATTGTAATGATCAAGAAGGTAAGTAAAGCATTGAAGTATTGAAGCAAGGCCAAGGAGATCAGCTGAAGCATTCAAGGAGGGGATAACAACTCAGGTTATTGAGTTGGGTTGAGCAAGAGAGAGAGGGAAGAAGGTCTTGAGGTGTGGCAAGCCTTTGAGGTGGAGGAAGAAGTGGCATCTTTCTTATTGTATTTTCTTCTAGTAATATTTAATACAAGAGTGTGTATTGTCTCTCAAATTCTTTGTTGTCTCAAGTTTCTAGTTACTTAATCATTCTGGTATAATTCCGTGTTTAATTGCTTATAAGAAAGTAATCAATTGTGCTTCCGTTGGATAAGGGGTTCCTAACAAATTTGGGTTAGGAGCATACATATTGGCTACCCCTGAGGGTGATGACCTCACTGAACCCATGAACATTATCCACCTCAAGCATTTTCATGCTTGACTTACTTTAGCACATTATCTTTAAGGACCCCTATTTGGGGGTAACCCATGTGTATTTCCTTTCTCCAATCTAGCTTTTCCTTTCCTTTCCCCTATGTCCCTTAACCTTTTTAATATTGGTTCTAATTCATTGCTACAATAGGCACATTTGGGGGAAACATTTAGTAGATAAACCCAACAACATGTAGTTCAAATTTGGTCACTATTCATTCATCTTTGCAAGCAACATGATAAAGTAATCCAACACA
This sequence comes from Torreya grandis, assembly GCA_037957365.1. Lineage (NCBI taxonomy): Eukaryota > Viridiplantae > Streptophyta > Pinopsida > Cupressales > Taxaceae > Torreya > Torreya grandis. Next base: position 994,023 of record JARHVA010001244.1, on the reverse strand, counting down.
ATTTCATTGTGTAGTATTCCTGAACCCATCTTCCTTTGCTTCTAGCCAAATTTTATCATTTTTCACATCCTGAACGTTATTCCTAGATCCTGATTCAAGGTTGCCATTTTCCTCATAAGGTTTTATGCACTACCCCAAATTATGAAAAATTCCTTTTTCATGCTTTTCCATTTAAGAATATATTTGTTGTTGATTCATAGTTTGAACCCTCTACGTTGAACTACATTGGCTTGAAGTCCACAAACTATCTAGGTGCTACTCAATTTTGTAGGGAAGCTCGACCACTAACACCTAATTATCACCCCCATTCTTCATATTTTCTTCTCACTAATTGGCCATTTCTAATAGTACCCTCTTTCTTAGGGCATCTTACATCAGGGAAGCTTTGAAGTTTTCTCAGCCTCCTTATATGTTAACATTATTTAATCCTTCTTTCTTTTTCCTCTCTTTTTTGGGAGAATTACATTGGCCTGAGATCTTTTTGGACTATGTAGGTAGGGATTAGTTAATGAGTTCAGCTTAGAAATTCCTTACTTTGTCTTCTTTTTCCACCTATTTCCTCTTTCTCCTCCATTTCTCTACCTATTTATTCATTATCTGATCTCCTTCAGCTTGTCAATCTCTTATAACGAGAGGATTAACATCTCTCCTCCTCTGCCTCTCTTATATTTTACAAGGCCACTATCCACTCCACTTCGTTGGTCACTCCATCACCTTCCATTACATTTATTGTGCATGCTTAACTACTCACTCCACCACTTGCTTCTTCATATTTTTATCCCTCTCTCTAATTATTCCCAACCTTATCCTTTATATTATTTCATTATCCTTATCATTTCCCCTCAACCTTGGTAGTTTTCCATATTGTATTCATCACTCTCCTTTCCTCAACCATTCCACATCATCTTGTTCCCTTGTATAACATTGTACATTTTCTTTCTTCCCATTTTCAACTATTGCATGTTTCTCTTCTTCACTATCACCTTATTACCTTTGTCTCTTCTGTAGATTCTAAGGCATTTTCATTTCAATTCTCAGTTCTTCTTTTTCATCTTTCACATCTTGCATTATTTTTGTTTATTTTGTTTCTTCTAGCCCCCATCTGTGTGCATCTTCTTATTCTTTTCTCACATTCTCCCTTGTTTTCTACATCCCGCTTTTCTTGTTCTTTATGTTAGCATTTTTTGATTTTCCATTTTCCATATTTATTTTCTAGTTTATTTTCATCCTTCCAATATTTTCCATTTTATTTTTTTCCTCCACAACTAGCTTCTAGCTGGGTATTTAAACTTTAGTAAGCCTCTAGTAATTGTCCATTTCTTCTTCTCTATACAATCCTTTGTGGTTTACTATCCCCTTTTACTCTTTCCATCTATATACTATGTGAACATACATGCTTTATATCTTTATCAACCCTCGTACTTAGTCCTCCCTTTTTCTTCTTAACATCACTTATTTTCATCTTCATCCCATTCATTTTCTTCTATCATTCATTTTCCATTCTCTCTCCACTATCTCTTCACCACCTCATCCCTTTTTAGCTTGTCAATCTCTTCTAATCACCCATCCAGCATATCAATCTCTTCTAACACGATGATTGAAACCCACCATATCTCTTCACATTTTGGCCCACCCATACTCTACTTTCCCCTATTTTTTAAAACCCTTTTCACATCTTTCATCACATTTTCATCCCCAAAGCCACCATTTGATCTGATTCATTATCCATCCCCTTTCTTGTCATCATTTATCATATCAATGCTTAGTTGGTCATACTACCACTTGCTTATTCACTCCCTTGTCATCATTTTTATCTCCTTTTTCCACTCCTTTTCCATCCCATTTCCCTTTCTTCTATGTGTTTCCTTGTCCTTCATTTTAAACACCAAACCATTTTTTCCCTTGGTCTACTTTATACCTCTTTACAATGCTTTTATTTCTTGCTACATCTCACGCCATCATGTTCCCATGTATGACTTGTTGTTTCTAATCGTAAACATTTCACCTATAGTTTGAAAGATGCCTTAAAACATCTCTTTTAGATTTTATTTCATGCCCAAGATGATAGGAAATGGATTCACAATATTTTCCCCCAATTTTACTTAGAGTTCATTTCCATGAGGGTTGTGCTCTCTAAGATTTTACTCATAGGTGACTTGTTATTTATTTTATTTAGAATGTGTTCAAATATTCCATTTATTTTTATCCATTAGTAATAAAGAAATGCTAGTATATTTAGCCATGATCTTATTGATAGGAATTTCACTTTAAGTGAAAAATGTAATGATCTCATTGTTTCATATTTATATATTCAAGCATATTATGAGAAGGTTGTTTTGGGGTTTCAACACCTACATGATTTTCAAAATCACTTGGGGTGTGGGTCATGCACCATGAGTCAAGTGTCACTTGAGCTACCTAAGAAAAATTGATAAGGACTCATTATCAATAACATGACACATCTTAGTCACCTATGCTCTGTTGACCACTCTTCGGCTCCTTTGCAACAAAGCTAATTTGATTTGGTTAGGTCGTTGAACATGTTTTCAACTGCTATTACACCATCTCAATAAGATTCTTTTATATATGCAAAAGCTATAACAAGTGAGGCCCTCACACCAACCATCTATAATTATAATTCTTTGAGAGGTCGAAAAAGACTAAAAGCTCTATTAATAAATTGAGGATGGCTATATAGAATTGGTTTAAGCCCTCCACCACTCCCACCTAGTTAAAATATGATCTGATATTAACTGGGTCCCTTCATTTCTTAAGTTGAATGGGGAGTGGTTCAACGTTCTAGTACTCCCATAAATATAACTACACAAGATGGTTGAAAGGCTCCACACTCAACTTTTAGGAGGTAATAGCCGGGGGTTTGGAAAAGAACATTCTCCTTACTTCATGTACATAATATTATGCTATTAAATAATGTTATGTTGTTTTTAGTGTTATGCTTTTGAGAGACTCAAACTTGAAAGTGGCGACCTTATTTTTAGTCTTTGATGATCTTGGAGCGCACATACTTATCGACCATATTCTTTTGTTGTGTACTTATTGTAAATTTACAAAAATTGATGGCGAGATTGGCTTTTCAATTAAGCATACATTCATATTTTAAAAGATAAGAACGTGGATTATATGCGTTATGAGTGTACACATTAAAGTTTAACAATTGGTTAAACTTGTTTTTAGAATCCAAATGCTAAACAGTTGCACTGTATATTTAAAAAATAAAGACTGAAAAGCCCAATCTCCCACTTGAGGAAAATTATATGATAAACCCCACTTTCTTCACAATGCACAACAAAATGCATTTGCCATCCTCCGACAAATCTTTTAAAACAATTAATTAATGGAGGGCAAGCATCCGGACTCACACAATTTAAGATGTGGAGATGATGACATAGTTCACTAATGTTTGAAATCTTGAAAGGAAGACCCACTGATTGGAAAAGAGCCCAGCATTGTTACTTTGAGGTGTACAAGTGAACTCTTTGACAACAAAAAGCTACTGTGTTGCTTGTAGCGTGGTATGAAAGCACAAAGTACAGGTTATTGTTTTTACGTCAAAGGGGGAGAAAGTGGGTAGAACAGGGAGATAGTGGGCCATTTTATATGATTTGCTTGAATTCCAGCCTTCCAATTGCAATATAGAGTCAGCATGTGAATCTAATTATTATAAAAATGGTACAAGAAAATTCAATCCACAGTAAAAGATATCAAGATGTCGATATTATGAGGACATGACAACGAAAACTATAATGTATAAATGGTGTATTTTCACAGTTTGATGTGCCTTAGTTTTTCTTTTGACATCTTATCATGGCAGCCTTTTGGATGATTGGTATATTATTGGCTTCCTTTTCAACAGCCAGTTTGGTGTCTGCACTAGAGGAATCTGAATGCTCTAAGCAAGAAATTTGCAGAAACAAGAATGCTGCTCTCCATCTCAAGCTTGGAGCAATTGCTGCTCTTTTGATAGCCAGCACAATAGGAGTCTGCTTACCTATTGTGGGAAGAACAATCAGCGTTCTGAGGCCAGATAATGATATATTTTTTGTCATTAAGGCATTTGCTGCAGGTGTTATCCTTGCAACTGGTTTTGTGCATATTCTTCCTGATGCGTTTAAATCTCTTGATAATGAATGCTTGAAGGGGAATGTGTGGAAAACCTTTCCTTTTGCTGGATTTATAGCCATGATGGCAGCAGTTTGCTGTCTTATAATAGATGTTGTGGCTACTGGATATTATCAACGTGCGGACATTAGAAAAAAGATAAAGGTTGGCATAGAAGAAATATCTAACCCAGAAGTTGGTAATGGTGGGGAGTTACAGCATGAAAACCATATTCATACTCATGGTCATGCCCATGGATCCAATTCCATGGATCAAGATTCTGGTTCCACTCAGCTACGACAGCGTGTTATTTCTCAGGTAAGTCGACCTTCTTGTCTGGATAAGCTTATCTATCAGGTCCAGTTTCGTTTGTGGGCAGAGCTCATTGATTATGTATTAATTGGATGAGAGCTTATCTACCACGTTTGATAACTTGTTCCACTAAAACCAATTACCCTATGGATGGTTGCAGGTGTTAGAGCTTGGAATAGTTGCCCACTCTGTTATCATTGGAATATCATTAGGGGCATCTCAGAGTCCGTGCACCATTAGACCTCTTGTTGCAGCCTTGGCATTTCATCAATGTTTCGAAGGAATGGGTCTAGGCGGATGCATAGTTCAGGTGAATTAATTTTCTTTAGTGACAGAGTCCAAATTGGTGCTTTTGTAATTAATGCCTAATATTTTGAAAGGTGGTGATGATGAATAGGCTGGTTTCAAGGATAAATCGACGGCAGTAATGGCATTCTTTTTCTCAGTGACCACACCACTTGGAATTGCAGTGGGAATTGCAATTTCATCGGCTTATAATCAAAACAGTCCAACAGCTCTCATTGTTGAAGGATTGTTTTACTCGGCGTCTGCAGGAATTCTGATATATATGTCATTGGTGGATCTTCTTGCAGCAGATTTTCTCAACTCACGAATGCAGAGCAAAGTAGCGCTTCAACTGTGGGCATATGCTGCTCTTCTGTTGGGTGCTAGTGCTATGTCTTTGTTGGCCAAATGGGCTTAATTCAATTAAACCCATTAATTTTCTTATAACCAGTGAGATCACGATGAGGCCATCCAGCTTATACTTACGATGAGCCTGGTCGAACTCGACTGCATGGTTTAGATTAACGCCATGCTGTGAAGAATGTGTCGTGTATGTGTTGTCATGTAAGGGTTTGATCTGATTATTTTAATCAAAGCAGACCAATTATTTGTCTTATTTTGTTTGATGTGATGTTTGTAATGTAGTGGACCGCTTTAGGAGGTGTAAAATGTTGACATAAGTTATCATGGTAATGGCGAGCATTAATGTGGCTTTCCAATTTGACCTAAACAAATAATATGGAAAAAGGGTACGCCAAATCTGAACCTGGGTGGGGCCGAGGGGGTTAGCCACTAAAAGATTATTTCGGGAAAAGATAAAATGCCAATGTCCGTGCACTTATGGATTAAATCGTTCAAAGATCTAACCCGGATGTTTGGCTTATGGTAACGTTAGTCATCCAACAAGACTAGATATTTTATTGATTTCTTCATAAAAGAGGAGATAATTTAACATTTCAAGTTCTACCTCAACGTATCGGTTTTTTTTCTTTTTTCCTAATTATGGTCTTTCTTTGTTATTTGTTCTTATATGTACAATAAACATAAATAATTGCACAAATGAATAAATTTAATTATATATAAAAATATAATATAAAATTTAGATTTATTATAGTGTTAAAATCAGGGACAACATGATTTATATAAAGTATAATTATGATAAACATAATGTAAAAAAGTGTAGATGAGTTGGAATGAATACACCTTTTTTTTTCCTAGAAATTTGAAACTAGAATATGAATGTGTAGACTATGTGCCACATATATGTGAAATTTGAGTTCATTGGGCAAATTTGTTGCTTATCGCAAATTTGACATGGGTAAATTCATTATTAGATAGATTCACACGTTGACTTTATCTATCGCTGTCGAGTCTAAACTGTGCAGGTTTTATGGATATGTGCTTTCTTTCATTGCTTCATCATCTTATTTGGATAATTCATGTCTCTTGAGGTAAAACTTCTAATTTTATTATTTTTTTCCCTCTTTGACCTAATGTGACCCTCATAAAAAATAAAGGGTTAGAGATTCATGTAGCCACAAAGGTGGTGCTAAAAACTATGGATCCCACATGCAAGAATAAGACCTCCATTAGTGTGTGTAATTGAAATATTTCAAGCCATGGTTTTGAACCTCTTCTTCCCTATAAGTGATGATATAACTACACACAAAGTTTAATCTTCCTTTGCTACAAGACGGTGATGAAGGACCAAGATAATTTTTTTTATTACAAGTGTGTAAGACATGAATTATTGAATCTCAACTAGAAGTAAGATGAATAATGAAGCTTGGATTGAAATAAAATTCCATCACAAGTGTGTAAGACATGAAGATCAATGAAGCTCAAATTGAAGTAAAATTCTGTCACAAGTGTGTAAGACATGAAGATCAAGGTTTGAATATGCACTTCTCTTGGATCTTGTCCTTAATGGATTCTCTTTATTCTTCCTTTTGAAATGACTTGATATGAATTTTTATATATAGGGTGTCATAGGCAAAGTTATCCATCTAGGATGAATCTAGTTATGACAATAGATAATTATTATAGAGACTTTCAACAAAGGGCAGAAGGACCCACGAAATGGCCCTAGGTGGATTTACTAAAAAATTATCTAGTTAGTTTGACCAAGGTGAACATGTACAACCTCTGAGTTTGAGTAGGGACAAAAAGGGCTTAGATCTTGAGGCACAACATGGAAATGTGTGATATTTAGCTAATAGATGAATTTTGGTGAGTGTTAAACATTCTTATGAGACCAAAGGACCAACATGAAGCTAAAAGATAAATTATGGATAGTTTTAGACATTCTTCCTTTTGAAATGAATTAATATGAATTTTTATATATAGTGTGCCATATGACAAGTTACCTATTTAGGTTGACTCTAGGGATGACTGTAAATAATGATTAAGGTGCAAGGATTTTAGAAAAGGGCAAAAGGTCCAAAAATTGGCCCTAGATAGACTCATCAATGATCCAAAACTTGAAAGTCTTGGTTGAAGAATATTTCAAGAACACACAAATAATAATGCTATCTCTGAGAAGAGATGTTTTATTGCTCAAAAATGTAGACACAACATATTCTTATTTCTAGGAAGATATGTATGATTTTCATTTCAGGTTACATCTTCATTTATACACATTTTAAAATTAGGAGGAGGATGTGGAAGGTCACCAATCTCGAGGGAGATTAAGTGGTTCAACTTCCACAATTTAAAACAATACAAAATTTGAGGAATTACTATTTTTAGAAACTTACTATTTTTAGACTGCACTACTAAAATTAAAATTTGGGGCACTTCCATTGGTTTTTTGGGGGTAAAAAACCATTAAGAAAAGATCATGCCATCTCACCACATTCTCCTCATTCTTAGCTTTCCAACAGTTCAAACGGAGAGTCAAACGGACCTACGGTGCAAAAGTTATGGCTCCCAAAAGTTTTGCCATCAATTGAGGTAGAACCGTCACCCAAATTGTCACCTAAAATGTTGCTTAGATCAATCAAATAAAAGATAACCAAAGAGTTTAACCATGGAAAACTCATATAGCTTGTGACTAAGGATAAACACGGCTCAAATATTGATGCAAAACATGGAAATGTGCGATATTTAGCTAACGTATAATTTTAGGTGATTGTTAAACATTTTTATGATATAGAAGGACTGATGTAATCACATAAAAGTGGTATTTGAGTGCTAAAAGTGCTAATTGAGACTACATGTACCTAGCTTAGCCCTAAACCTATCCTAGAGCCTATTATCACACTTATCTAGCCTTTGTGTGGGCCACATGCATCCTTAGTCAGCCTAAAGCAGTCCCAAACCCTCATTTCCTAATCTTGAACCTTCATACCAAGTGTTTTGCCACTTAGACACTAACACCATAATAAGGACACATGCACTACATGGTTCCATTGTCCCAAAAATGGTGTTAATGTCCTCTACCTCTCCTTTTCACAAATAGATATATTTTCAAAATTAGAACCTCCTAGGGTCAGCTTAGACCTCTTTCATCACCTGCTCAAGCACCATAATAGTACATATACATGAATTTTAGACCTCTAACCATGAATGGAAATATTATGCAAAATACACATTCAAACTCATAACAAGTTATGCACAATTAAAGTTGTCAATCCCTATTTTGCTTGACTTTTGCATACTGCCATCTACAATAGCCCTAAGCTCAAATTATCTAGATTTCCAGTCTCAAACATATTTAAGGCACTCAAGGCCACTATCATACTAGCTTCACTTACACTTTCACCAGCACTTAGGTGGGGAGAACTAAACTAGGCTTAATCCCTCCTCATAGTATTGGTATGTAGATAACTCTCATCACATCAGGGTGTTGAGGATGTCTAGCCTAACCTACTAACAAACAAACTTTTCAACTCATGTCAATTGGATGCCCTAGCTATATGAAGGATTAGAGTTTTCTCACAAAATCAGCCATAATAGGTAAAATATAGGGTTTTAAAACTTATGCATGCAAGAACAGACCTCAGAGATCTAGATATAGGTGCACCCAAAATCTTGAGACATTTATGCATAAAAGACACTACCACCACATTTATAATAATGACACTACTATCCAATTGTGGAGCTACTATCTAGGAGGAATATTGACATTGAGATCTATTTTGAGAGACTCAGAGTAGCTTCAACCTCAATTTCAGCACCCAGATCATCCATCTCAGTTATTGTCTAGCTAAGTTCTTACTTTCACTATTTATTACTATTTTTAGAAAGGTCAAAGATAGTCAATTTTGTAATAAATTAGTGGCTACATTTATTACATATTATTTACCTAATTTAGTTTACTCAACTCTTTAAAAAATATAATATTTACACTTATTAATTCTTAAAAGGTTAAAACATTTAGAGAAATTGATTTACTTCGAATATTACACAAACCCTCATCCTAGATAACCCTAGGGTTTATATTTATAGCATTAATATTTTAGATCCATACATTTTATAATTTTATTTGATATAATAATGATAGAATAAGTGTATCACTTTTTGTTACAAAGTTTAATACTTTCATTTGCATGCTTGTTCCCTTTAATTTAGATTGAAATCAGAAAAGACATAAACATGTGTATAGATGATGTCTTATATCAATTGAAATGCATGCCATGTTTCATTATATTTTTAGCATGTAATTTTTATCTTATTTAGAATTTAATTAAGAAAAAAATCATTAAATAGATAGAGGATCTATTACATAAGCTAACAACCAGGTTTCAAGTTTCAATGTCATAACTTATGTACAAGAAAGAATCTCCTTCTCCTCCTCATCTCCATGAGGGTGATAGCTACTTTCCCTCTAGCCATGTCCATGCTATCACTTCTCCATGAGATGAAGAAAGATATACCATTGTCACTAATCCCCATACTCATCCTATTCACACCTCTTCCCCATAAGGTGTGTGCATACATATTCAATCAAAAGCAACTAGGGTTTGCCCTTGTGAGACTCTAAGGGATTAAATTATCAATATGAGAAAGCTAATATAAAATTTATAGAATAAAAATTAGTTATTAAGTAAACAGGTCACATTATTGTTGAATCACATTACGTGTACATAATCTTCAGAATATGCTAGTGTCAACCATGTATATGCATCTACACCTAGAAAAGTTGTGCCTAACACTCTTTCATATCTAAATCATAAATCACAACAACGTACATCTAAAACTAGTGATTCAAATATCATTCAAACATAAAATAAGAGTTCAAGTGAGGTACTAAGGGAAATTATTAAAGCTAAGTTGATCAACCTACCCTCTCTACATCTAGTGAGGAGATCTAGATATTATTATGCATGTCATAGAATGCATGGGCACCACACTGATTCATGTTTAACATCAAAAAGGAAAATACAATAGATAATGGATACAGATGGCTAAAACCATGATAAATCATCCAAACAACATATGATGGCATATCTTTAAATTTAAAAAGGGTCAATTTTAGAAATAGTATAAAAATGGTTACCAAAGCATAACTTAGAACAACAAAAGGTTCACACAGCACAATCACAACAAGAAAGAATAAAATAAGCATAGGTAAAGCAAGTAAAAGATGAAAATATACCTCTCCAAAATGAGGCTCAAGTTTCAAATCAATATGGGTTTGGTAAAAAATATCTAAAATAGTTTGATTATCATGGTCATGGTTTGGGCAAGTAAGCCCAAGGCATCACTACTCCTATTCTAGTAGTTGATAGTGTTGGTCAGCAAGGTATGAGATTTATTGAACATCCTAAGGTAAATCATTCATAGATATAGTTTATCAAGGTAAAACATCTAGATACATAGGAAATATTATAGAAAGAGCAAGAACTTAAGTTGTAAAGTCACAATCATGCTAAGCCAATAAACATTCTCAAAAAATGCTTTCTAGCAAAAGAGCCTCCACAACACCATATGCCTACAATAAACATAATTTCAAAGGGAAAAATCACAATCAATATTCTAAAACACAATTTAGAAAGGTAACTCCAAAATATGAGGAAATTCCCTCTTGCATTCCAGGTTATTATGGTTATTATGATTTAGATGATGAATAATACCTAGATTGATATTGAAACACCATTCAACTCCAACATTTCATTCACACTACACAAGAGATTACCATTCCTATTTTTGACATCAACCATAGTGCTAGTGAGTCTCCCATGAGACTCATTAGTTAGTATTATTACTCACTACTTGTACACACTTTCATTATTTCTTACTCCTTGTTCTTTGTACATAGTTAATTTTCATGTTGCTTGTACATATCTTATATCTATAAAATACAAAAATAATAAAATATGTCAAAACCAAAAAAAATTCAAATATTTATGTAAAAAACATAAAATTACAGATTATATTCATTGATATGTTTACATTTCTTATATTTTTTAGACACTCCATATGTTGGATATCTTAGTATAGTCAATTTTATCTTAAATACATGCTTCACTTATTCTTGTCAAGTGCTTGTAGATTGCTTACAATACTCAAGTCCACTACACCAATCTATAATTTCTATTATCTACCCACTAGGGCATATACATTAATACCTAGGGTTTTCACTTGGCACATTCACCCACTTGGGGGCACCCTATATACAGTTTTAATTACCAGGTTATATCTTTCTATACACTACATCATAACTTTAACATTGTTATATCTTGATATTTATCATGCTACACTTCTCAATTTTTTTGCTGGCTATTACTACTTTAGACTCAACATATGTACATCCAAAATCTTACACATATTTGTATTACATGTTCATGCATAATTTCCTTTATGTCTTTCATAGTTTATACTTGATTGTATTTCTATGCTTCTTTTATTTGAGGAAATTTTAATATGTCATTACTCTTTGGCTCTACACCACTTCTTTTCATAGTATGTATGCTTTGAACATGTGCCTATGTTCTTGTGTGTGATTTTTCAATTGTGTATTTAGACATTTAAATATGTCCTTCTATGTAGATCTAATCCAACTTGATTGATGTTTGTGTATGTGGACATTTGAACATGTCATTGTATGTCTTATTTTCTCAGATTTAGTGACATGTGCCCATGTCCCTTATATTATGTTGTGTTGGCCTACTTTGCATGCCTCATGTGTTTTGTATGTATGATTTTTTGTATGTTTCATGGCTATGACACTTATCTCTTTATTTTTACACACTCTATTTTTAGATGTGATGAGGGACCTCATGCATCTCCCCTTCCTAATTAGGTGTCGTGATGGACATCATGCCCCATCCTCCTAGGTAACTACCCAGTTTTTACTCAAATTTATTATTACATACATTGTTATATCTATATTGACACCCTTTTGAATGATAGACATGACATACATATTAAGTTATAAATTTATGCTTATATTATCTTACATTCCATTATTATGTATCACATTATATTGGATTATTATGCAGATATCATATATGCTCCGACTAACACACATCTTACAAAGCTTTTTCTTTTGAGGACAATTCTTGCATAAGTTTAAACACTCCCATAAAAAGAGGGGACTTTCACAAGGGTTTTTCATAGATATTAGACTCCTATATTGTACTCATAATACTTTTTTAACACATAGAATCATACTAAAGAAATTAGACTTAGGTAAACACAGAGGGAAAATAGTGACATAGAAAGCAATATAATTACACATAAATCAAACTAGAATGACACTAATGTCCAAATTGGGACACTAACACCAAATTTATAATAATGGTGCTACTATCCAAGACATGTCACTACTATTCAATAGCTTCAATTTTATAAAAACCCATATTGGCCAGAAAAGTATAGTAGGTATAGTATAGGTTTGCACCTATTTAGTTATAGATTTATCAATTTTGCTCAGATTCATACTAGTTAAACTCATATTCATATCATTTTGATTAGATTAGGGGCATCATGTGTGGCATGACCATTCCCATATTTTTTTTAGAGACCCATATACAGTTTATTACAATTTAGTCTGGAATCCATATGCTCAGATATCATATTTGGGGGCATGTGCATAGTACATCATTTCCATATGCTCACTTATACATTGGTTGATAAATATGGAATGAAACATTACATGTCATTCCCTATTTTGTAAATATCTAACATTATATTATAGGTTGCACACTAGTTTTATGCCTTACTCTGTCTACAGTGGTTGGCATTCCTGAGTGGCTTGGAGCCACCTAATATACTCGTGTACTTACAAAACCAATATACCTAGTTAGATATTTATAGTTACATTGTGTAATTTTAGTTTTAGATTCATCTACTACACATGGATGGGAAAGGATGGAATCATATGCTAATTAAGTTCTTAAGCCACTTACATGAGAGGGTTGGACACACCATCAATGTAATCCAAGCTAATCACATGCCATAATACACCAAGTAGGGTTGGGAAATGATGGAGTCAAAATAGGATTGAGTTATTGAGCCACTCATACATGAATATTGATCAAACCATCAGCTTAGTCGAATCTATTCATCGATCGATCACCATATACACACACACACACACACACACACACACACACACACACACACACACACACACACACACACACATGTTATCACTAGGTTTATGCATTGGTTCGTGTACTTAATGAGGTGTATTCATTCAATTATTCCTTATTATCTCTTTAATTAGTTTTAATTCTTTACTTTATTTAGTCTTTTAATTTTGACATCTCTTAAGTAAGGACCGATTTATGCACATTTCACTTCTAGGATATGTACTAGATTATGATTTACATACTCAGACCCAACTTCACATAATCAGACCGACTTTCACAAGATTCACCTCTTAGGTACATCTAGGTACACTTTTTATTCCTTTTATCCTAATCATTTCACTTTGATGCATTTCTAGAATAAAGGTGAGGCAAATTTAATCATCTAAAAGTGGTATTTGAGTGATAAAAGTGCTACTTAAGACTACCTATCCCTAGCTTAGCCCTAGACCTATCCTAGATCCTATTATCACACTTATCCAGCCTTCATACAGGACACAAACATCCCTGATCAGCCCTAAAGCAATCATATACCCTCATTTCCTAATCCTAACCCTTCATGCCTAGTGTTCTTCCACTTGGACACTAACACCATAATAAGGATGCTAGTGACACATGACACTAGTGTCCCAAAAATGGTGTTGATTTCTTTTACCTCTCTTCTTCATAAATAGATATCTTTGCAAAACTAGAACCTCTGAGGGTCATCCTAGACCTCATTTATCACCTGTATAATCACATTAACAATATATATACATGAACTTTAGACCTATAACCATGTGATGGAAATTATATGCAAAATACACATTCAAACTTAGAACAAGTTGTGGACAACAAGGGTTATCAATCCCTATTCTAACCTACTTATACATACTACCATCTACAATAACCCTAAACTCAAATTATCCAAATTTATAGTCTCAAACACATTTAAGGCACTCAAGGACACTATCATACTAGCTTCACTTGCACTTACAACAACATTTAGGTGGGGAGAACTACATTGGGGTTGATCCCTCCTTAGAGTATTGGTATGTAGGAAATTCTCATCATATTAGGGTGTTGAGGATGTCCAACTTGCCCTACTAACAAACACGCTTTTTAGTTCATGTCAAACATATGCCCTAACTACATGGAAGATTAGGGGTTTCTCACAAAATCAGTCATAAAAGGCAAAATATAGGGTTTTAGAACTCATGCATGTAGGAGGAGACCTCAGATATCTAGATATAGGTGCACCAAAAAGTTCAAGATAGTCCTACATAGAGGACACTACTACCATATTTCCAATAATGGCAGTATTGTCAAGTTGTGGTGCTACCATCTAGGAGGAGTTATAATATTGGGATCTAGTTTGTGACACTCAGATCAACATCTACCTCAGTTTTTAGCACCCAAATCATCAGTCTTAGTTGTTTTCCATCTAAGTTATTACTTATACTATTTATTACTATTTTTAGAAAGGTCAAAGATAGTCAATTCTATAAAAAATTAATGGATTTATTTATTGCATATTATTTCCCTTATTTAATCTACTCAATTATTTAAAAAACATATGATTTACATTCACTAAGTCTTAAAAGGTTAAAACAACTGACATAAAGCTCATAGTGTGTAAGAACATGTTCTAAAATAGGTAAAGTCACATATGATAAATTATTGAAAGAAAACTTTGGAAAAGGGTCTTATATAAAATTTATGTGTGTACGTAATGCTCTTAGTTTTACATGGCTATGATGAGAATGAGTGAATGCAGACACACATCAAAGTATAAATATAAATAATAAAATTGTATACATTTACTTACCTAAGGGTGATTGAAGGTTTTTGATGTAAGATCAAGATATGTAGTCCATTCGCACTTGATTTTTTAAGTGTACTAAAAAAGAATATAGATACTGCAAAAAGTAGTCATAATATTTATAAGAATTTTATGTTTTAAATTTTGATTTTGAAAAATATCATGGGAATGAATGCATTTTTTAGTGTTTCCCCAATTTTTGCAAAAAAATTCTTTTGGTACTAAATGTTTAACAAGCATTAAATCTCAATATAAACTTTATTTGGATTTTTCGAATCCCATAATTCACATTACTAAAGTTTTGACAAATGTTGAAACATAGCCAACATTTATCTAGGAGTTCTTTAATTCCCAATCCACTTATTGGTCATTGAAGTAGATAAATACGCTTCTAATAATATTTTATTAACAACCTTCAATATTATGGTGATCTTGTAAAAATGTCAATGTTTTGAACTATTTTTGTGTTATGTTTATGTCCCCTTTTTAAGGTGAGGGATATGAACCTATATCTGCAGTCACTCATTTCAAAATAAATTTTTTGTTGCATCATATGTTAGGAAAATAATATAGACAAAGCACAAATATCTTAGAGCATATATAATAATCATGTAAATAGGTCTAATTATTGTAAATCTTCCATATTTTATGGAAAAAATAACATCTATTCATACCTCAAAAGTAATTACTTTATATATAAAAATATCATGTAATAGTTTAATTTGGCATAGGAAATACAATGTCATGTTAGGCATAATACATAAGTGTATAATGTCCCCTAAGGAAAATTAGAATGGGAATAATTAGTATTTTCTAAATGTTATAAATTGTTACCCTAGTTGGGATAAATATAGCAATGAGAATGTAAACAAATAGCATGACCCTATAGATGCATTGTAACCACCATGACAACATATGAAACAAGCAATTAAAATGTAGTGTATGTGTAAAATGGAAATCATGGCACCATTAATAGTATATTAACATTCATGATGGAAATAATAGCTAAAAACATAGTAAATTAATATTAAATCATAATTAGGATCACACAAGTTAGTGACTGCATATAAGTTAGTGACAAAACATGTAATGGGAAAGACTCAAAAGAAATTAATATGACAAGATGATAATCTGTGGACAAGGATTCACATATAAGTAGGACTCACAAAAAATAGTTAGGGTAAACCATATAAAAATCACAATCTAGATATACATGTAATGTGTAAGATACAGGTACTAGAAATATATTTAATCAATGTAAAAACATCTCTATGATTAATGGATAATAATGAAAATTATTAGCATGATAATCTATTATATGTTAATGCCCCAAAGGCCATATTTATAACTATAGAACATGCCCCTTAAGGTGTAGATAAAAAATGGTTGTGAAGCATCTTTATGGTCCATGTTCATGCCAGTCTTATATACTTTCAAATAAATCAATAAAATAAATTACTATGAGATGCACATGTAAAAATGGATATGAAAGCCTCTAGTATAGGAAAATGTATAATCATGTATAAAAACAATGTTTTTATAATTTTTTTATTTATATTTATTTTTTCTATTTTTAGATATAAGTTTTGCACTCATTGGGCCTTGCATGAGTCATGTATGTACCAAGTATGATATTCATTATTAATGATAATATGTAAAAATTTTGTAGGGTGTGAGGGCCCATAAATGTGATTATATAAGGCACATATGTATTTTTACTATTAATATTAATGTAATTTAAATCTAGTGTAATCAAGGACATAAATGGCATGATAACCAAATGTAAAAATAATTTGATGGGAATGCATATCTATGCCTGGGAAGTACATGTCCCCTAAATTTATGTAGACAATAAAATAATATATTTTAATAAACATAGTATGTGTGTAACCAATAAAGTGTTAAGGTATATGTAAGATTAATATATATCTATATATAACCAATGTAAACTCATAAGATAATATGGTGTAATATATATATATATATATATATATATATATATATATAGATCTCAAGTAAATAGTCAAGTGTACCATTCCCCCATGGGAATATATAGATATAGATATAGACATAGTCAATCAAGTTCATGGAAATTTTTGGTACGATGTCCCCATAGGAAAATTTGTGTAGATGTATGTTAACCATAGAATTTTATATGGCAGGGTCTAGGGTTAATAATATATAAGTATTTAAATCACAATAGTGATTAACTAATTTATAATAGAAAAATTAATTACAAAAAAAAATAAAAAATGAATATTCTAAATTATAATATTAAGATATGTTAAATATAGAAATTACTTGATTTGAAAGATGTTCAATCGATTAGCAATATTAAATAAAAATATTAATTAGTTGGGTTTACTATGCGTAGGTAGTATAGAATAGAAATAGGTGTAAAGTATGCAAAATAAATGTTATAGATCAGCCATTAGATTCTAGAAATTATATTTATGTATCCACAGACAGTACCATTGGATTTAGAAACTACCATCAATACTAGTGTCTAAAGGCAACACATGTGTCTAGTATGGAATAATGAATAGATATAGATACGAACAACTTCATTATTTAGGATTTATATCACCTTTATGTTGATGTATTCATATTTGGGATATAGGTTGTCATTCTTTGTTGATTGATAAAATCTTAGGTCTTCACCCTTCTTCACCCTTATAATGGATTTAATAAAAATGGGTTAGTGGGCTCACAGTGTCAATCTAAACCTAAAACTTCTTCTATCAATGGTAACTAACTACATAGCCAATACTCCAAGGAGGGCCTTATACTTATGTAGCTCTCCCCTATATGTGGAAAAGTGTGTACAAAAGGGTGAAATATTTATATGATGATGTATGCAATGATATAAGTTTTAACTTGACAAATATCACTCATGGGATGTTATTTGAATGATTTATACCTTTAATATGACTATTCCTATGTTTGATATGCAAATAGGGATGAATAGGGTACAATAGATTAGTTGTGCCATTCATTGATTTATATTTAGTAGGTGTTTGCTTGGTATTTGATAAATGAGGAATGAGAAGGCTAAGACTTATATTTATACCACACATTTTGAGAATATCTAATTTTAGAATTTTATGAGGGTCATTTTATCCTCTTCATTTAATCAACTGAGTCAAGTTGATGTCATATTAAACTAGGATCGGTGTTCAATGACAGTCAATAGTAAGGTATGCAAGATAGTGACTAACATTTGTATATTTTAGAGAAGTTATGGATCATTTACTTTTTAGGTTATAATCTACTTGATTGAATTAAAATGTAATTTGTTATGTGTTATTAAACACACTATGTTGAATTAGAATTCTTGGAAGGGAAATACTCTTTACTAGAATAGAAAATGTTTCAAAAGAAACAAATTTGTTGTAATGGAAATTTCTCTTGAAGGAAACACACAATTAATATAATTTGTATAAATTGAAATTGATTTGAAATGGATTTTTCTGAAAATTTAAAGAACTAAATTAAAAAACACATGCATTAAACACACACATGTACAAACCTGTAGGTTGAAATTCTTTGCATAGTACTTTGCATAAAGAAATGGAAGATAAAAACACATTATAACATAAACATATAAATGCCACAAATGATCTTTCTACCTTAGTTTAGTGGGACCTTTATCTCCATTGAAACTAGATTATATCACACTATAATTGTATAAATAACATGAAATAAATTCTTCATTAATTCTAAAAATGCTTAAAATGCTGGAAAAACCTAATTCTATGTTTCAATCATTTACCTATTATGTACTCTTCTATTCTCTACTGACATATCAATAGGAATACATTTATTATATGTGAAAATTCATTTACAATGGCTGATCAAAATGGACTAACCTCCTAACATGACCATAACTATCTACTATATTGTCTATTAAAAATAGAAAAATAACATCCTTCCTACATTTCAAGGGGAAAACTGGTGGGAGAGTGTTGGAGTTGGTTCTCATATGCCACCTTTAGCTACTACTAGTTACAAATTATTATTGTAGTGGAAACCATATCTATTCTAGCAACAAACCTTATTTCAGTAATTATAGTTCTGTTTAGCAAAACTACTATAAATAATTATGGCTATAAATGGACATAATAAGTTTGTAAAATTTATACATAACTTCTATAAATGTTCTAAAAATATATTAGGATGTTTATTATTAATAAAATATGGTTTTAACCATGATGAAAAGTCTTCAAAATGTCTTTTATCAAGATATTGAAAGTTGTCAGGTCAATCTAAGCATCTTTAGAGCCAGACTAGTGATCTCCATAGCTAGACTAATGGAATATAAATCCAACCTAGGGATCTCTGGAGATAGACTAAATATCATTGGATTTGGTATAATTTTATCTTATTAAGTCCTATTCCTTTGGTAAAACACTTTATTTTCCTATAGCACATCTAGATGAATTATATACACAAATCTGGTGGCTGTTCATGCAAAAGGTTATAAAAAAGTGGTGTAAACAATAAAATTTAACTTACACATAATAATCAAGGTAAATTACTCATTTTATACTTTTAATTAGTAATGAGTTATATAATAAACATATAAATACATAAAAAGTAAGATTCTTTAGGTAAAAATAGGTCATTACCTAGATATAATGAGCCATTTTATGGGCTCATCATTCCCCTCTGCTTTACATTTTGTAAGTCCTCTTGCAAGATAGGATTCCATATATTTTATTTTAGATAAAATATCCCCCATTTTATTTTTGAGGTCATAAGTGTCATAATAGGTATCCTAATGTAGTTGTATTGTGTTGATGTTACCCTTGTATTCTCTAACCTAGTTATTCCACCTTTTAAACTATTATTCTAGCCTAACTATTGTATTTTGTATTGAGGTCATTTGATTGAGAATAAATGGTGTCCTATACTTCATGTTGATCCATTATTTCCCATATGTTTTCTCAAACTATTGTATCAGTGTTATGATAGCTCTGGCTCTATTGAGATACCATTTGATATTGTTGGGGGAAATGACCTCCCTTCTCTTCAAAAGAATACTCAATGTATCCTACCTCTGATCAAAAGTATATAGGGTGATACTAAAATGATGTCAAACATTTTCCTTAAAATGAGATATGCATTTCATTAAGATATTTGGATGTTGTTCCCTAATCATGGGGATGTATACAATACTTCAAAAATCCATGACCAACTTATCTGGCTATGGGATTCAGGCCTCATATAGATCGCAAGAGTTTTGACTTGTACAAAGTATTATTTTGTTTCTTTACTCCAAGTAATCTGATTTTATAGGGTGGAGGAGAAATATTTAATTTGTACTTGTCTTACAAATAGTTTAATTAGGAAGGAGGACATATGTCCTAGGATAAAGTTAAATAAATAAAACTCACACAAAATATTTTAATACTTAAGGGTACTAGTGTGATAAGATTTCATAAACTAATTATCATAATCTAGGTCATATTGGAGACCAAAAGAAATTATTATCAATTTCCATCTATAGAAATGTTCCTAAAGAAAGAGACAATACCTAGAGGCATACCTTATATAATCTAGGAGTTTTTCACCAAACTCAAAATCTATTTATAGTGTGGATTCTAATTTTTATTTTTATTTTACCTCCTCTTCAAGATCCCACTTCAAATTCTTATTATTTACCTTCATCCCCTTAAGGTTTTGACAAGTTTCTTCCCAAGTGACCATGATGTCATCATAAGATAATAGTGTTTGTGCACTACAGTCCACTTGTTCTTCAAATGCCACAATTTTCTCTTTCAATGAATTTATTTCATTATATTTATTAGGAAATTTAATTTTAGTTTATTTAACTCCTATAAAAATTGTATAGCTTCTTCTTTACCTTGTATTTTTTTCTTGAGGAAGGTTATTTCCTCTTTTTTTAATTTTATAACTGATTCTGCCCTTGATAGAATCATGGCCTATTGTAATTTCTCTTCCTCATCATGGTTAAAGAAATTGATATTACTCCTCTATAAATGGGGTTTTTCCTTTATCTAATGGTGGATTATATAAATAATATATAAGGAGATATTTTATAGCTTCCTCAGATAAAAATACTTTTGCCATGGCTACCAATTCCTCAACACCAATTAAGGGTTATTTCATGACCTCCTCTTCTAAAAAGTTATTTAATATCTCTAATCTCCAATAAATTCTCCTTTGTTGAGACTATTATGAGTCTTTATAACATGTCTATCTACATCATCATCTTTAGGTAGGATGAGTCTTCTCTTTCTCCTAGGTAAGAGTTTTGATCTCGATTTCTCCATTGTAGTCTTCCTTCTTGAACTCCTTAAAACCCTAGGATGGCATGTCTCTAGAGATTATTCCTCTTCATCATATATTTACATGATGGTTATTTTGACAAAAACATGTTCTGGAGTTTATTAAAATCTCACTTTAAATGTTATTATGCTCAATTTCATCTTCTTTAGTAGTTATAGAGATGGATCATCACTAATAGTTTCCTCCTTTGGGCCAAATTTGGGTATGAGAGAGTAATATAAAGGTCTATGTTTTATTTTAATTTTATTATTCAACTTATTTTCATAAATTATTCTCACTTATCTTCTCCATCTACTTTATTTAGAAAGTGGTGTTTGCATATGAGTTGAATCAACTCATGATGTTTAATGAAGGCTACACCTTGTGCACACTTTTTTGTAATGACTTGGATGGATAAATAGAGAAATTTTGGTAAATTTACCCTCCATTCAGGTCTATGTAGTCTTTATTTTAGATGATTCAAAATTTTCATTGCATCCCCTCCAAGAGACCCATATTATCCATCACAATTACATAATTTGATGACTCAAAAAATAACAATCCTCCATGGTTATAGAAATCTTTATCTCTTGATTCCTTTGGATATCCCCTGAGTCTTAACTTAGCTTGGGTATGGGTTGTCCTTATAAATGGAATATATAAATTAGGTATTTGAATATGGATTTTCTTGAGATATGCATCCCTATTTATAGAGTCCCCAAAAACTGACTAATTATAATACTATTAACAAGAATTTTAATACCTTTAACCTTAATTTATTCTCCTTAAAGATTTATGATACACTTACTGAATAATTTATTATCCTAGCCTTGTAATTTATTAATAAACTCCAACCACCCATCTTATTCAAAAATCATCTCTACCACCTCTTCTTTTAATAATAGTTTTGTAGATTCAGGTTCCAATTTCTTCTTCTAGCCCATCTTGTGAATTTGTCAAAGAGATTTTGTGCTTTGAGGAAATACTATAAATCAATTAGAGGAGTGAATTTGTAGATTATAAAGTGAGACTATATTTTGATCAATATATCATAATATCCTTGAAAAATAATAGGGCAAAGAACACTTAACAAATACCATAATTAATCACCTTGGCTCTCAAAATATATCAGAGCTTGATAAATCTATAAAATGGGATGGTTTGAAGGATTTTTTTTTTCATATGAAGTGACTTGAGAGGACCCAAATATATCCTCATCTTTTTCCTTGTGCAAAAATCTATCACCAATCATTTACATAATTTGGTTTATGCCTTGATTTATCCCCATGATGATGAATATTTTTAAAAATACTTTTTACCTCATGATTGATCAGACCTCATCATATTGGTGTCATCATATCTAATTTTGGTTCATTTTAAAATACATCCAACTGGTACACGTTCCTTTTCAAAAAAGGATCTTTCTAACTTTTTGAAAAGACCCCTTTTTGGCATGTCCTTGGAGGAGTATTCTTTTGAGGAATGGATTTTGTTTAACTCTAGGTGTTGGATAAGGATCCTATGGGGTTAGCATTAATAATATGGAAATGAATAAGAAAAAGGGTGATAAACAAATCTTTGGTAGGCTAATTAATTGTAAATCCTAGATAAAACATATGATAAATTTATTATGTTGAGATATTCTAAAAATGGAAATTATAGATATGCTAGATATTAAAATGATAATGAAAACAAGATAATTAACTGATTCTAATGTTAAAATAGATCTATATTTATAACAGGTAGGAAGTAGACTAGAAAATTATTTTGGGTCAATTATCAAATTATTGAAATTTAACTTTTATAGCCTTAGATACTTGCATCGACCTTGGATAGTTATATTGACACTTTAGTCTAACCTAGATGCTGGTGTATTATATAGAATACCTATTGTATCTAGATGCGACCACCTAAAATATTATGGGTTATATGTCTCCTTCACTTTGGTGTACTAAGATATAGTACATGGGTTATCATTCCTTGTCAAATATCAAAACCCTAGTTCTTCATCTTCATAGTGGCTATAATAAAAATGGGTTTGTGGGATCACAGTGTTGAGCTAATCTTAACTACCCCTATGTAAATTAGTGATTCCTAAATATAATCTACTCCTAAGAGGTCCTCATAATAATTTAGTTATCCCCTAATGTGCTAGATTAAGTGTGTACAAGGGTGCAATATCTAATAAGCAAGTACAACAATGACCTAGTTTGTAACTTGGAAAATAGAACTATGGCATGTTCATTCAATAATTTAAACATATAGATGTGTTTTACCTATGATTTATATGGAAAAAAATAATAATAATATTTTTCTCACTTGAATGCTTTTTGATCATTGATTCATGAGAAAGTGTGATATTTCTAGGTCTTTGTTAGGTGGTCGAATGAATGAGGACTAATATTTTATTTATACCAATCCCTTTGGATAATATTTCAAATTGAATAACTTATACCGACCATAGGAATATGTTTTATTTTCAAATTTAATGGTTAGGGCACTGAACACTTGCATCAAGTCCAGCCACTTGCATCGACATAAACATCTGAATGGGATGTAAGTGCCTGATAAGCAAAAAAGTAGGCACACATCTAGAACTTGCATAAATGGAAGATAAGTAGGTTTATATAATTCTAGGAAAGATAGAAGGCCTAGTTCATTAGTTTGACATTGGTCAAACTAACAGATAATAAATGATAATAGAGAGATAATATATACGAGTATTTTGATAATAAGAAAGGTTTATAACTGAGAGGAATATCCAAGGTTTGTATTTGTAAAGTGTTCAAGACTTAGGTAAAATATAATTCATAGATAGTGCCTACATTCCCCTCATTTAATATATTAATGAAATTATTGGTTTAAAGGATAATACATGTATACCTTGGTGTGTATATCACACCTTGCCTTTGTACGAGCCCATATTGAGTGTTTTGTTGGTGACTAACCTCCAACCAATAACAGGTTACAATATATAATTAGTGCATATAATTTGGAACTAAAAGCATTTTAAATTATTTAAATTAGAAGAGAAAGGTTTAAGAGTACACTTATGTATTGATTCAACCACCTTGCCTTTTGGCAATTTTATTGGAAAAGATGTAGCATTATGAACATAACATCGAGATTATGACAAATATAAAAATTGAAGTGGTTCATATATATATAGGTATAGATAAATATTTGAGGGCACATGCCCATACCTTGGATAAAATGTAGGTCATCACCCTACAATCTAGATTAGCTCAAGTATGTAATCCAATCACACTTATAATCTACTGATCATGAGTGAACCAAGTCAACTAACACTATAAATATGGTGAGTCTATATGATGTAATCAAGTCAAAACTATAAAATTAACAAGTTTGAGTGATTTAATCACCTCAACCATACCAAAAATGAACTAACTACTATAGTAGATTGGCTTAACATAGTCTATAAAATTCTATTTTGGTGGGTGATGATAGTCCAAATAAATGTGTGAAATTTGAAACTAATTTGATTTTACAATATTAGGTGCACATTACATATAATATACACCTTAGATATGTATCATGTTGAAACTATGTATAACAATGATATCAATGTATATAATTTTTCCACAAATGTATATCTGAATCATATAACTATGAATTTGGCCAATTTGGAATATGAACAAGTATGGATGACTTGTTTATCATAACATGCCCCAACTATATATAGATAAATATGAAAATTGATATATTTTCCAATGTGAAGGACATGTTTCCAAAAAACTTCCCCCACTATAATTTGGGTGTGCTAAATACTAAATAAATGTGGAGAATGTGTTTCCAAAACATGCCCCCACTAAATATAACACTATGAAAATTGTGGAGAACATGTTTTCAAAACATTCCCCACTATAGTTTTAATCTATGATGAAATGTGGAAGTCATTCCTCTAAGGCATGCCCTCACTAATATGCCCCCCATTTTGAGGTGAGGAAAATTAGTAATTGGCAGTTACCTTATTTCAAAAGGATAATATAACTATGTAAACTATGAATGTACCATGTAACATATAAAGGTAAAATGTATAGGTAGATATATCATGGAATCACATAGAATTTGATCACATCAAGGCCTACGATGCATGTTATAGATCATGGCAATATCTAGAGCATAATAGTACCAGATCAATAAGCAACCAAACACACACATAAGAGCATTCAAAATCAAGTCAAAAGATAATGGCCTAAGGATACCTCAAACAAGGGACATATTAAAATATCACACAAATGAAGGGACATAACTTATTAGAATATCCAAAAAATAAAGAATAAATATTTAAGAATCAATAGAACAAGAAATGACATATTAATATGTCAAATAGGCAAACAAGGCATGGGGGCCACAAACAATAGAACATATTCAAATTATCAAACAATAAAGATGATATAAAGGAAAGACACACAAATAAATGCATGAATTAAATCATAAGCAACCAACATAAACAAACCATACTAGTCCCTAGGTATATGTGTTACTAAAAAATATTAGGTACATAGCATATCAAGTACATTGTGAAGTATATAAGCATAGATAAAGGCATGTGTAAGCACATAATCTCAAACATGATAATGTAAAGTGATCATAAAATGATATATCCTAGATATATCATGAATAAATAAGTGTATGACCCCAATGTCTACATGACATGAGTAGAGGGAAGGCCCAATATTTGGAAGTGCAAAGATCATGAATATTTGTATGCTTAAACCACACTCAAAATATGCACGAAACACATGTGTATATAGAATAAATGATATTATAAACATTAACATGGAACTAACAATATATATGCCAAGGAATTAATAGAACATGTAAATGCTGAATTTTTTTTTTTGAATTTTTGAAGTTTTTGATGTTTTTGGTATTTTTGAAATATTGGGAGAGTATATAAATTACCAAATGATATAAAGAGTAAGATGGGAATTGTATACATAATATTTTCAAACTTTTATCAATTATTAATTCTATCTATCTTGCAGGAACCCTTTGAGTCTTAATCTCTCTGAGTGCATGCCATAAGGGGTATACTATGAAAGGGGTGGGAAGACCATTGATGATTAATAAGATTGTTGTCCCTTTTTACACTTGTTATCTACACACTTATCTCCTAAAAACCATTTTCCTAAGCTTTTTATTCTCTATTGTATACTCCTTCAGTCATTTCTAACATTTTGTCCCCCTTTTCCTAACCTAAAACCCCTTTCGATAATATATAGTACTAGGTCAACTAGCTCAACCTTATATTCATATTGGTAAAATTAATTTAGGGTCTAGGTAAGCTCTTGGCTGATCTAGCCCATGACCAAGTGAAAATTTATCAATATTAGTACTAGGTCAACTAGGTCAACACTATTAGCCAAAACTTTTGGAAGGGATTAGGGATAAATCCACCTATATATACAAGATTATTTCACCATTATTTAGATAAGAGAATAAGAATTATGAGATATTGTGCATCTAATTATCCACCATATGCTTGAGAAACAAGCTTAGGGTTTCATACTTTCTTTAGAGATATAGATCTTGTCTTATGGATAAGTCTTTTGATGCATTGATAAGTTGTATAGCCTAGAGCTAAGTTATCCTTATTATCCTTACATACCAAAATAACCTCTTGTGAAGAACCTTGGCTAAGGGAGAGATTGAGGCTTGGTGGGTTTATCTTCAAAGGTAATTAATCCCAACTTTGTTCCTCCTTTGTAAGAGTAGATAGATATGCATTTGTAATTATCTTCCATGCATTAGGATTATGTATACATTGACATGAGCATATGTCTTATGTGTGTGTTTAATCCTATTGTTTATTACTACCAATTTATGCCACAAGCTTTAGTGAGCACTAGATTAGAATTTGCTTTACTTGTTATTAGTATAGTGAATATGAAAACATAGGACTTAGTTACATTTATTACATAATTTTTCTTGACTAGAGGCTTCGAATCCTCCCTATTATTATTATGATAATAGATCCCCTAATAAATTATAGTGGATCCACATATTGGTCATGTTCTTGATTATCTAATGTATCCCCAATTAGAAGTGTACGTAGGATCTATATTCTTCGAGCTAGGATTGATTTACAGATTTGATGCATTTATGATTGCATATAATGTAGTGAACCCAATGTGAATCTAAACCTTGTAGGTTTTATTTCATGTTTTTCATTTTCTATCATTTTATTTATTATTTATCTATATTTGTGATACTAGGTCGACAATGTTGGTATAGTTTCTAACTTCTGTGTATAAGTTTAACACATAGTTGCATAAAAAATGACTATTTTTTTGTTCAGGTATTCATTAGATACATGATACTAGGTCAAATAGGTCAACATATTACTCTTAAATACTTCTAAAAAACATACTAGGTTGACTAGGCTGATATAGTATTCCAAATATCTTCTAAAAAGGTCGACCAGGCCAATATAATCATATTTATAGGCTTCAACAAATAGGGAACTATAAAACTATGTTAACCCAGTCAACACAATTGATAGAATTTAAAAGTAACATTTAAGGCACTTCAAAAACAATCTCACATTCCTATGCATCTTCTAACCCACCAAGGTTCCTTTCTCTCTTTCTCTTTCATTTTAATTATTCCTTATAGTTCTATTTTGCATAGTTTAGAGTCTTTAAAACTACCATCATACAACAAACTAGGTCCACTTGATCGACCTAGTTCTATATTCTATCTTCTATCTAAAAGATTAATTTGACCCTATCGACATAATTCTTAAATACCCTTATACAATACAGTAGTGACACTTTCAACTCTTTTCTATAATGTTTGCATACACTATCATCTGAACTGACACTATGTTGTATTTCAAATTGGAATTAACAAGTATATGCTAGTAATTACTTCACACTTTTACTTTCATCTATTTGATATCTTAGAATAGATCACATAGTCTAATTAAGTGGGTTTTAAATATACCATTTAGTTTCACTATTTTTCTCTTTCTTTCACACACTATCAAATCATATAATTTTAAAATGCATTTAAACATTTGTCTACCCAAGGCCTACCTACTTGGATTTAATCACTAAGGGGGAAGCTAACTTGGTTTTATATCCAAGTATAAACACATGGTTAATGGTATATATTTGCAAAGAACCTGACACCCTTATCACTATATGATTTTTAAGTGAGGGGGTAGGCCCTAATACGAAGCCAATACCATTGCCAACATAGATCCCTTTCAACCTAAATATCCTAAAACCATACATAGATTAATTTATAGTTCCCTAATTTAATCCAACTTACCTATCACACTTAAAATAACACTTTATAATCTAATAAAATTCAAAATGACCAATTGGTTAGCATTTACTTTTCAAGTTGGTTGGTTGTTCTTTGCTCATTATATGTTGTATTACAAAAAAATGTATTGGCTAGCACTGGTGCAAGGTTTTGTTCTATGTGTCTCAATTGGACCTTTTTCATTTACCCAATTGATTATTTGTTTCTTTTCATTTGTTTATTTAAATTATATTGAATTTTTTTCCTACTTTCAGTACACTATTGCTTTGTTCAACACAGTCTCTTACAAACTATCTGTTTCTCGTACCTATAGTACTGAGTCAACCTGGTAGACCCAGTATTCATTTTTGCCTCTTATGATACAATAATGAGTTGAATCTATCAAATATATATTATTATTAGGTTGTTTTTTATCTTAGGTTATAGTACGAGGTTAACCATATCGACTCTATATCCTTATTCACTCAATTTTTAGACCCTGTTTTTAATAATAAGTTGACCCAGTCAACTCTGTACTCTTACCTATTCCTTATTATTTTATTGATTTTACATCATCTTTGTATTTCATAATATTTCCACTTCATGAAATTCTTATTTGAAGATAAAACTGAGTTGAATTCAATGGATATGATGAGTCTTACTAACCCTAATAGGTTCTCCCATAAGTAGCTTGTGGCTCCTATTCTAGATGAAATTAATTTCATATATCCACTCACACAACAAACTATGGGACCCATTCTCATTATTATTCACTTTAAACCCCTATCTTATCACTTGAAGATCAACTTGAATTAGAGTATACACTAGAAATGCTCTTTTTCATCTCTAATTTTCCTCAACATCAAGGAAATAATCCTTCTACTATTTAATAACTCATGATAAGTGGTCAAATTGAAGAGCCTCATTCACCTTCTCCCATGTTCTCCCATGGATTTTGGGATACTATTTTATTTTATTCCTAACCTTTTCCCTCTATTTTGACCCCTTCTTATACCATGACCTCTAATTATTTGACTTACTCTAGCTTCATACCTAGTATCTTTACTAACATGGTAGGTTCTAAATCTAGTGGGCCTCTTCCAAGACCCATTATTCTCAATTATTCCACTAGTAATTTTTTTTCTACCCATGGTAATCATTCCTCTAGTTGCACTTCTTCTCACCCCTTTACTAGTTCATCCTTTGCCACACAAACAAATTATGCCACTAGTGCCTCACTTACTAATAGTTCTTCTCAAGATCCTACTAACACTTATAATGGTACCTAAGCCACTACTACCAATTCTAATACTTTAAACAATTATAATAATGAAACTCAAACCCATCAAATCCTATTACAAACTCTTAATCAAGTGAATGCTTTTAAATCCAATAATGAAAATCAAATGCTACAAATGTAAAATCACCTTATCCATCTTCAATCCCACCCTTAACATATGTCATGGGACACACATAATAAAAATGTTCCGCTACCTCCTCTTCAAGATTCCCATGGTATTCTTATTCCTCAACCTTCTCTTGTTAATAGGACAATCAAACATCTTCAAAATGAACCTCTTACATCTCAAATTACTAATATCAATATAGGAGGTATCACCCCTACAATTTATTACAATGGGTTAACTAATCCTACTCTTCATTTAAAAACATTTAGAAATATTTATAAAGATTGGGTCAAATTAAATACCTTCACCACTACCAATATATTACCCAAAACTCTCATGGGTGATGCTTTATATTGGTACAACCAAATTAAAACTCATTCTATTACTAGTTTAGAAGATTTGGTAAATGCTCTAGTCCAAGAGTTCCAAATTAGTGATCTCCCTAATAATACCTTGGCTCATTTTATAAATTGTAAGCAACTTGAAACCAAAACTATGTAATATTTCATTAAATGATGGAAGACCTTGTCTAACAAATTCAAACATAATATGGTAGATGACAACCTTTTCCATCTCTTTACCAATGTATTTTTTCCCAAGTTGTACTATTAGGTCCAAAATTTCTCTCCACATACTTTGGAGGAGGCTATTGACCAAGCTAAATGTCAAGATTTATTTATTCATCAATTCGAGCCATCTCAACCTTATATAGGTACTCATATGTTACCTAAGAACAAGAATTATCATACTACCAATGATGGTGTCACAAACTCTTATTATACCATTCACACTATTCAAGTTGTTGCTCCTAACCAATCTCCAAAACAAGATTCCCTTCCTAACCACATCACCAATCCTCATTTATCTTTAACTAATGAGATCAATGTTCACAAACCTTTATCCTTAGTAGAATTAATAAAATGTCTACCAAGGCCTCTCCCATGACAACTTGATCCCACTCATCATATTAAATCTTGTTATGATCCCAATAAGTTTTCTTGGTTTCATGCTACTTGGGTTCATTCTCATGACACCTATAGGGAACTTTATAATTTGGCTATGGATTTACTTCTTGGTCCTAATTTTGACAATGAGTCTATCATTTATCAATACCAAAAAGCTTATAACATTTCTTTCAAAGCCCATGAAACACATACTAAATCTCAAGCTTTGAATAAGGCTAATGTTCATTTGGCCATCCCTTATACTAATAATGTTGATAGTCTTATTGACATACATCTTAAAGAAAATGTAGTTAATATGATTAACATGTGAAGGGTGGTTGCTTTCGTTGATCCTCAACTCATCTACATTTCTCCATTGTCATGAATATTTTGAGTTATCCAAGATTCTTCTCTAACTCACTTAAATTATTTGGGGAAAGATGACCTTATATATTTTTAGGAACTAATTCCAACACCTACATTAGATAACACTTTGCATAATATTTATACCATCCATCCATATTATTTACCTAACACCAATGATACTCAAACTTCTATCAACACCTCTTTTAATCTATCTCAAACCACACCTACATCAACTACTCTATGTTATCAATATAATCCACTAACATGACCTATTATTAAACCTTCTACCTCATATCAACATAAATTCACATTACTTTGGCTCCTCATTTCAAGGACCTCTTTCAACACTATGCACCTCTTTCCAACAATCTTCTTATGGGATATGAGTGGGATCCTATCATAGATGTCACTAATATCCCATCTCAAATCCCATTTCTAGAACTTATGTGGACCTCTCTGCATCATCATAATCATCTTATGTAGATTTTATTCAAAATTAACATCCCTCATCCTCCTCTAATAGGATGTGAAACAACCTTATCTAGATCTGAAGATAGTATTCTAAAATAATACACAGAGATGTCCATACATGATGATGAAACAATAGACACTTCTCTTTTCCTCAAATTCCCCATTGCTTCCATGATCCCCAATGAGATTTTTATTTGTGTGGATGATCCTTCTTTTTTTATTAGTGTTAAAATTGATGATATCCAAGTTAAGCATGCCTTGATTGATGAGGGTTATGACACTTGTGTTGCCTCTCTTGATTTTATCAAAACCCTTAGATATTTTGAATGCAATCTTAAATACCCACACAACACATGTCAAGCCTATGATCAAAGTAAAATACCTCTTTTAGGTTGTATGTGGATCCATATTACTATCCCACCTATCACTATTCATGTGAAGGTGATGATCTTTAGCTTTCCTCTATCTTATAAGATTTTGATTGGTAGGCCATGAACTCATAATATGAGAGTAGTTGCCTCTTTTACTTCCCAATGCATTAAATTACCTCACAATGGATCCTTATATAAGATTCAAGGTAACACTAACCCTTGGAATTTCAAATAATTATAAGACCATGGTGTATTCAACATTCCTACCCTTGAATCCTTTCTAAGCATTCTATTTCATGAATATCAATGATTTAACTTTCCCATCAATTCCACTTGAAATTACAATGGTAATCCCAAACTCATTGGGAATATTCCCCCTAACCTCCTAGATTCTGATGATGATGATCTTGATGAGATCAATCTTAAGATTAAAACTTTTGATCTCTCACCTCATCTCATCTCTCAGCTTTATAACCTCATTCTCATCAACCACCTTGTGATGAAATACTTATTGTCTTAACCAAGACTTTACATTCCATTCATCACACCACATCAAATGACAAGGTCATCCCTACATACACCATTGATCTTCATATACCTGATTATGATGATGGTTATACCTTAGATGATCCATTATTAAGAGGTCTTGTTTTGGCCTAAGATGATGGGATTATTCAGTATCATTATTATTTGGTTTATCCTTTCAGTAAATCTTATAGTATTCCATCCTATGTCATTCCTAATTTTTAATATTTTTCCTCTTTATCATAGGGTAGAGATGGTGCAGACACCTCCAGTTTATAAATAACCTCATAGAAGTATGCTTTTAGATTATGTCATGACTAGTCCCTATCACTTTACTTTTTACCATGAGCCCTATAACCTACTTATCCTTGATATGTGTGTGAATATCCATCATCTTTTTGTGGACCCTACCCCTCCCTTATTAGAGTCTAATTTATATCCCATTCCCACACTTACTTTATCTGAATCTATTCATACTTATAATCCTATCACTCCTAGAGTCAAGCATTTTCAAATATCTCCACCATCCCCACCTTTTCTTGGTGATAGTTGAATCCCTTTGTAATAGTTGGCTCCTTCATCCACCAAATGGGTTGATCAAGCTTATTTTGAAATTCAAAAAGTTAATGATCACTGGACTAGATATTTTTCCCTATACCAAGCTCCCTTAGCTTTTATTACACCTCCTCCTATGAGTAAACATACCAAGACTACTCATAGGAATATATGTTGCTTCCACAACACAAATAACCATTCATCCTCACATTATCACAAGATATGACAATATATCAACACTTTTCATCCCACCACTCCTTAGTCCTTAGATAAGGCTATACCTCCCCCAAAAGTATTACTTGAGTATCTTCCTAAGTACAAAGAGGTATATTGTCTCTAGAACCAATGTGGCACACATCACATTGATCATTATTTCATCCTTAAATAACATCTTAAGGATCACCTCCTAACCATTCTTTCACTTTCTACCATTCCTCCCATAGGTCATTCTCACAAGAAGGCTCCCCCTTATTCTCCAATGGTTCCACCTCTTGTGGTTCCATCTCCTCTTATGGTCCCTTCTTCACCTATTATTCCTATACCCATGAGTCCCTCACCCATGGACTATTCCTCCACCTATGAATCCCTCACTTTTGGACCTTCTTTTACCCATGGATCCTTCTCCTCCCATGAGTTCCTCACCCATGGATCCTTACCCATTGATGACCCCTTAATCTCTCATAGAAACCACTCCTATGCATTCTCTTGATCATCCCCTACATGATATCCTTTATCAACATGATTCTTCAAGCATTCCCACCTTTTTTATTGAAGAGATTCGACATGAAGTATTTTCCTAACTTTCACTAAAGATTGATGAGACATTAGCTACAATTTGCATTCAAGTTCATAGAGACTTATCAGATGTTATGGATAATGTGTGTGGACAAATATATCAGTACTCATGAACACATGTATGGTGTCATTACATTTTCATTTGGTTTGGATGTGTACTTCAATTTTATCTTTATCTATTGTTATATTATTTGACATTGTGTCAAATTCTTATTTATCTTACATGGTGATTTGGTTTCACACTTTATAATGATTATGATGTCATTAGGTTCTCTTATAGATTTCTTATTTATCATTTACTTCTTTTTATTCGTGAGTTTCATTTCTTATGGATCCCTTTTTCTCTTTTTTTTATGATTTCTCTCTTATCTCTATACATATGGGAACCTTTCTCCCTTTATTCATTCCTTCTTTACCATGTGATAAGTTAGAAAATAATTCATCTAATTATAATATCCTTTTATAGGTACACTTTGGATCTCCCTTTATTCCCCTTTATTCCTTTTCACAAACTAAGCATATACATGGTTGAAACTTGTGATAACATGTTGGTTTATAGTTAAGCCCAAGTGTTTTAGTTAGTCTTGTCTTTATATACTTAACTTCCTTTAGCCAAAGCCTAAAGCTCATTCATTTGTATCACTCTAAATCTCATCACTAATCATTCCAAGTTTGTATGGAGGAGGAATCTTAAAAATCCATAAAAATATGTAAAATCCAAATCATTCAACAAAAGGTAATGATCTAAAAGGAAACATTCAAAATTATCAAAAGTCAAATCATACTAAAATATGTGATTCTAAGCACATTTTATTCTTCTAATCGAATATAAAACTCTATAGCTGACCTCATAATAGATTTGAGGTCATTTGGGGTGCATTAGGCCAGTAGATTAGAAAAGAATAATAAAAAAATATTTTTAGTGCTACCTACTTTCTCATGCAAGTACCCAATCTTCACAGTAGACTGGTGATTCTGTAAGGGGTCTTGAAGAATGGGGAACACATTATGAGAAGGTAGGTATATTTTAATTTTCTTATTCCAAACTTTCTACATTAGTTGTCTTAGTATCACACTTATTTGCCTACAAAACTTTATGTCTATAACAAATAGGTATCCTCTGTATATTGATGGTCACTAGTCACAGTGTTTTCTCATGTCCTTAGTGTGCATCATCTCTTCTAAGGTATTCTAATAATATGCCTACATTATGAATTCTACATTCTATTTTTCACTCCTTAAAATCCTAATATCTTCCCTTGAGAAATATTGTTTTTTTCACTGATCACTCCCCTACAGATTCCATTTATGAGCTGCATTGTAAGACCATGGATAGGACCTGGCCTTCCTCAAAAATTACCAACTTTTTCACATTACCATTTTAACACATCCCCTTTTAATAAATTTTCACATTAATTCCAGCTCATTAGTGTTCCCTTGTGAGTTTCAATGTAAAACCACAGATATGACCTAACCTTCCTCATAAAATGTTTCAATATCCAAGTCAAACCAAAATTACGTGTCAAATTTTAGATATGATGTGATTGATTATGAATTACACATCATTGGCATGCTTCCCATCTTGATTTAGTAAGTTTTATGCTTATTTCATTAATATTTCATCTTTTATCTTCTTATTTTTTGATTACATGTAAGAATCCAACCATTTTTATTTAAGTTTTTCATACTTCCCAACTTGAATTATTATGATTAATTGAAGACCCATTTTGCCAATTTTGTTTTCTCTTTTATACTTCCCAATGTGATTTAGTATGATTGATTGAATTAATTTATTTCTTTTTATACCATTTATATTTTAATTTATTTCCATTTTATTACATTATTTTCATACTTCCCAACATGATTTAATGTGATTTTACTTGTTTTAATTTGGTTCCAAATCTTTTTCTTGGTTTAAAAACAAATTTTTTCCCTCTTGATTACCATTCCATTGGTTTCTTATACTTAGTCATTTATTAATATTACACATTTCTTAACATGCAATAGTATGTAGTACATTTGTTTTTGATTTATTATACTTTGCCAAAGTTTTTTTTGACTATTTATTTTTAATGATGTATGTGTTCTACATAATACTAGAAAAGAAAACACAACACATATTTCCTATAGCATATACAAGACAAGAAAAAATACATGTGCTAGAAAGAAATTTATCCATGCATCATCCAAAACCAAAACCATAATATTAATATCCAACTGTCAAAATAAGATAACTATGTATTGTTTTTTTTAACAAAAATACAAAAATACATCACTCCAACTCTAAGGCTAGGCTCTATCATATCTATCTCTTGGCTTAGCCATGATTCCCATAAATGAATCAGATAATCCCCTCTAAATAGTATGCTATAAAGAGGATGTCCAATATCTCAATCCTGCTACCTATCCTTATGAGTTGGCCACCTAAGCCTGTACCTATCCTAGCTATATCACAGTAGCTAAATGTGTGGACAGATCTTGAGCTAAGGCCTATCATGCCTATGCCTCTCCTTATCCCACCCTAATGGTGGATATATCCCATACCCACACACTTGTAATTTCCTCAAGGCCTCTCTTACTATTCTAAACTAGCTCACCTAAGCTGGGGTAGATGGTACCATGGGATCATCTGATGTGGTAGGGTTGTGTGGCATCAATGACTAGTCCAAGACATCATGGAATTATCTCCTCACTAGGGATCCCCATATGGTTTCATCCTCCTCCATAATATCTACAAAATCTAAACCAGATAGATGTTAGATCACAAGATATATCTCAAAAGCTATCTATCTACAATATATGAATCTTTTATAACTAGTATTCTATTTTCCATGCTTAAAACAATTTCAATCATTTTATTACCTATCTTGATGTCACCAAAAATTTTCCCCCCATTTTCTTGAATATCGAGTATAGTATCTCTATTGGCTCATCCTTTGAGTACCTCATATGTGGGATGATTCATAATCAATGCAAACCATGGGGTCACCACCCATGCCCATCTCAAGCTTTGCCTCAGTGGTGCCTCTATAGACCAACTCTACCCTAGACTAATTAATGGGTCATCTTAGATGACCACCTTTTTATCTCTCTCACTACTAACATCTCTATCAGTGGTGTGATTGAGGTGTTCACTTCTCCTCATGCTATGGTGTTAGGTATGGTAAATATGATACTCCTACATCTACATCCATGTCCTCTCTAGCTATTGGCTATCATGCTCAATTTGTCCATGGTCTCTCACACCATGGATTGAAATCTAATCTTGTAATTAGTGGTCCCTCTCACCTTAAGATCTCTCACATGTCTAGCCCAAAATATGGGCACCACTATAAGAGACACCAGGTGAGGGAGTCCAAACTATCCTAGTAAGCATGCCATTAAATGTAGTTCTATCCAATATGGGTAGTGGCTTATGATCTATGCTCATATTAAATCTAGTTATACCATCCTCTAGCTTAGAAAAACTATTATAATGTATGCGTAAGGTTACCACTCAATCTCTTCTTATGTGACCATTTTTAGTGTTGGCATGTGGGGCACAACCTATGCCACTTGATCCTATCTCTATCTCATCACCTGAGGTAATCGATCATTGACCACATGGAGCAACCTATATGGTTAGTACATTAGGAACCTATCATATATCCTATCTCTCTAGACCCTTGTTAGGTCTCTCAAAGATCTATTTTTCTCTCAAGATAAGTTAAACAATAGAAAATGACTTTCTTTTCACCCTATTTTAAGTTACTAATCACAATTATTTACCTTTCAAATATTTATCGTTAGGTTCCTTATTTTGATCATATCTTTGTTTTTACTAACTCATTTTTTAACCATAAAAAGTTATAAAATTATGACATCATATAGAATAATTTCCATTACTATATGCCTTTATTAAAAAAAAAAAATTCTCTCTTTTTTACACTAATATTTACAAGGTTGCCTAATGTTCTTCATATTGGATGCCTTCACATCTCTTATCATCTCCTTATTTATCTACAACACTAAGGTAAGTAAAGGTATGAGTTTTGAAATTCTATCCCTTCATTTATATTATTTTATCTTTACTATATTTTACTTAGCATCAACATTATGTGTCATCATGTTCTATTCTCTAAACATCATTTCATGTTGTACTTACATGACATGTGATGAGCTTAGAGTGGAGCATATGTATACACATAATATTTTCAAACTTTTATCAATTACTGATGCTCTTTATCTTGTAGGAACTCATTGATTACCAATCTCTTTGAGTGCATGCCCTAAGGGGAGCAATGAGAAATGGGTGGGTAGATCATTGGTGCTTCACATGATTGTTTTCCCTTTTTCCACTTATTATCTACACACTTATCTCCTAAAAACATTTTCCCTGAGCTTGTTTTTCTCTCTTGTATACTCTTCTAATAATTTCCTACATTTTGTCCCCCTTTTCCTAACCTAAAAAACCTTTTGATAGTTTACAGTACTATGTCTACAGGGTCAACCTTGTATTCTTATTGGTGAAATTAATTTAAGGTCTAGGTCAGCTATTGACTAACCTAGCCCGTGACCAAGTGAATTTTTTTGTCAATATCAATACTAGGTCGATTGGGTCAAACCTGTTGGTTGAAACTTTTATAAGGGATTAGGGTTAAATCTACCTATATATACAAGATCATTTCACCATTATTTATATAAGATAAGAATAATTAAGAGCTATTACAAATCTTTTTACCCACCATTCTACTTGATGAACAAGCTTATGGTTTCATACTTTCTTTGGATATATGGATCTTGTCTTGTGGAGAAGTCCTTTGGATGCATTGATAGGTTGTGTATCCTAGAGCTGATTTATCCTGTTATCCTTACATACCACAATAGCCTCTTGCAAATCACCTTTTCCAAGGGAGATATTGAGGCTCAACGGGTTCATCTTCAAAGGTAAGTATTCCTTACTTTGTTCCTCCTTTGTAAGACTAGATAGATATGCATTTGTACTTATCTTCCATGTATTAGGATTATATATACATTGATGTGAGTATAGGTACTCTATTCATGTTTAATTTTATTTTTTTTTACCCCCACTTTGTGTCACAAGATTTGGTGATCACTAGATTATAATTTTCTTTACTTGTTATTAGTATAGTGAATATGAAAACATAGGGCTTAGTTAGGGTTATTATGTGGTTTTTTTGATTGAAGGCTTTGTAACCTTCCCTAGTATTATTTTTGTGATAATATATCCCCTAATCAGGTCTAAAAAATCCATATATTGGTCATGTTAGTGATTATCTAATGTATCCCTAATCGTAAGTGTAAGTAGGATCTATCTTCTCTGAGTTAGGAATTCATTTACAGATATGATACATTTATGATTATATAAAAGAATCATCAAGGAGTGGAAAATGAATAATATTTAATGATCTAAAGGTGTCATATGTGTGCATATTAGAATCAAGAAGTGTATCATGCTCTTTTGATAAGTTTGTATTTGTTGTTTTCAGTTGAGAGAGATTTTACCTTTGTTGCTTGTAACCATCATTTTTTGATTTTGGATTATATTTGGTCAAAAATGGACTAATATATAGTATAATGGATCATGATTTTTATCTAAGTGTGATTTACATTGGATATATCCAACACACAAATGTAATACAATAGATTTATTCACATGTTCCATACTATATCCAAAAAATGTATTGAATTCCCAAGTACATATATTGAATTTGCAAGTTGGGTCAACTATGATATTTTGACCTTGATTACCATATATATAAGTTTAAATTATTTTATAGTTTGAGTAATGATTCCTAATTGCTTCATATGAAGGCACATGTTTTGCATTACACTTTGGATGTATTTCTTGTTATTTGTGGAATTTTTCTTTGTGTACCTCATTTTCATTTATGGGTTCTTTATCTTTTGA
The DNA here is from genome assembly GCA_037957365.1 of Torreya grandis. Lineage (NCBI taxonomy): Eukaryota > Viridiplantae > Streptophyta > Pinopsida > Cupressales > Taxaceae > Torreya > Torreya grandis. The sequence goes on along the minus strand of JARHVA010001244.1, from coordinate 954,056 downwards.
TTTAACAAAAGGGATATGCATATTTGAATGATTTGAATTATTATTGAAAATATATCCCAATCCTTGATATAAATTCTAATTAGATGTGGAAATAGGATGAGTGATGACTTGGGAATGTACCCTTGACCATTATAACCAAAGTTTTGAAAATATTGCTCTCCAAAAACATAATATTTGGAAAGCTGAGTATCATTATTGAGAGGTAAATTTGTATCCTTTTCTTGATCTGATTTTTATTTTTGAACCTTTTCTTTATCTATGTTTGATATTTGTAAATGTTTTTATTCTAAATTTTTCTTTGGTAACCACATTTGCTATTTTGGTATTTATAGTTTAGGGGAGGTACTCATAATGTGAGTGATTTTATTTGTTGGTGTATAAATGATATGATCAACACTACCTTTAGGAATTTATATATTTTTATTTAATGAAAAAAAAATTGTATGATGCCCATGCATTATATGATATGCACAATAATATTTGGATCACCTTATAGGATGTGGAGGAAGTAATCTAATCACTTTGTCAAAAATCATTTCTCTTAAGATTTCAATTAGAATCTTAGTAGCCTTTTGGTCACCTTTTGAATCACTTGCTTTAAGTGTATTCTATTCTAGCTTCTCATTTGGATGTGAGATCTTGTTTGACACAACATTGGTAGATGAGGATGTAAACATGTGATTAACACTACCATGTGTTGGATTTTATAGGTATGTAATCAAATTTTCCAATAATAAAATATATGAATTGGAACTATTTTTCCACTTTTTTATTGAATTTATTATAAGGATTTACAAGCACAAACCCTAGGTACCTTATATTGAACATGCATACATACACCATCTACCTAACCCATTGGAGGAGTGATAACATAGACCTGGTTAGAGAGATGGTAGATATCACCATCCTTAGGGTTAAGAGGAAGAGGGTCAATACTATTGTAATAACATTTTTAAATATGGCTTAAATTATGATTTCATTTTGAAACCCTCTCATTATGTTAATGAAGTTGGTTACTCATTTTAATTGATTTCATCAAACATGAAACATAACAAGTAACAAATACCATGATGTACTATAAAGTGAAGTAGATAAGAGATATATACATATTAAATATGATTATAGAAAAGGGGAAATTTAGATTATTAAATTTGTAACACTTTGTTAGGGTGTGGAGCTAAAAGCTACACCTTAAGGCAAATAGGAGGATTTCTAGCTTTTGCAGTCGCTGGCGTCGGCAGGCCACACCGACATCGGTTAGGGGACGCAGAAGGGAAACCGGTGATGGCAGGAGATCGGCCAGCGTCGGTCACCTCCAGGAGGGCAGGGACCGACGTCGGTCACCTGTAGCGGTCTGAACTACTGTTTACGAATAGTCAGTTAAGTGAACGCAGAGTTTGCATGATAAAGGCTTGTTCGAAGCCTTGAGCTACAAGTCTAGTCAGTGTATGCATGAGATCTATATAATAGACTCATGGGCTATATTGTTTAGTGGAAAATTTGGAGAAGAGCTATGTGAATCTTGGAGAGTTCTTCCCATGGTGGAATCAAGTAGGATTCCCCATGTGTGTTTAAGTAAGATCAGGTTTGATTTGCAGGGGTGTATGGATGCGAGGGTCAGAAAGGAGATCAGCGGGGTAGCTAGATCCAAGGTGACAACAATACATCAGCAGGATCATGGTGAGATCTACTTGGAGTATGGTTGTGTACTCGATTGTACAGATGTGCAATGAGGTGAAAAACAGCTTGTGTTAGCTGTGTGTTGTGACCTATGAGAGAAGATTACTCTGGAGGGAAGTTTACTGTAAGCCCACGAAGTGGAAGAAAGAGTGCCACCTCTTTGTTGTAAATTCCTTTGTAATGAGTTGAATATAATTGTATATTGCCTCTCATATTCTGTGTGTCTTCTCATTGATAGTTATTTATTCATCTGGATTCCACATGTTTAGTTGCTTATACATTGGTAATCATGTGTGCTCTTAAATCTGACAAGTTGTGTCAGAGCTTTGGGGAGTTTTGGTCCTATCACACTTTGAAATTAAGATTAAGAAAATAGTAAATTAGGAAACCATAGGTCAACTAGGGTTTTGAGACCAAAGGTCAGTGTCATCATAATGTGCCAAATGAAGAGAAAGAAATATAAAGTGATTGGATGATAAATTTTGGAATATGAAATAGTTTTTTAGGAAAAATATGAAATGAGATGAACCTAGATAAAAAGGTAAACAAAATTACAATGTACGACCAATAGGTCTAGATTTACTAAAAATAGTAAAATGCTAAATTCAATAATATTTTGGAAACAAAGATTTTTTCTATATCAAAATAATTATGAAAATGATTAGATTAAATTAAAATATGATCTATTATGAATTATAAAAAGGCCAAGCAATGTGGAATGATTCACAAGGCAAACCCTAGAATATTTTCAATATAGAATCATCAATTTTGATATAACAATAAAAAAATTCAGATATCTAAGAAAGGTTTTTGAGTAAACTATTTTAAAAAAAAAATAATACATTTTTTATAAAATAAGTACATCATTATCCTTGTATGTCAATATTTATTAAAAATAGTAAATGTTTAAAATAAAAAATCCGTACAAAATTTGGGCAAACAAAAAGAGGTTCTTAAATATACCCACCTAAGTAGAAAATACATCTTAGGAATTTAAAAATGGATCCATTTGGAGTCTGAAATGAAAAAATTAAGGAATAAGGAAATTTTAAGTGTATGCACATGAATCCCTTATAGACAGAGGTGGGTAAATCCATAGGGTAAAGTTTCATATACGAAAATCAATCACAACTAGATAAAACCATAGGAGGTTAGAAACCCTAGATCAAATTGTTTTTACATTCACAAAGGTTGGGTTCACCAAATGTTTAATCCTAGGTTTTAGATAAGGATAATATGGATTTAGGGCTAATAATATAGAAAGGAATAATAATAAGGGCGATAAATGTGTTTATATTAGGCTAGCTAATTGTAAAAATAGGTTAAAACATATACTAAATTTATTATGATGAGATATGCTAAAAATGTAAAGTAAGGCTATGATAGATATTAAAATGATAATGAAAATAATGTAATTAACTATTTATGATGGTAAATAAAAATTGGATTTGGAAAAAGAAGGAAGTAGATTAGAAAATAATTATGGATCAATCGTTAAATTCTATAAATTTTACTTCTATAGCCTCAAACACTTGTATCAACCTTAGATGGTTACATCAATGCTTTTGTCTAATGTATATGCATGTGTCATATAGAAAATACCTAATAGATATAGATGTGATCACTATAATATTATGGGTTCTATGTTATCTTCATTATAGTGTGTTTAGATACGGATCATGGGTTATCTCCTTGTCAAACAACAAAAGTCTAGTTCCTCATCTTCATAGTGGCTATGGGAAAAATGGATTAGTGGGATAATAGTGTCAATCTAACCCAAAAAACCCATTTATTAATAGGTGATACATACATATCCACTAATTTGAAAAGGGCATCACACTGATGTAGTTTTCCCTTAATGTGTTGGCTTGTATGTGCACAAGGGTGAAATATGTGGAAAGTAAGTAGAATAATGACATAACATGTAACTTGAAAAATAAAACTCATGGCTTGATCCTTCAATACTTTAGACATATTTATGTGAGGTACCTATGATTGATAAGGAAATTGAAAATAATAGGTAAGCTTTTGCTCACTTGAATGATTTTTTATCATTGAATTATGAGAAGTTGTGAGATTACAAGGTCTTTGCTAGGTGGTCAAATGAATGATGATTGATCTTTTATTTTTACCAATCCATTTGGACAATATCTCAAATTAAAGAACCTAGGATGAACATAATAATGTATTTCACTTTAAAATTTAATGAATTTAAGGCAATTGCCACTTGTGTCAAGTCAAGACACTTACATCGACATAGGTGTTTAATTGGGACACAAGTGTATGAGAAGCAAAAATGTAGGTATAGGTATAGAACTTGTAAAGATCAAAGATAATTAGGTTTATAGCATTATGGGAAAGATAAAAGGCTTAAGTCATCGAATTGACATTGGTTAGACTAAAAGATAAGCAATGAGCATAAAGAAATAACATATGCAAGCCTTTTGATATTGGAAAAGGTCTAGAACTGAGAGAAATAACCAAGGTCTATTTTTTCCAAGTGTACAAGACTGAGGTGATATATAAGTCATAAATAGTGTCTACATATTTAAGTGATATATAAAACTTATAATTAATCCTAGTCATAGAACAATGAAATAAAAATACCTTGAATTTCCCGTGATTGGTTTTTGTTCTTGTTTTTTCCACTTGTCATGTGATAATAAAAACCACACATGTTAATTTAAAGTTTTGTACAATTCAAATAAGAGTACTATTTTATTACTTTGTTCCCTAAAAAAGTTTCCATTCATTAGTTTCCATCTTTTTCAATCCATTTTTTAAATTATTATTATTATTATTATTATTATTATTGTTGTTGTTGTTGTTGTTGTTGTTGTTGTTGTTGTTGTTGTCTGTCTTTTTTTGGGAAGAAGATTGGAATTTATTGATTTTTAATCCCCTTCCTTTATTGGACTCAAAATATCATTATTTGGTTATGAGGGGAAATAAGGATCTTACACATAAATAAATTATATTTGAGATTGAATCTATTTGAAGGTTTCATACATTCTTAGAGGCTAATGATAGAGCCTTAACCCATGTCCATTTACCAAGAGTGTCTTCTTATTTCCATCAATTGGCAACAACTAAATTGATCTATTGTTAAAAATATTTTCTACCTGATAAGGACCTAACCATCTAGTACAAAGTTTACCTTTGAAATGTTAGTAATTTGAATCAAACAACAAGGTAGAATATCCTCTTTAAATTTTTTTCATTCATGTGACTATCATGACATGCCTTCCTTTGATGTTGAATAAGTTCTATTTGATACAATGCCTCTAATATTATCTCATCAAGTTCATTCAATTTAAAAATTATATATATTTTTATTTCATCTATATCTATGCCTACATCCATTATTGTTTGTAGTGTCTATAAATTAAATTCAATTAGATGTTATTGATTCTTCCCATACACAAGTTCATATGGAGAAAATACTATTATGGTTTTCCATGTTTTATTTTATGTCCATACTGATTTAGGTAGATTGATTTCCCAATCCTTTATGCTAATGCTCACTATATTGGTTAAGATGTTATTTAGTTCTCTATTGGTAACCTTAACTTGAGTATTGTATTAAGGATGGTATGGTGATGACCTCCTATGAGTGATTTAGTAGTTTTATATGAAATAGTTGAGCATTTTAGATGCAAATTGAGGACCTTAATCTGATATTATTTATCTTGGTAGTCCAATTTTTTTATGAACCCATGATATCTCTTCTCTTTAATTTGTTAATTTAGTAGTTGCTTTAGATGCATATGCTTTTTAAGTCATCCCATGAGCATTTTTTTTATCTCACATTTATGGGAAGTAGTAGTTTCTTAGATTAGAATTCAAGAATAAGTGTTGAGGACATTGAAGGAATCCACAAAATTATTGTATTGAGCTTGCTCAAAAAAGGTCACCCAATTGAAGTGGTTTATAATCAATTCAATATTTTCAAGTGTTATTTTAGATTTAATTCATGTTGTTAATTCTTGTTATTTATGCATTTTTATTAATTGTTACAGGAGGATCCTCTCATCTAGTATCAGAGTGCTTTTTAGGGCCACAATTTGTTTAGAAAACTTAAACTCTATTCTACTACATAATTTATTTATAGTATTTTTTTTCAAAAATTCCTAATTCTGTTCTACTGTATAACTCTATGTTGTATCATAATAATATTTTTTTGATCAGGGTAAAACCTGATCACATAACTATGGGAATCACTTGGGTGAAAGCCCTAAAACTCATTGTGAGGAGTATCACAAGAACCCAAAAGTAGCTATCCCATTGATATGACCTACCAAAAAAATGGGTAATGACCCCTTATTGATTACATAGTTCCCATCTATGAAGAAAACTAAGAGTTCTCTCTGAGAGATAAATCCATGGCCAAAAAATTTCTAGAGTGTGGTACTCGCTTAGATGGCATTGGTGGCTAGAGCGATATATTTAAGACCTTAGGAAACCATAAAAACTTAAGGTCCATTTCTATAAGTTTTATAAATAATATCAAAGTATCAAAAAACACTAGTAGAGTATCAAAAAATTACCATAGAAGATTTGTAGACTTATTTCAACATATTCCCAATAGATGTGTTTTATAGAGCACAGTAACTAAAAAATAGAAATAGAAACAAAAATATAAAGCAAAAAGAAAGAGATTAGTATTAATTTTTTGAAATCTCTCCATTTTAGCCATGTTTATCCTTAAAATTTACTTAGACACCTAAAATTACATTCCCTACATTATATTCCTTGAGGTACCATATCCTAATTCCACTCTAATTCTAGTAAATCACAAATTTCCCTTTTTTTGGGTTTTGCCATAACTTATATTTTTTCCCATTTGCCTTGAAATTTTACACTATGTTCATCATCTCATTCTACTCCTTTGTCTGTCTTCGATCAATTTTCTAGGTTTTCCATTTTCACTCCTAAAATTGCCCTCATCTTCATCAATGATACTCCCATTGTGCAAAAAAATTATTGAGAGCCCCTTTACCCCTTCCATTTTCATCCAAATTCAAAACCTTCCTTAATAAATGTGTCTTAACTCTAGTTTTTCTATCCATTACAAAAAAACAAATCTATTATTCAGGTCATGGTAGTAACCCAAACAAGAGCAAAAACCATGGAGGATGAAATTACTGCCCTCAAGACGCACATCAAAGATCTTGATGAAGAAATTCTCAACCTAAATCTTCAACATAATACCATGAATAATAGATGACATCCAAATTCTTCTTTAGACACATGTTTTCTTCTTCTAGCAACTATCATGGGCTGAAACTTAATTTTCCTTGATTCAATGGCACATATCCAACTAGATGGATCTATTAGGTAGAACAATATTTTAATATGCAGAATAATTTTTATGCCAATAAGGTTCCACTTGCATATTTTTACTTGGAACTTGAAGACCTTCAATGGTATCGTTGGTATACTAAGGCTCATGATGAACCCAAATAGACCAATTTTTGCACCGTCATTTTGCAATGGTTTGGCCCTACTAATTTTGATGACTTCACTGGAGCACTCACTAAAATTCACCAAACAAGAATGGTGAGAGAATATCAAAATAAATTTGAAAAAATAATGAATCATATAGAGGAATTGTTTGATGAATTCTTTAGGCGTTGCTTTATCAGTGGACTGAAGGATGCAATTTGATCTAAGGTAAAAATGTTCTAGCCCAACATGATGATGGAAGCCTTAGGGTTGGCTAAGTTGGTATAAGACAAGATCACATCTCAACATAGATTTAAATCTAATTTTTTTCCATTCAAAAATATAGCTCCATAATGATCTCAAACAACACTAGACCTTAGAACCACTCATATCAAGCATTTGACTAAATCAGAGATGTAAGCCCATAGAGAAAAAGGACTATATTATAACTATGATGATAAATTCACTCAAATACATCGATGTGTCGAGAAAAATCTCTACCTATTAGATGTGAAATCTCCGCCTAAAACTAAATTTTGGGAAGATGTTCACGATACAATAGATGATCTAGAAAAAGCTCAATAGATTATGGATCTTGCTTCTCAAGAAGACCAACCAAATATCTCTTTCTATGCCTTAGGAAGAGTCACTACCCCAAAAACTATGTGGGTCAAGGGTTACTTCAAAAATTTCCCTCTCACAATACTTATTGATTTGGGTAACACTCATAAATTCATTGACCCTTGGATCACCAAACATGCTAATTATTTTATCCATCCTTGTTCCAAATTTGAAGTCATGATTGTGAATGGGGAAACATTACCTTTCAAAGGGAAGTGCCATAATGTGCATATATCTATTGGAGATTATACCTTTTTCTCTAACATGTTTTCCTTTCCCTTGGATGGATGTGATGTTATTTTGGGATCTTAGTGGTTGCACACACTTAGATCCATCTTATGGGATTTTGCTAAACTTTGGATGTAGTTTTTAGATAATGGGCAAAAACACACATTAAAAGGCTTACAACCCAAATCTCTCATCAACATAAGTTCAAATCACATGGAAAATATTCTTAAGAAGAATTCACATGCTATCATTGCCCAGCTCCATTCCATTCAAATTCAACCCTCAATAGTCTCCACTACTCCTTTTGACCTCCAAACCATTCTACATATGTATGCATATGTATTTACCAAACTAGTGGGATTACCACCTTCATGACCAAAGGGCCACCATATTCATCTCCTTCAAGGAAGCATTCCTCCTAACATTAGAACTTATCACTACCCATTTCAATAAAAGAACAAGATCAAGATGCTCATTTGAGACTTACTGCAATAAGGCATTATTCACCCTAGTACCAACCCATATTCTTCCCTAGCTCTCCTTATCTAAAAAAATATGGGTTATGGTACCTCTTCCTTAATTTTCATGCACTTAATCACCTCACAATCAAGGACAAGCTCCCAATCCCTATTATTGATGGGTTTTTTAATGAGCTTAATGGCATTCACTTTTTCTCCAAGTTGGATCTCCACTCTGGATATCATCAGATCTAGCTTCATGAGGATGATATCTTTAAGACATAAATTCACACACATGATGGCCACTATGAGTTCTTGGTCATGCCCTTTAGCCTTGTTAATGTTCCTTCAACATTATAGGCATTGATGAATACAATATTCTAGCCCTACCTACATAAATTCATTCTAGTCTTCTTTGATGATATCCTCATCTATAGTAAAACATGGTTTAAGCATCTCTAACATTTAGAGATCATATTAAAACTTCTCTTTGACCATCATCTTTGTGAGAAATAGTTCAAATGTAATTTTGGCCAAGATGAAGTAGAGTATCTTAGGCATATTATTTCATCCTAAGGGGTTCAGCTGGATCCTAAGAAAATAATTACTATGACAAATTGGCTACATACTTAGACACTCAAGAGTCTTCATGGTTTTTTGGGGCTAACTAGATACTATCACAATTTTGTCAAGGATTATAGGAAGATTACATCTCCACTAATAGCTATGTTGAAAAAATATGCTTTTACTTGGACACAAGCTGTTGAGTGTGTATTTGAATCTTTGAAACAAGTTATGTGTACTACACCTATTCTAGCTATGCTAGATTTTACCAAAACCTTCACTATTAAGAGTGATTATTTTGGAAATGGATTGGGTGTTTTTCTCCTCCATGAAGGATGCCCCATTGCATTCACCAATAAAGCCCTTTTTAGAAAGAATTTAGTGCTCTCTACTTATGAGAAGGAAATGATGGCCATTTTACATGTGATACAAAAGTGGTGGTCATACCTATTGGGTAATCATTTTTGCATCAAAACTAATCACCAGAGTCTAAAATATTTCTTGGAATAATGGGTCTCTGCCCCATCACAACAAAAATGGTTTAGTAAACTCATGGGTTATGACTATTAGATAACTTATAAGAAATGTTTAAAGTACTAAATGATCATCCCAAAACCATTATCTCTAATTACTAAATGATCATGTCCCTGAGTACTTCAATCTCTAAAATATCGATATGTCAATAATATATAGGTTTGAAGTACTAAATGATCATCCCAAGATCCAAATTTTCTAAGTCACAAGCTGGATCACTATTATAATTGATTTGCACATATTATATGATTCACACATAAGCCAACACATAGGGGAGAAAAACATAATTATGAGGCCTTATTCGAGAGTATTGGCTATGTAGGAATTTCTTTCTTATAATGGGGTATTTGGTGTTAGCTCAACATCATGTGTCCACTAACCCATTTTTCCCAAAGGCCACTATGAATATGCAGAACTATAAGTTTTACATTTCAAAATGAGTGACAATCCATGACCCATATCTTAATGCACTAGAGCAAAGGCAAATAAAAACCCATAAGCATATAAGTGGTCACATAATTTTTAGTAGGTATTCCATACATGACACTTATGTTAAATACAAACAATAACACTGATGCAATCATTCTAAGATGATGTTACTATCTAGATCTCTAGAAATGTTAGACCTAGAATCTAAAGACTATGCCTAAATATCCTTCCACATGCTTTCTTCATGGTATAGAACTAGAACTACATTAGCATTAGAATAAACTAAGTACATCACATCTTTGCCATTTCTATATCTAGAGTAGTTATACTTTCCATATTTATACTATCTCATCATAATAAATTTACTGTAAGCTTATATATGAGTTTAACATCTAAATGGCCTACTAGAGATCTGATTATCACCTTTGTGCCATTTCATTTATATATATGTTATATGTATAATCCATTGAGAGGGGAGGGATGAATAAATGGTGTCAAACAATCCAATTCAATTTCCAAACCCTTTAAAATACTTAAGCATTCAATACAATCATTCATGAAGCTTACAGATCATTCATAGCAGTGAATACTGAATAAAATGCAAGATCACATACACAATAAAAGATTTTATTGGGAAACCCTCTTGGGGAATAAAACCAACTCTTAAGCCTATAATTACATGGACTATTTTCCTATAATATTATCTTGATGAAAAAATTATCAACCTCAGTCTTCAACATAACACCATGAACAACATATGACATCCAAAGTATTCTTCAGACACTACGTTTTCTTCTTCCAACAACTATCATGGGCTAAAGCTTAATTTTCATTGATTCAAAGGCACATATCCAACTAGATGGATCTATTAGGTAGAAAAATATTTTAATATGCATAATACTTTTGATGCTAATAAGGTTCCACTTACATCTTTTTACTTGGAACTTGAAGACCTTCAATGGTATCATTGGTATATCAAGGCTCATGATGAACCCATATAGACCAATTTTTGCACCCTCATTTTGCAATGGTTTGGCCCTAATAATTTTGATCAATTCAATAGATCACTCACTAAATTTCACCAAATAAGAAAGGTGAGAGAATATCAAACTAAATTTGAAAAACTAACTAATCATATAGAGGGATTGCTTGATGAATTCTTTAGGAGTTGCTTTATCAGTGGACTGAAGGATGCAATTTGATCTAAGGTCAAAATGTTCTAGCCCAACATGATGATGGAAGCCTTAGGGTTGGCTATTTTGGTATAAGACAAGATCACAACTCAACATCAATTCAAATCTAATTTTATTCCATTAAAAAATATAGCTCCATAATGATCTCAAACAACACTAGCCCCTCGAACCACTCCTATCAAGCATTTGACTAAAGCAGAGATGGAAGACCATAGAGAAAAAGGACTATGTTATAACTATGATGATAGATTCACTCCAAGAAATTGATGTGTCAAGAAAAATATCCTTGATGCTAATAAGGTTCCACTTACATCTTTTTACTTGGAACTTGAAGACCTTCAATGGTATCGTTGGTATATCAAGGCTCATGATGAACCCATATAGACCAATTTTTGCACCCTCATTTTGAAATGGTTTGGCCCTAATAATTTTGATCAATTCACTAGATCACTCACCAAATTTCACCAAATAAGAAAGGTGAGAGAATATCAAACTGAATTTGAAAAACTAACTAATCATATAGAGGGATTGCTTGATGAATTCTTTAGGAGTTTCTTTCTCAGTGGACTGAAGGATACAATTTGATCTAAGGTCAAAATGTTCTAGCCCAACATGATGATGGAAGCCTTAGGGTTGGCTATTTTTGTTTAAGACAAGATCACAACTCAACATCGATTCAAATATAATTTTATTCCATTAAAAAATATAGCTCCATAATGATCTCAAACAACACTAGCCCCTAGAACCACTCCTATCAAGCATTTGACTAAAGCAGAGATGCAAGACCATAGAGAAAAAGGACTATGTTATAACTATGATGATAAATTCACTCAAAGACATTGATGTGTCAAGAAAAATATCCACCTATTAGATGTCAACTCTCCACCTAAAACTAAAGATTGGGAAGATGTTTAGGATACAACAGATGATCTAGAAGAAGCCCAACCCATTGTGGAACTGGCTCCTCAAGAATACCAACCATAGATCTCTCTCTACACCTTAGCAAGAGTCACTAACCCAAAAACTATGTGAGTCAAGGGTTAATTCAAAAATCTCCATCTCACAATACTCATTGATTTGGGTATCACTCATAACTTCATTAACCTTTGAATCACCAAACAAGCTGATTATTTTATCCATCCTTATTCCAACTTTGAAGTCATGATTTTGAATGGGGGAGTATTACCTTTCAAGGGGAAGTGTCACAATGTGCATATCTATATTGGATATTAAACCTTGTGCTCTAACATGTTTGCCTTGCCCTTAGGTGGATGTGCTGTTATTTTGGGATCCTAGTGGTTTCACATACTTGGACCCATCTTATGGGATTTTGTTGAACTTTAGATGTAGTTTTTAGATAATGGGCAAAAATACACATTGAAAGGCTTACAACCTAGATCTCTCAATAGCATAAGTTTAAATCACATGGAAAATCTTCTTAAGAATAATTCACATGGTGTCATTGCCTAGCTCCATTCCATTTAAATTCAACCCTCAATAGTCTCCACTACTCCTTCTGACCTCCAAACCATTCTACATAAGTATGCACGTGTATTTACCAAACTAGTGGGATTACCACCTTCATGATTGAAGGGCCACCATATTCATCTCCTTTTAGGAAGCATTCCTCTTAACATCAAGACTTATTGCTACCCATTTCAACAAAAGACTAAGATCGAGATGCTCATTTGAGATTTACTGCAATAAGGCATTATTTATCCTATTACTAGCCCATATTCTTCCCCAGTTCTCCTTGTCTAAAAAAATATGGGTCATGGTACCTCTACATTAATTTTCATGCACTTAATCACCTCACAATCATGGATAAGTTTCCAATCCCTATTATTGATGAGATTCTTGATGATCTTAATGGCATTCACTTTTTCTCCAAGTTAGATCTCCACTCTAGATATCATTAGATCCAACTTCATGAGGATGATATCCCTATGACATCATTTCACACACATGATGGCCACTATGAGTTCTTGGTCATACTAGTTAGCCTCACTAATTGTCCTTCAACATTATAGGCATTGATGAATAAAATATGCTGGCCCTATCTACATAAATTCATTCTAGTCTTCTCTGATGATATCCCCATCTATAGTAAAACATGGTCTGAGCATCTCCAACATTTGGAGCTTGCATTGCAACTTCTCTTTGACCATCATCTTTGTGAAAAATAGTTCAAATGTAATTTTGGCCAAGATGAAGTGGAGTATCTTAGGCATATTATTTCATCCCAAGGGGTTTAGGTAGATCTTAAGAAAATAATTTCTATGACAAATTGGTTGCATACTCAAACACTCAAGAGTCTTCATGGTTTTTTGGGGCTAACTAGATACTGTCACAAGTTTTTCAAGGATTATATGAAGATTAAAAATCCACTAATAGCTATGTGAAAAAAAGATGCTTTTACTTGGACACAAGCTATTGAGTGTGCATTTGAATATTTGAAACAAGTTATGTGTACTAAATCTATTCTAGCTATGTTATATTTTACCAAGACCTTCATTATTAAGAGTGATGCTTGTGGAAATGGATTGGGTATTATTCTCCTCCAAGAAGGATTCCTAATTGCATTCATTAGTAAATCCCTTTTTATTAAGACTTTAGTGCTCTCTACTTATGAGAAGGAAATGATGGCCATTTTACATGTGGTACAAAAGTGGTGGTCATACCTATTGGGTAATCATTTTTGCATCAAAACTGATTACCTAAGTATAAAATACTTCTTGGAATAATGGGTCTCTACCCTATTACAACAAAAATGGGTTAGCAAACTCATGGGTTATGACTATTAGATAAATCACAAGAAATGTTTGAAGTACTAAATGATCATCCCAAGATCATTGTCCTTAATTAATAAATGATCATGTCCTTGAGTAATTCATTCTCTAAAATATCAATGGGTCAACAATATATAGGTTTGAAGAACTAAATGATCATCCCAAGATCCAAATTTTATAAGTCACAAGCTAGGTCATTATTATAATTGATTTGCACATATTATATGATTCACACATAAGCCAACACATAGGGGAGAGAAACATAATTATGAGGCCCTATTCTAGAGTATTGTCTATGTAGGAATCTCTTTCTAATAATGGTGTATTTAATGTTAGCTCAAATTCATGTGTCCACTAACCCATTTTTCCCAAAGGTCATTATGAAGATGGAGAACTATAAGTTTTATATTTCAAAATGAGTGACAATCCATGACCCATATCTTAATCCACTAGAGCAAACACAAAGAAAAACCCATAAGCATATAAGTGTTCACATACTTTTTAGTAGGTATTCCATACATGAGACTTATGTAAAATACAAACAATAACACTGATGCAATCATTCTACAATGATGTTACTATCTAGATCTCCAAAAATGTTAGACCTAGAATGTAAAGACTATGCCAAAATCTCCTTCCCCATGCTTTCTTCATGGTATAGAACTAGAACTACATTAGCATTAGAATAGGCTAATTACATCACTTCTTTATCATTTCTATATCTAGAGTAGTTATACTTTCCATATTTATACTATCTCATCATAATAAATTTAGTACGATCTTATATATGAGTTTAACATCTAATTGGCCTACTATAGATCTAATTATCACCTTTGTGCCATTTCATTTCTATATATGTCATAGGTACAATCCATTGAGAGGGGAGGGATAAATCAATGGTGTCAAACAATCTAATTCAATTTCCAAACCCTTCAAAATACTTAAGCATTCAATACAATCATCCATGAAGCATATAGATCATTCATATTAATGAATAATGAACATAATGCAAGATCACATACACAACATAAGATTTTGTTGGGAAATCCTCTTGGGGAATAAAACTTACTCTCAAGCCTATAAGTACATGGACTATTATCCTATAAGATGATAAAAAATAAGAGACTGATCAAGTCCTTCTGATCAAGAACCTTGGTCAAGTCCTTCTAACCTAAGGCCTTTAGTTAAACAATAGTTCCACAAGGAAGACCTACCCATTTGATGATTAATTCAATCTTACCACCTGTTCGATCAAGTCATTCTGACCTACGACCTTGATCATGTCCTTTTAACCAAAGGTCTTTAGTGAAACCCTATTTCATAAGGAGAACCTACCCCTTAGGAAAATCAAGTCTTTTAGACCTTCCTTAAAAATAAAACTTCCAACTTAGAACTGATGTCTTCAACACTTGATGATGGACATCTTGATTCTCTAACAATTGCACAAACTCTAAATCTAACTCATTCAGGCTTCTCACATAGACATGCCACAATCTCTCTCCTTCACTCAAACAATCCTCATATGCACAATAAAATATATTTTCATAACTTCAAACTATAATAACACTATACTATCATCATAAACATGACCTAAAAATAATACACATAGTCCTTAATCTTCTTTTCTTATCAACCCAATAGCTGGGCACTCTCACTCTCCTCTACTTTCCTTCGCTCTCTAACTCTCTCACATACAAGTCTCTCACTCATATAAAGTATAGAAATCACCATATTTTATTTCACTATTTATAGAGATATCATGATTTATCAATATCTTGGTTATCCAAAATACATGTCTTCATCCTTAAGGCATCTTATATAAGTCACTCTTAAGCACAATCCACTTTCAAATAGGCCTAAGTCACTTTTAGGTCCTATGGAAACCCATTCAACTCTTTGACATTTATTTGAGAAAAAAAATAACATAGGAACACTTTCCAAAAGTGTGGTCCCATTATAAATGATTTTTAGGTCCTCCTTAAGTGCTAAAAACCATCACAATACCCACTTTCTTAATCACAATTTGCTCAAACAACTCTCTATACACACAATCATTATGAATGAACACACAGTCACATTTTAAGCATTTATTTATATACCATATGATTGGTAAAAAATTCATAATGCATGCAAAGCATCCTTATGGAGTATAAAACACTAATAATAGTCAATTCATCAAGATATATCAACATAACATCTACATAAGCTCGAATTTTCTTCTTGGGTCACTTGCAGAATAAGCATGAAACCATAGTCAACTTTGAAGATTAATATATTTGTCTTTACATACTTTTAAATCTTTAAATTTGGTTCATTAGATGCACCATGGAATTATCTTCATCTTTTATTTTTACTACATGGTCAAATTCTATATATATTGAGAGATATGGTTTAAAAACTACCAACTAGTTTTTTCCTTTGTAAAATTCAAATATTTAAATGTCAACAGTCACAGTTAAACTTCAAACACTATACTTGCATCTAGTGTCCTTTCATATTTATATTTTATCACACACAATTTATCTTATTTTATTTTTAACACATAGTTTCCAATTTCAAACATTAAACCTTGAACATGTTGATCTCATCTCGTGCAATCTGGAAACATTAACTCAACACACTCCATTGATCTTCATGAATCAGTCAGGTCTTTATCATGCAATACACACCATTCAATCAATTTGTAAAAACACACACTTTATATTAGATCCTTATATTATACCTTTTCTTAGTCATTAAATTTTGAACACTTTTCCTCATTCAACTCAACATGCACCATTGATCTTGATCTATACGACCATTCATGCACTATTGGATCTTCATTTGGTCCTGACCTTTACCTTTGTTAACTAGTGAACACTTTGACCTCTTTGAATTATTTCACACCATAAATATTCACTATATGAACTCCCACAAGCCATTGGATCTCCATATGGTCCTAAAAGTTAACTTTGTGTAGAAATGACTAAGTATGGGGACCAACTGTAATATGCCTGGAAAGCCTACTTTGAACCTCAATAACTTTTGTTGTGCTTTGATACATGACTTGGAATTTAGACCACATGATCAACTTTCAAAATAGAATCCATCCATATAAAAAAATTCTTTTGGAAAATTCACACATGTGAGATATAACACCAATAAAATTCCTTCTAAAAAACTTTTGTCACAAAGCCAATTATTCTTAGAATTTGTATGGGAGACCAAATTTTCTCCTACATAACTTTTGTCGTGCTTCAATGCATGATCTAAAATTTAAGAAAAAATATACTAGGCTCAAAACTAAACAAACCTATATTATCATATTTTCATAAAACGTCCATACATTCAAGATATTCCACTATTAAAATTCTTACTTGACTCTTCTTGCCACTTTGCAAATTTGGCTAAATATGGGAAAACACAGTCAAATTGCCTAGGAGCCTAATTTTGCATATGCATATCTTTTAACACACTTTGTTTCATGATATAAAAACTAGCACATATAAACTAGGCATAAAAATGAACAAACCCATATGATAATTTTGTCTAGACACCTCTATGTATGTGAATGCTGACATCATCAACATGCTTACTCGACTTTGCTTAAACCCTTTGTAAATTTGGCTAGTTATGGGAACTTAGAGAATTTTGTCTGAGATGCCAACTTTTCACCCTCATATATTTGATAATAATTTGATACATGACCTAAGATCTGACACATAACAGC
Organism: Torreya grandis; assembly: GCA_037957365.1. Classification (NCBI taxonomy): domain Eukaryota; kingdom Viridiplantae; phylum Streptophyta; class Pinopsida; order Cupressales; family Taxaceae; genus Torreya; species Torreya grandis. Next base: position 936,406 of record JARHVA010001244.1, on the reverse strand, counting down.
TAGGGACTAATATGATCACAACCATATGACCAAATCCCATTGACTCATTCTCACATGGCAATGGTGACATCATCAAACTACCTACTCAGATTTCTTGCCACTAGATCCAAACTGTCAAGATGAAAAATATGGATAACTAGATGAATTAAAATTATACACATAAGCTCTTAAATCATGGATAACATCTTATAAGACCCCTTACACATGATCAATACTCTTAACTCATCTGTAACATCTCTAACCAAGCCAAAACTGAATATCAACTAAGCCAACTTCAAGCACATTAGGATAAACACATTTCACACTTTGTCATTATCACTTAGGCTATCAAAGCACTTCATCAACTAACCAAGACACCTCCATGACATCACCATGACATCATTGAAAAATCTCTAATAATATACCCCTTTTTCATTAATGTGAACAAACATCATATATAGTAATATACAACTCATGTTCCTTCTCTCTGAAAGCACTCCCACAACAGGAACTTGATCCCCATTTGACATAATGAAAAAGTGGGCACCAACTGATCCTAAAGACTTGAAAAGTTAATAAAAAATAGGAAATGACCATTTTAGAAACATGATACAAACTCCCCCTTACTTTGAGCCTACCTCTTCTTGCCTTGACAACATCCTTCTTTCTCCATACCAAAACTTCAACCGAGCACTACAACCAATGAAAATAAAACACATAAAACACTAAAAATTGATGTAACTCACAAAGAAACATCTAAGAGGGACTCCCCCTAAGATTTTTGAGACTTTTAAGCTTTTGATCATCTTTAGATCTTCACATTCCATGAAGAACCACCACATAGGCTTACAAACCTTCTCTCTCAAGCCACCTCAAGAACCACCAACAAAAAATTATGCCAATCACCAAAAATAAAACATGCACTAAACCAAATTTATAACACACTTTGAAATAAATATACCTTTCTCTTTTGGAAAAAAGTAGAGCAAAATGCAGTCTTCTTCAAACTAGGCCTGTCTAGCCTTCTTGTAGCCCTACCTAAAACTTATAGAGCCCACAATTTTTAGTAGACACATCTTCAAGACTTGAAACTTCATTTATATTCCCCTTAAAGTACACCAAATTGAAAAACCTATATCATCCTCTATAATATACTTCACAAACCAACTACCTAATTAGGCCTCCAACTTGACAAAAAATTGAATAACTTGAGAACCAAAAACCTTCAAATCTCTATGAAGATTGATTTTCCAACCCATTTGTACCATTCAACATATTAATAAGCATCATACCTCAAATCATAATGTATACCACTTATCTATTAGATCCCAACACCCTAGAATCTCAAAACAAATAAGATCAACACAACACCAATCAATGTCTACCTCTAAAAATTCTTATACACCTGAAGATAACCATTACACATTTTTGGACCAATATTTTATCTTACACACCATTGGTAACCTTAACTTCCTATAACCCATTTTAGGACCTAAAAGCTCATAAGCATAAACTAAGAAACCCAAGAGCCAATAAAAATCTTCAATTTGACTTCAACATACCTTCAAATCACAAAACCACTTGGAGCATCCAAAAATAATGTCAAAAGATATTTCTATGCAAAAATATTACCTTGACAAACCACAAATCCTCCTTGTCCATCTAGGAACCTTTAATATTACCCTATATATTGTTCCAACTAAAAAACACCATAGCAACACTTGCTTCTCCTTAATATTCCTTCTCCTTCTTATATCCCTTAATGCTCTTAAAACAAAAATAAATCCTCATATTCCTTCTCCTCCTTTCTCAATTGATACTTATAGTTATTCTTCATTTTCTTCTTTGGTTTTGGAGAAACAACTTCCTCAATTACTACAACATTCTCCTTTTCTTCTATGATTGGATTATCAATACATGAGAGAACATAGATTCATGGAATACATTTTCATCTAAAGAATATTCCTTGTAGCTTGGATCCTCATTACTAGGAACTTGTTTAACAACAATAAGATGTTCACTTGGATCCATACATAACTTAGAAATAGCTTCAACCAACACCTTGGTCATTTCTTTGAGCTTGATCACTTTATTCTCAACATGAGAAGACAATGAGAGCTCTTGGCACTCCTCAACTTTTGAAGCATAATACACCATAGCAAACATATTACTTGGACCTACAAACTCATCATAAATATTACTAACCAATTTTGGCCTTCATTAGTTAGCTTTTCTTCTTTTAGGTACTTTGGGAGCCTGATTGAACCTATTATAACTTGTAGGAATTTTCTTGTAGAACCTATAAATGTGACCTCTCTATTCACAATTGAAGCATATCATACTTTTTGAAAGAATATCTTTCTTCCTTTCCAGATTTGGAAACAATCTTTTAATGATTTTTGTGTCATAACAACTATAGCACTCAACATTTCTTAAAGGAAACTCAGCTTATCTTACCCTAAATTGATAATGTTTTTTAAAGTGTACCGCATCATGACAGTTGAAACACTAAACCTTGCTTACACCTTTTGACTAATGACCTCCATCATAGTTCCATGCAAATTAATTCTAAATAGGTCTTATAAATTCTCCAGCTCTATGCCTAAACTAATTACAAGTTTAGTAATAACCATTGAAATTTACATACCTCATGGCATTTGGCTATCTAATCTAATTTGTCCTTAACTATTTTCACCATTATTCCTTATATGATGATTTTCCTTTAAAGGCTAATTATCCTGGTTCATATTAGTCTTCATCTTGTCTTGAGTTACATTATTTTGTTCTTCTTCATATCCAAGACCAGTTATATCACTAGCATGCTTTTGAACACTTAGAATATTGTCTAGATCACATGAGCTCTTTTCAAATATCATAAATGTCTTCACCTTAATAGATATATTATTTAACTCAGATTTTAAAGACTAATTTTCAAAAACATACCTTGAACATTCATCTTATTTAGCTTTTAGGCTTGTAGACAAAATTTCTAATTGATAACTAATATGCTTGATCATATCTTCATGCTCCTTAGTGTCTTCATTCATTCTTGCCTCATACACACTAAATTTCTCCTCATAGTCCTTTAGTTTAGATTTCATTTTCTTATTCATATTCTTCTCAATCTTTAGTTATTCAAGAGCATTCATCGATATAGTCTCATAGCCCACCTCATCTTCATCATTATCTGAATCACTCTAAGTAGACTCCTTCTGATGTGATAAAATTCCTTCCTCAGCTATGAATAGACATTCATATTTAGTAGGGTCATCCCCTAGATGATCATATTCCGAGTCACTATTTTCATTCTCATCTAATGAGTTGCAATCTTCTTTAGTCTAGAGACTCTTCTTATCTTTGGAATACTTCTTGTTTTCAAACATTTTGAATCCCTTTTTGTTTTTATCAAACCTAAATGATCTCTTGACATCATCATGACCTTGATCATTCTCTTCATCAATATCCTTCTTGTACTTATGAGAGTAACTATTATAAAAATGTCCTACCTCTCCATAATTGAAGCATTTGAAAGTCAAATTACCCTTATACTTGCCTGGACCTATTTTCAATTTCCTTGTAAACAAAGCAATTAGTTAATCCTCATCAATATCAAAAATGTCATCTTCCTTGGGTTTCTTACCTTAGAACTCCCTTTTTGGATTTATCTCTATTTTGAATGTTTCTTCTTTCTTTGGTGGTATATCATCATTTAATCTCATCTTATATGCAGTAAGGATGCCATGCAATTGATCCATCTTCAACTAAGTAAGATCATGACTTTATTCTATAGCAGATAATTTTGGATCAAAATTGAGGGATATAGACCTTAATACCTTTTAAACTACAATATCCTCTTCAAGGTTCTCTCTAAGACCTTTGATGTTGTTTAAAATCTCATCAAATCTCTATAGAAAGGATGCCATAAAATATTCTTCTTTCATTTTGAGGCTCTTAAATTGTCTTCAATGATTCTACAACTTTGCCAAATTAACCTTTGAATCTCCTTAAAAAATAGTCTTCAATTTATCCATATTTCCTTGGTAGATGTGCAATGAATTACTTTGGTGATCTAAATTTTTGTAAGACCATAAGTGATGGAATTCATTACCTTAGATTTGTTCTCAAACAACTTCTTGTCAGCAATACTAGATGGAGGAATAACAAGAGCAACACAACCATCTAAAAAACATTGCCATACATCAAACCCTAAGGACATAATGTATGTCCTCATCCTAGCACTCTAAAAATCATAATTGGATCCATTGAACATCGATGCTTGCTTAGTAGAGAAACGACCTTGTACATTTTTACTAGACATTGTACCTTGGATCACCTTCAAGCTATCAAGATTTTAACAAAGGAGCTTTCTCTAATACTAATTGTTAGAGGTAAAATACACTAAGAGGTGGGGGGGCTGAATTAGTGGTGGAAAATAATCTATTTCAATTTCCAAACCCTTGAAAATACTTAAGCATTTAATACAATCATTCATGAAGCATACAAATCATTTATAGCAGTGAACAATAAACATAATGTAAGATCACATACAAAACACAAGATCTACATGGAAACCCCTCTTGAGGAATAAAACCCATTCTCAATCCTGAAAACACATGGACTACTGTCCTATAAGATGATCACAAATAAGAGATTGATCAAGTCCTTTTGATTAGGAACCTTGGTCAAGTCCTTCTAACCTAAGGCCTTTAGCAAAACAATAGTTCCACAAAGAACACCTACACCCTAGATGACCAAGTCCTTCTGACCTATAACCTTGATCATGTCCTTCTCACCAAAGGTTTTTAGTGAAACTCTATTTCACAAGGAACAACTACCCCTAATGAAGATCAAGTCCTTTATACATTCCTTGAAAAGAACACTTCCACCTTAGAATTGATGCCTTAAATTCCTAATGATGGAAATCTTTATTATCAACAACTACACAAATTTTCTCTCTAACTAATTCATTCCTCTCATATAGACACCATAATCTCTCTCCTTCACTCAAACAATCTTCATATACACACTCATATCTCTTCACATAACTTGAAACTAAAATAACACTATAATATCATCAAAAACATGACCTATAGATCATACACATAGTCCTTAATCTTCTCTACTCATCATGTTAGGTTGTGGAGCTAAAAGCTTCACTGATGCAGACATGGAGAAGGCCATTGGAGGGGTTGCTGAAGGTTGCTGAGTGTCAGAGCAACCGACGTCGGTCTGATCAGATGACGTCAGTAGGATAGTGAAGAGAAGCAACCGACGTCGGTCAGGGATCGGCCGGCGTCAGTCACCTCCAGGCGGACAGGGACCAACGTCGGTCACCTGTGTGGTTCGACTGCGAGCTTATTACGGGCAGTTAGCTAATGAACCAAGTGTTTGCATGATTAGAGCTATTCTTAGACTGAGAGCTGCAGATCTAATTATTGTAATTAGATGTCTAATCATTGTTTGGATGAGATCTATATAATAGACTCATGGTTGTATTGGAAAAATGTTCTAGTTTGAGTTGAGCAAAGTTAGCTCCTTCTGTGTGTGAGGTGAGCAAGGGTGTTCCTCCTAGTTCCACAGCAGTACTAGGTGTAGGTACTGGATTAGAGAATCAGCAGGGTTCTTCATGTATGTAGGATCTTGGTCACAGGTGTATGGCCTATATAGGAGATCTACATGGTAAGTAAGATCATTGATCTGCAGGTGTATGTGTGTGCGAGGTCAAGGTTCACAAGTGTGCAGAACTAGGTTGATTTGCAGGTGTGCAAGATCAGATAAGATAGCAACACAATAGGGAGCAGAATCAGGTAGGATCTACTTGGAGTACAGGTGTGTACTTGGATAGAGTAAAGAGGAAGGCAAGGGAGTTCCTTCCATAAGTATGGTCTGTTGAATTGCAGGTTGTTGCAGGTTCATGGGAGATCTACTTGAAGTACCTTGAGTACTTGTGGAGTAAGTGGAGTACTTGTGGAGTGCATGGAGCACTTGTGGTGTGCGTGGAGCACGGGAGGTGAACACCAACTCTGTATTTGAGTTGGGTGTTGGGACCTGAGAGGGAGAGCTTTGGGGAGAAGAATTACTATTCACTTGAGGTGTGGCGAGCCTCTGAAGAGGTGGTGGAGAAGAAGTGGAATCTTCTTTATTGTATTCTTTTCTGTAAAGTATTAATACAAGTTGTGTATTGTCTCTCATATCATGTGTTATTCTGAATTCTAGTTACTTGGTGAATCTGGTTAATTTTTGCATATTAAGTTGCTTGGTTTGGTAATCATATTGTGCTCTTTTGGTGGAGCAAGATCATGACAAGTGGTATCAGAGCCAGGTTGTTGGCTCACAGCTTGATACCACTGACAAGTGGTATCAGAGCTTTTAGTTGAGATACTAACAGATTGGTTTAGATCTGGGTAGTGTGTTTTGATTACAGGTCACTCTCAGGGGTTTCTAATTGAGTGGGAGTAGAGCAATGGTAGATGAAAATAAGCTAAGAATGGAAGAGTTGAAAAGCACAGATGGTCTCTTAAGGTCCTATGGAAAGAAAGAGCAGGTAAAAGAATATTGTTGGTTGGTAGCAGATCAGCATGAAGGAACTAAAGAAGTAGATGTAGCAGGTGTTGTTGCACAAGATGCTCTGGGAGGTTTCTTGGATAAAGTTGAATCTTGGATAAAAGATTTGGTTGCCTCTTTCCATGTAGCCCCAGGTAGAGGAGCTAGTGAGCCTTGCCAAAGAATTGGCAAAGGGGAAGTGAAGCTGAAATTGTAGGCGGCCAACACACAGGTGTTGATGAAGGTCATGCAGGTCCCAGGTTTAAAGATATGGCTAATTTCTTTAGAAAGATTGGGTGATGAGAGATGCACAAGAAATATCACAATAGATGCACTTGAATTAGCTGGTGGTAAGAAAATAGGTACTCTTTATCTACTTGTTTATATTATTGATTCTTCTTTTGTTGCAGAGACATGGCTTCGTAGGCTTGGTCACATGAGTAGGAAGGAGATGCATGTTATTAAGCAGAAGACAGATATATTTGATAGGCTTAAGAACTGGAAAGCCTTGGTGTACTTGGAGGAGATGGCAGACAGAGACCAGTGGATGTGGCTGGATACTTCTGAGCAGGGTAATTTGGACATGGGTTTTGATTCAAAGGAGCTCGCGGGTAAAAAGTCATCACTCATAGGTGAACACAGATACCGACGTCGGTCAGGAGGAACCGACGTCGAATAGATAGGTGCCGATGTCGGTCATGTGCAGACCGAAGTCGGCGATGTTGGGCAGGGTAAGACTGACGTCGGTCAGGAGGACCGACATCGGCAGTAGGTAAGACCGATGTCGGTCAGGAGGACCGACATCGGCAGTAGGGACACCGATATCTGTAGGGTCGGTAGTCAGGGATAGATGCATGGAACCGATGTCGGTCGGATGCAGACTGTGGAGTGACCGAGGTCGGTCACTTTAACGGATTTTGGGTGGACAGCAAGCTGTCAAGGAGTCTCAAACACCCATACGGAGGAATGAAGACGTAAGTAGGCCCTCAAATTCATTGTTCCTCTTCTTTATACTTGTTGCTGATTGTAGAGCAAGAAGGATCTAGGAAACAGGTGTGAGCTTGGCATGGATGAGGATGTGATTCCTTGGAGGAGAACCAAATAGGTGTTTTTGGTAGGATTGCCAGCGGGAAGAAAACACAGAGACAAATGGATACCTTAGTTGAAGAATAGAGTGAACGGATACGTGAGATGGAAGACAAGGTATATGGTCTTGAGGAGCTGCAGGACAGTGGTACAGGTTTTGACAGGTGGAAGACAAAGCATGGCTTTAGTCAACGTCATAGTAACTACTGTGGTTTGTCTTACCAGGGGAATGATGATTGCAACATCATTCTATTGCTGTATGTGGATGGTATGTTTGCTAGCAGGATTGTACATACAAGGTTTTGCTGAGCTAAGGGTAAGATTAGTTTAGTGGCATGTCATGAGGAGTTTGGAGTAGCGGAATTCTTTGACATGGGAGACATGGAGATCATAAGTTGATTTTGTTTCTAGTGGGAGCTGATGTGAATCAGGTGTTGGTGAGGTTCAAGATGCAGAGCCAGAGCACACTAAAGGCTAGACAGGTACAGTGTCTGAAATCACATGAGGTCTGGTATAGACCTGAGAATTCCCATGCAATGGGCACTATCAGAGAGTTAGGAGCCAATTCAGGGAAGTGAGTTCTCAAGTATTTGAGAGGGACCAACAGTAGGTATACATGCAGGGTCAGGACTTCACTACATGTGTTTTTAGGTTTAGATGTGGCAGGGTACTCGGATGACAAGAGGTACATCACAGGTTGTGTGGTGGGTTGTCTTCAGGATTGATCTTGAAGAGGGATACAAAACAGGAAACAGTTTAGATAGAGTATAGGTACAGGTACAGTGCAGCTGTTTATCTCCAAGTGGGAGATTGTTAGGTTGTGGAGCTAAAAGCTTCATTGATGCAGACACGGAGAAGGCCATTGGAGGGGTTGCTGAAGGTTGCTGAGTGTCAGAGCAACCGGTGTCGGTCTGATCAATCGACGTCAGCAGGATAGTGAAGAGAAGCAACCGATGTCAGTCAGGGATCGGCTGGCATCAGTCACCTCCAGGCAGACAGGGACCGACGTCGATTGCCTGTGTGGTTTGATTGCGAGCTTATTACGGGCAGTTAGCTAATGAACCAAGTGTTTGCATGATTAGAGCTATTCTTAGACTGAGAGCTACGGATCTAATTATTGTAATTAGATGTCTAATCATTGTTTGGATGAGATCTATATAATAGACTCATGGTTGTAATGGAAAAGTGTTCTAGTTTGAGTTGAGCAAAGTTAGCTCCTTTTATGTGTGAGGTGAGCAAGGGTGTTCCTCCTAGTTCCACAGCAGTACCAGGTGTAGGTACTGGATTGGAGAATCAGTAGGGTTCTTCATGTATGTAGGATCTTGGTCACAGGTGTATGGCCTATATAGGAGATCTACATGGTAAGTAAGATCATTGATCTATAGGTGTATGTGTGTGCAAGGTCAAGGTTCACAGGTGTGCAAAACCAGGTTGATTTGTAGGTGTGCAAGATTAGATAGGACAGCAACACAACAGGGAGCAGAATCAGGCAGGATCTACTTGGAGTACAGGTGTGTACTCGGATAGAGTAAAGAGGAAGGCAAGGGAGTTCCTTCCATAAGTATGGTCTGTTGAATTGCAGGTTGTTACAGGTTCATGGGAGATCTACTTGAAGTACCTTGAGTACTTGTGGAGTACGTGGAGTACTTGTGGAGTGCATGGAGCACTTGTGGTGTGCGTGGAGCACGGGAGGTGAACACCAACTCTGTATTTGAGTTGGGTGTTGGGACCTGAGAGGGAGAGCTTTGGGGAGAAGAATTACTGTTCACTTGAGGTGTGGCGAGCCTCTAAAGAGGTGGTGGAGAAGAAGTGGCATCTTCTTTATTGTATTCTTTTCTGTAAAGTATTAATACAAGTTGTGTATTGTCTCTCATATCATGTGTTATTCTGAATTCTAGTTACTTGGTGAATCTGGTTAATTTCTGCATATTAAGTTGCTTGGTTTGGTAATCATATTGTGCTCTTTTGGTGGAGCAAGATCCTGACACATCAAACCAATATCTGGGCACTCTCACTCTCCTCTACTTTCCTTTGCTCTCCAACTCTCCCACATACAAGTCTCTCAATCATATAAAGTCTAGAAATCACCATATTTGATTTCAATATTTATAGAGCTATCATGATTTATCAATATCTTTGTTAGCCATAATATATGCCTACACCCTTAAATAATCTTACATAGGTCACACTTAATCACAATCCACTTTCAAATAGGTCTAAGTCACTTTTAGGTCATGTGGAGACCCATTCAGCTCTTTGACATTTTTGTGAGAAAACAAATAACATAGGAACACTTTCCAAAAGCATGGAACCATTATATATGATATATAGGTCCTATTTAAGTTATAAAAACCATCATAGTACCCACTTTATTAAGCACAATTTTCTCAAACAACTCTTTGTACACATAGTCATTATGAGCGAACACATAATTACCTGTTAATCCTTTATTTATATAACATAAAATTGGTAAAACCTTCATAATTCACACATATAATAATGATGGAGTATAAAACACTCCAAAATAATCAATTCATCAAGAGATATTGAAACAACATTTACATGAGCTCAAATACTATTCTCAGGTCTCTTACAGAATAAGCATGAAACCATAGTCAACTTTAAAGCTCAATATATTTGTCTGCACACACTTCCAAATCTTCAAATTAGGTTCATTAGATTTTCCATAGAGTCCTATTCATCTTTTATTTTTACTACATGGTAAAATTTTGTTTAGATAAAAATATATGGTCTAAAAACCATATACTAGTTTTTCCCTTTATAAAATGCAAATATTTAAATGTCAACAATCATAGTTAAAATTTGAACACTTTACTTGCATCTCCATCCTTTCAAATTTAGATTGATTATACAACATTAATATTTTTTTATCTTTAACATATAAGTGCCAATTTTCAAATTTTAAACCTTGAACATGTTTACCTCATCTTGTGAAATCTAGAAAAATTGACTCAATGCACTCCATCGATCTCCATGGATTGGTCAGGTCTTTATCATGGAGCACACACCATTTGATTAATCTATACAAAAAATTACTTGCCATTATATCCTTATATTGTAAATTTTATTAGTCATTAAATTTTGAGCACTTTTCCTTATTTTACTCAACATGTACCATTGATCTTGATCTGAATGATTGTTTGTGCACTATTGGATCTTCATTTGGTTTTGACCTTTAACTCTATTAACCAGTGAACACTTTGACCTATTTGACTTGATACACACTATAGATATTAATTGTACAAAATACTATAATCCATTTGATCTCCATTTGGTCTTTAAATTTAACTTTGTGTAGAAATGACTAAGTATAGGGACCAACTGCAATATCCTTATAAAGCATACTTTGGACCTCAATAACTTTTATTGTGCTTAGATGCATGATCTAAAATTTGAACCACATGATCACCTTTCAAAAGAGAATCCATCCATATAAAAAAAATACTCCTAAAATTTTTGTGTGTGTTATATATAATTGAATTAACATTCCTTCTCAAAAAAAATTGTCATAAAGCCAACTATGCTTAAAATTTATCTTGGAGACCAACTTTGCTCCTGCATAGCTTTTGCTGCGCTTCGGTGCATGATCTAAAATTTAGTAAAAATATAATAAGATATAAAATAAAAAAAACCATATGATCACATTTTTGAAACATCCACATTTTTAAGATATTACATCATTAAAATGATTACTCATCTCTTCTTGCAACTTTGTAAATTTGGCTAAGCATGGGAAAACATAGTCAAACTACGTAGGAGCCTAACTTTGCATATGCATATATTTTGACATGCTTTATCACATGATATAAAAATTAGAACGTATAAATTAGGCACAAAAAATTAACAAACCCATATGAAAATTTTTTATAGACACCTTCACATGTATGAATGCTGACATCATCAACATGCTTACTCAGCTCTACTTGAACCCTTTGCAAATTTGTCTAAGTATGGGAACCTAGTGAAATTTGTCTACGAAGAAAAATATACACCCTAATATATTTGACCATTATTAGATGCATGACCTAAGATATTATCAAAAAAAATTAAGGACTAATGTGATTACAACCATATGATCTATTCCACTTGACTCATTCCCACATGGTAATGGTGACATCATCAAATTGCCTACTCAGGTTTCTTGCCACTAAACCCAAACTATCTAGATGAAAAATATGGACAACCAAATGAATTATATTTATGATAATAATATTTAAAAGCATATATAACATCTTATAGGATGCCTTTCACATGCTCAATACTCCAAATTTGTCCCTGAACATCTCTAACCAAGCCAAAATTGAAGATCAACCAAGCCAACTTCAAACACACTAGGATAAACACATTGCACACTTTATCATTATCACTTAGGATATTAAATAACATAATCCACTCATGAAGACAACTCCATGACATCACCATGACATCACCAACAACTATCCAACAATATATCCCTTTAATAAAAATCTAGAGTTAAGGATAAGATCATCTTAGATTGTATGTTAGGGTTAAACATTTGGTGAAACCGATCTTTAAACATCAAACCATAGGAAAAATTAAGGTTTTATGATTTTATCCTAATTATTTTATGTTGTTTTCAATTTTAAATTTTTTAGTTATAATGTAATGGAAAATATTAGTGAAGAAACTTGATTCTAAATGGAAGATAAAGAAACATTGATTACTCATTTCAATAATAACAAGGGCTTAATGGATGCATTTTTGTATGTTAAAAGAGAAGAAATAAGTAAACAAGGTAAAAATAAGGTTTCCTCACCTAATTATGGTGAATATTTAAAAGGTGCTCTAACTAATCCCACACCTATAAATCTACCTACATCTAGTGGGGAAATGGATTATGTGTTTCAATATTTGTTCCCTGAAACTACTATTATTACAATTATCATGGAATTACCAAATTTTTCACAATAAATACAAGTTTATAATCTTATTAAAACTCAAAACATGTTTTTATACCCTTTTGTGACTACTCAAACTACTAATCTAAATCCCATTCAGCCTACAGTTAAATCAATCTTTGAAGTTATAAAGACCTTAGAGGACAATGTTGAGTATTACCATTGATGTCATAGGTGTATCTCATGAAGGTATAAACTAAGACTAGTTGGTAGTGTGTGGTGTAAAAATGGGAATTTAGAGAATGTTTTCATCAAAATATGTTCTCTAGAGATAATTTAAAGGTAACTAATTCCATATGGTTGTATGTAGATACATGTCATTTATGACAAAGTGCATAAGAAGATTAATCAGGACATGAAGAGGAATGTGCATAAAAATGGATGAACATAGGGATATGAAGTCTATATATAATTATTTGAGCATATATAAGAGGTATTTAATCATTCATAAGGGTTTCAAGGTGAGCCTATAGGATTATGACCTTCAGTCTAAGTCTACACCTAGACCTCTCTTAGACCCTGCTTGGCGTAATGAGGTAAGAAGATCATATTTCAAGGTATGTATGCATATGTGAGTATGGAAAGAATAAAGATATGTTTTTTTTAGCATGTTCACAAATTTTTATGCTATGGTTTGAAGGAAATTGCATGAAACACTATTTTAGGTATTTTTTTAAATTTTTGCTCATTTCTTAATTAAGGAAGAAGATAGGAAACTAATAATAAGGGTGTGGTAGAAGAACCTAGTTATTATGCACGCATGATATAGATGAGTGTGGAGAGATATTTTTTGTCTTGGAAGGATGACTTGTAGATAATAAATTACTAATAAAAGTGGTTTTTAGAAATAGAGTTAGGTGGACTACCTAGCATGAGCTCGATCTAAGAAGCATAATTTTGTTAGGAGGCTATCAATCCACTCTTTGATAACAATTAAGTTGAAATAGATAAAATAAAATTACTTACATCAAATAATAGAAAGTAACTAAAATGAAATACAAGAAAAAATGAATGCTTAATAGAGAAAATAATTAAATATAGTAATAACAACTCAATACTAGTGTTAAAATAGATCAAGTTTAAAAAATTAGGTAGGGGTTTGTGAATAGGTAGGGACACAAAAATTTGAATTTGGATGGGGTTAAGGGGGTATAAATAAATTGTTATTATTTCTTACCATAGTGACCATCGATAGTCAGGGTGATCATTAGTGGTTAAGATGACCATCAATAGTTAGGTAAGCGTCGATGGTTGGAGGTGACCATCGGCAATTATGCTAACCATCGATAGTTGCCTATGGATTTTAAAGGTGATAAAAAAAGATTTTTTAAAATGGATCAGTGATTAGGTAAGGGTATGTCAAGGTTTTAGGATTTATAAAGTAAGACATATAAAATGTTTGATAGGGGAGAGAGGCTAGAAACTAGAATAACAAAAATGGCTAGCTGGAAGCTTGAATACCTATATGCTAAAATGCTCTTGTGATTGATTAATGGATCCTTTTTCACCTCTTATTTCCCTCCTTTAATAGGCAAAGAGATATGGATGATATAAGTTTCCCTAAGAGGTTGGATTACTAATTTTGATGCTTAGGATTTAATTAACAATAAGTAAGTTTGACACATTAAATTATGTCATGCTAGCTTGCACATAGTTGGTGTTTATGTAAGAATATGGAAAACCTAACTATCAATAGTCAACCTAACCATCAGTGATCAAGATGATCATTGGAAATCAAAGGTTTAGATGAAAATTGGTCAAGGTGAGTTAAAAGGGTTGGGTTAAATTTAGTTAGTAAGTTAATGAATTTAGTCAGCTAAGTAGTTAACTATACTTAGGGTGTAATGGGTTGGTCAACGGGTTAAGAAAGGTTAGGTGGTCCTTAAGGGATCCTGAGGCATTTCAACATCTAGAGACATTATGTGTGAGTTTATAGTGTCTACATTTTACCCCTTTTTGTTGTGGCTTTAAATTGACAAGTTAAAAAACAAAAATAGATTTCTTGGTTGAAGGTCTAGTTGCCTCGAGTATGGAAGGAGGTGTTCCTCCTCAAACCAAGAGTTGATGAGGTGAAATTGAAATTGAGTTAGGGTTTGACATGCAGTTTATGGTGAGTCATGAAGTTGGTGACAAGGTTGGTTGATCATTTGAAGTGAAAACATATGCATAAAATGTGACTAAGTGCGATAGCCAATATCACATAAAGACTAAGGTTGTTAATGTTGGTAAAAATAAGGTCAATTCTAAAAGGACTGGTGATAGGGTAACCATGCCATAACATTAGGCATAGTTGACTGGGTCATCCCTATCAAGTTTCCTAAATAGGTCAATGTTTTTATAGGTATCTGAGGTAGGAAGTTATCCTTTGAAAAACACAAATGGTTTGGTTGTACATGAGGTGGTGAAAATTCAAATATTAAACATGACAATGTTGGTTAGTGTGGTTAAAAAGACCAAGCGTGGTTGTCATAAAGTGTGTGATAGTTTAGGCCAAAAATGGATAATGTCAAGGTAGGTGGTACTAAGGTGTTCAATCCATTTTTTTTGAAAAGTGGGTTTCCTGACCATTGATAGTCAAGGGTCCCAATATTGACCATCAAAAGTCACCCTAACCATCAACAATCAAGGGAAAATACTAAAATTTCAAAGGATAAAAAGTGAAAAACAAAAATTATTTTCACTTTTAGCTTGTTGAATCTCATGTTTTTGATGCATTTAATGATTTAGTAATTTGTATTTTTGTGTGAGGGTTGACTGAGAATTTTTATTAATTGGTGATTGTTGATTGGTTAAAGGCATGTGTTGGGGTGATCTGTTAGGACTAAGGATATAGGGTAGATGAGGATGTAGTTGAGTAGTGGGATGTGGGCTTCATCCTCAATAGTGGTTAAGGAATGAGGTAGGTGGTGTTTTAAATTGATAGATTAGTATATTTGGTTATTTTGAAATTGAATTTGGGTAGTTTATGGTTATTTTGGTAGGGTTTTTAGGGGGTTTGATTTAGATGTAGGTTTTGTTTGTGATTCAAAAAATTAGCTGATAAAATTTAAAATTGAGGGAGTATTTGGGTTGGGGGTAGGGTATAGGATAGAAATAGGTAATTGATTTGTTAAATTTTATTGTTTTGTTAGGTTTTAGGAAGGTAGGGTTAAGTATTTTGCCATCAATGGTCACACATAATGATTGTTAGTGGTTTGACTTGACCATCGATGGTTAGACTTGACCATCGATAGTTGAATACTGAAGCAAAAAGGTCACTTGATCGTCATTTGTCATAGTGACCATCAGTGGTTAAGTGATTGGGGAAGGTGCATTTTAATAAAAATAAATAGGAAAAATGTTTTACATTTTTTTAAAGGGTTAGAGTAGTTAAAATTCTAAGTAGAATTTAGGATAGGGCAATTTTCAAGTAGGAGTGATGTGTTGAAATGGTTTTTGGTTAGAGTTAGGTGTTGGTTTGATAGGTTTAGGGAAGGTGTTGATATTTTTGATAAAAGAGTTAATGCTAGAGGTAAGTTGAAAATGTTATATTATTATAAGGGTAGTATTTGAAATAGGTTGATGTAGTTGGGTTTAGTTTGATAAAGAGGTTGAGTTAAGTAGAATAAATGAAGTGAATAAAAATGAGTAATGGTACTAGAAAACTAAGTGTGCATGATAACTTTGTTTTTTTCAAAGGCACGAGATCAGATCCAGATGAGGGATTGGTTTCCTAGGATCTTTGTGGAGATCCATGGAGGGATGATCAGGGATGATTAGACACACATGAAGGAGGTTAGCCTCAGAGCTATAAGACACTATCAAAATTTTCCATGAGATATGGTGATGATTGTGGCCCTCATTGAGAGATGGAATCTAGCCACAAACACCTTCTTCTTACTGATAGGAGAGATAAACATCCTACTAGAGGATATTCATAAAATTACATGATTACCTTTTTGAGGGGGAAAATTTTCCATATTGAGAGCAAGGAGAGGGATGAGCAGATGGAACTCTTATATGGTGAGGATCAAGCCCTTACCAAGTGGCATGTTGATGGTTTTGGTTATGGGCTATTGTACTAGAGGGATCCAAATGAGAGGCATTTGATGACTATGATGATGATGGTAGTTTCTTGTTTTGCATTTGTTGATTTGAGTAGTTGGTGGTTTATTTATCTGATGTTGGGTGTGTTGGTGGAGATGTTGTTTGGTAGGATAGTATTTGGGTGGGCACCAATTTTGTTAGTTTAGATATACAAGGAGCTATGGGTATTTTAAGCTCACTAAAGATATGGGATTAGTGTGGGGTTTGTGATCCATTGTTGGGCATGTGAGCACATTAGGGTTTTGAGAACATTAGGGATACCATAGGAGGGCTATGACTAGATGGATTTTAGAGTGTGATTCATGTGGTGGAGGGGTGTGTAGATACTCAAAAATGTGTAGTTTTAGATGTCAAAACACCTGAAACCCCTGCCTAACCCTGAAGCTAGTTAAACACCTAGTTGACTTAACCTATTTATTAATTTAATAACTTAACTTATTAAATCACTCCTTTTAAATCTATTTTACTTTAGACCTTGACCATCAATGGTTAGCCTAACCATCGATGGTTATCCTGATTGTCAATAGTCAAGTCTTCAAGCCTACTTTAAATATTCAAAACATTACCAGTTGTATGAGATAAGAATGTCACATTTAGAAAATTCCATTTTGTAATGCAAACTAGATTTAAAGCATCATATTTAGCAGCTTTTTCCTCTACATAATTATTAACTTCCTCTTGCACATTTATTAACTTCATCATATAAAAGGAAAGAAGCAAGAGAAGAAATAGATCCAAAACTCTAGTAGTACACGTCCAAACTATATTTCATATAGGTATCCAACATCCCTTCAGCAAGCAAACAACATCAATAGAGACCTAAACCTTTATCAATATCACTTTCAAAGGCCAAAGTACTGTCACTCTAGATAAATTACTTCAGCCTTCCACCACTAAGTTGTAGTGTCTTTCTTATCTACAGGGTATTTATTCCAAGACAAAGAGGATTTCCCATCATCGTCTAGATCATGCGTGCACTTTTACTAGGTATTCTTCTATACACCCTATTACTAGTTTAATTACTTGCTTCCAAATTATGAATTGAGTGTAAATTCATCTGAAACTTTTTGGCATGCCTCGTGGGACCTAGTATCCCTTTTTATTCCTTTATTATATGATCATTGAATGAAATTTGAAATTTCTTCTTGGGCTTTAAATAAACCTTTTGCATACATTGATTGTTTGCTTGTCTTGCTTCAACTAGTAACTTAAAAGCAGAGTAATTAACTATAGTCATCACTCTTGTTATCACACACTTATCCAAACCACATAGCCAATCAACACATCAAAACATACTTGAGACAAGGCCTGACTAATATTTCATCACCTAGTAGTAAACCTTACCCTTTCCCATCAATCCTACTTGGAGGTCATTACCAAGGGGAGAACCAACTCAACTCTCTAGTTGAGTATAAAAACTAAGATTAGGTATACTTTGGCTAAGAACCCAACACACTTATCACTGTGGTGTGTGAAGTGAGGGGGTAGGCCCCAATACCAAGCCATGTACTAAAGATCAATACATATTTATCTCTTAAGCACCTAAACATAACCTAAAACCAACCTTAGATTTCATCTTTAGTACTTGATCTACAAACCAAATTTCCTCTTCACACTTTCTAAGGCATAAGCTAAAAGTGATTTTAAAAAACAACCCTAGGTTATTAAACACACTTTAGTGTATGTTTAATTTCCTTAAGTTATTTTCTTTTGCTTTCTCTTTGTTTGAGGTGTGATTTTCATTATTTTATCTCCCATTTCCTCTCATGTTCTTTACTAGACAACAATTAAGGAATCAAAACAACCAAAAACCACCTTCTTCTTCCTCCTCCATAGAGTATACCTCTAATGCTAAGGGTTCCCCTCATTTTTCTCCCCCTCCTACTAGGCCTCCAATAATTAATGAGGATGATTCAAATTTCACCACCTTCCTCAATAATAACCCCATGGGTCTTTAGCATTACCTAAACACCTTATCTAACCATACCCATTTTTTTATTCCTCCTACATATCCTCCCTAAGGTATGCCTCCCCATCTTCTGGTGGGTACCACCTCAACCCAACCTATGCTCAGCCAAGCCTCTTGTTCATCCAATATCCCACCTACTACCACTCCCTAAATTCCATCCAATATACCAACTAGTAATCAAACAACTACTACCCAAACCAATACCTCTAACATTGGGTTAACTCTACCCCTTATTACCTATACTACTACTATGGGAGTATACTCTACCCTTATTTCTACCATTCCCCTTAGGTCAACCAACCCACCAAATTTTACCCCACTTTAGTGTTTTGTACTTTACATACCTCAAACCCTCTGACTTATTAGCATTATAGTTACCACTCGTCAACAACCAACTAGCACTTTCATACCCCCAAACCAATATACATCTATACCACCATCCATCAACCCAAACATACCTCTAAACCAACCCATATCATCCACCCAAAAAATACCCATGACATCTTACCCATATATTTATAACCCACAAGGATACATAACACCTTTCACCGAACCATTTGTGCCAATCAACCCTTATGTGGCACCATCCTAACCTCTTATGACCACTTACCAATATGTGGCTTCTTCAGCACCCTCTAGCACTTGTCCATATATTGCTACCACCCAACCTCGACAAGGCTTACCACCTAATTATGTATCTTCCAAACCATAAACAAATTTGGTCTATATGTTAATGGACAAAGTGACCAACCCAAAATCATCTATCTCTGAGTCTCATAACCTTTTATCCTATGATCAAATCTGTAATGAACCCATCAATCCATGTATTCCTATCCATGCTTATCCTCATTAATGGGGATTACCCAAGTTTTCCAAATTACAAGGCAAGGAGGATCTCCAACAACATTTGAGAACATGTTGTCACTATTGTTATTTGATTGCATATGATGATGCTCTCCTCTTTTGTTCCTTCCCTATGTCTTTATCAAGACCAGCCTTTGATTAGTATAGTTCTCTCACCAAGCACTCCATATTTTCCTTATCCTAACTAGCCCAAATATTTTAGATCATTTCTCAATAAAGATATCTATTTTTTTAATTACTGACCTTTATTCTTTTAGGCAATTTGATGATGAATCAATTGATAATTTCATAGCAAGATGGAGAGGACTCAGCAACCAAATTAATTTATAACTACCCCAACCTAAGCTGATTGAGATTTTTTCTTAGGTTTGTACCAAAAATATTACCCCCACTTTTCAAGTTCAAACATTTAGAACTTTTGATGAGGCATTTACCATGGCACATAAAATTGGAAACTGAGCCATTGATGAAGGGAAATTGAAATTGTGAAACAAGAATTCTATCTTTAAATATAATGATCCTCCATCCAAAACTATTAAAAAATCCGGCCATACCAACACCAAAGTGAAAGCATTTGCAAACTCAATTGTCCTAAAGACTACTCCACCACCAATTGTCAACTAACCTCATCAAATTAATTCTTCCAACCCTACCTACCAACAAAACTAAAACCAAAATCGAGCTATTCCAAAAAATATACCCCATAGGGGAGTCTTATGCTTCAGTTTTGGATAAATTTCTCAAGGCTAGCCTCATCCAACTTCCACCTATCAAGCCACCTAAATAATTTTATGCTTTTTATGCTCTACCTAGTTGGTACAATGAGAATGACCATTATGCCTTTCATTGATTCATTAGATATGACATCAATAGATGAAATAACTTCAAAATTGTGGTCCAAAGATTAATTAATAGTGGAGAACTTACATTTTATAATCCTAATGCACCTCCTAATTAGTCCCTTGACATATTACACAAAAATTTTCCCAATCATGTTCCATTTACCCATCATCATGACAACAAATCAAAATCATCTCACTCTCATGATGCACATACAATCAATGTTATTATTAGTGATCCCATTATTGAAGAGATCACTACCAATACTATTTCTTCCTTCATTTCACTTATGGAAGTAGTGGACTCACCTTCTATTCCTTTGGATACCCAAATAAAGGAATTAATCACCCCTCTCTCTTCACCTAATGAGACCTTAACTTTATCTACCTCTACTTTGATGGAAACACCAAAAGAGACAACCTTTGATTGAACCATTTCTTCCACTCCACCCATTGAAGTGGAATAAATACCCTCCATTCCTTTGGACACCTAAAACAAGGAAGCAACCATATTTATTCTTGCACTTGTGAACACCATACCTACCTCCCCCATCATAGAATAATCCATTCCCTTTTTGGAAACCATCCAACAAGAGAAATCTACCTCATCCACCCAACTACCAATTTGGGAACCTCCCATCAAGAACAAGGATGAAGGAGATATTCCCTCTTCAACACCTAGGGGCTTAATTTTTGAAACCAATAACCAAGGAACCAAACCCATCTACAAGACCTTTTATAGACTAGTCCAAAGTCTGGAGTTCACTTCTCAACCCAAATTTGATAGAGACACATTTTGGCATCATATAGGGCTCCATTATCAAAATAATTCTAAATATTCAACCTCACTTGAATCCACCCTTAAGTCTATTCTTACCTCCTCATCCAATACCTCTTCTTCCAAGACCATAGGTGAACCATCCCAACCACCTCCATCTAGCATTACTAAATATCTTCAAACCTATTTTACCAAGCCTATCAAGAATCCAAGAATCCTTCCCACACCTAGCCATGCTCACCCCTCTTTGAAGTTGGATTTAACACAATCTAGTCTACCAAAGAAACTCCAAACTAAATTAATTAAGAAGATAGAGTTATACAAACCTCAACCTCAACCTAGACCCATACCACCTCATTCCCACTTGCCTTCTATCTTAGAATCCCATCCTTCTACCATACCAATTACCTATTCTTCCTCTAGTAAGCCATTACCATTCTCTTTATTTAAATATACACCCACTAAATCATCTAGTTCCCCATCATTATTAAATAACTTATCTACTTGTACACTTCTACATATATCCAACCCCTCATCATCTAAATCTTCCACTTGCAAATCATTTACCCTGAAGTCAACCATAACTAAGAAATATCAACCACCAACTATTCTACCACTTATAACTTCTAAAGTGAAAGTTGCTTCTAGGAGGGCTCCCATCCCTAAACCTATAAACCCATCACCTCCAAAACCTTTGAATGAATCTTATTCAACTATCCTACAAAGGTTTTTACAAATTTCTTCCATTAGATTACCACCTATCAAACCTTTTTACCCTTCCAATAACAAACCCTCTTGGTTTAATGATAACTTGATTTATACATACCATAGGGCACTAGGACATGATATAGAGAACTACAAAGCTCTACATGCCCTTGTTTATATCATATACAATGAGGATGATCTTTTATTTGATGAGCCTCTTTTACCTCCATTACTAATCCTACCATCAACTCAACCTACCCAACCTTTGCCTACTCCCCCAATCTCATCCAAGAGTGAGGAGGAACCAAAGCAACCACCAAACTCATCAAATCCCCTCATCCATGCTATTCATATGGTTACCCACTCATGGCCCAATAAAAGGATAAGGGAAAAATTAAAGTTTCCATTCCTTAGACATACCCTTCAACCCCTCAACATTATAACCAACCCAAAATACTTACACCTTCACCTATGCTACCACCAAAGCCCAAAGTATCCATTTTGGGACCCTTTCCCTCTAACCCATCTAAATCCATCCAACATATCATGTTGAAACAACTTCACTAGAAACTAGTGAAAATGAGCCTTTATGAATAGATCAACACCTTACCCCACTATTTTTAGGCATTGATAGAGGATTTGAAATATATAGAGGTAAAACCAAATGATCCACAACCTCTTACACCCTTTTTTGGAGCACTACAATTTTTTTCCCTTGTCAGCTTTTATGATTCTAAAATACTTCCTATTCATCCTAATGATTATGATCCTCCCCTTTTTATCACCACGCACATAAATCACACCCACATAAAAAGGGTGATGATTGATGGAGGATATAACATCAAAATTATCTCCTCCCATGCTTATGAATAGCTTTAGCTACTCAAGAACATCATTTCAAAAAACATATTAGTTCTTTGCTCCTTTAATGATACCATGGCCATAATCTTGGGGACAAATATCCTTCATATTTAATTGGGACCTTACACCATTTCCAAACTATTTTATGTTATAGAGGGTGAGTTATAATATGATGTGTTATTTATATTCCTTTAGATCCATGTCATGAGCTGTATCCCTTCCACCTTACATTGATGTGTCAAATTTGAGCACAAAGTTCTAGATGTTACCATCAAAGCTGACCCTAGTCCTTTTGCCTCTTATAATATGACATATCAACCTAATGATGTTATTATTACTCCCTCATCCACCTCATCATCAACTACTAAAAACACTACCTTATTACCATCTAAAACCCATAACACTCCTACCCATAATAGTGATGAAGCTTCCATGAAATCATCAATCCCTTCTTCCCAGATATCGGTAGAAGACCCCTTGGAATCCATGTTCCAATGTCTCCTGCTTGGGGAGTATCATATTTTAGCCTTGGATGCTCTCCCTACTCTACAAGAGTATGGGAACCTTAAACATGACCCTTCATATGATCCTAACATTGGAACCATCATCTCTTTTAAGCTCCTCAACAATCAAATAAATTTCATCTATGGGGGACTTGATCAACCACTTCTCACTCCCACCACTACCTCATCCATCTGACCATTCACCTTTGACTTCTCTTATCTAAAAAAAATATACTTTTCCAAAGCTTACCTTTATAGGTGTGCTAAGAAGGGGTTTAGTCTTATATTTTATGAATAGGGACCTCATGAGTTACCCATAATCAAAACCCAAAAACCTTGTGAGTTATTCAGCTTTAGGTTCATACCACCAAAAGAACCCACCTCATCAAAACCCATTACCACCATTGAATAGGATGTCCCATCATCACCAACCCCATCTACCTTGAAGTCTAAAGACTCTAATATCATTCCATCAAACTTTGTTTTTGATCAATACCATTAGTTTGAGCCCCTTAACCTATCAAAAGGGTGACTGAACTAAGACCCTTCATCTTATCCATCCTAAAATGATAGAAAGAGATTTTCCTACCATCAACACCATCCAACATTAGTTTGATGATTCTATTTTCACCTATCTTGGTATGGGTGATTCTTCTATCCATAAATACCTTCCTCTTGAGAACCAAACCATGGTGAATGAATCCACCATTGATGTCAACTTGTGTACTCAGGATAACCCTCATATCATCAAAATCATCCAATCCTTAAATTTCATGGACTAGCAAGATCACCCTTCTTTCATTTATGACTATAACATATCCTTTACTTTGTCCTATTAGGATATGCTTAGAATTAACCCTTATATTTCCCTCCAAAACATTGTTACCCATATTGAGGTTAAGCCAGTATGACAAAAGCTTCATAGGATACATCCTTACATTGCCCTTCTTTTCAATTAAATTTAGCATCTCTTATCCATGGACTTTATCCAACCCATTGATTATCCATAATGGGTTTCTAATATCATTCTCATTACCAAACCCATAGGGGGAATTTACCTCTATATTAACTTTCATGACCTTAACCTCACTTGCCTAAAATATGACTTCCCTTTGCTAAACATCAACCAACTTGTTGATCTTATAGTTGGCCATGAAATTTTATCTCTCATGGATGATTTCTTAGGATATAATCAGATCTTGATTGCCATAAATATTAGCATAAAACTTCCTTTATCACCACATGGGGGACTTTATATTATATAGTCATGCCATTTGGTATGAAAAATGTTGGAGAAGCCTATCAATGTGCCATGACCTACATTTTCCAAGATCTCATATATAAAGTTGTAGAAGACTATGAGGGTGATCTCCTTAGGAAATCCAAACACCGTAAAGATCACTTATCCATTCTCACAATCATCTTTGATTAACTAATCCATTATCATGTCAGGCTCAATCCTAATAAATTTATTTTTGGGGTCCTTTCTAGAAAACTTATTGCCCTTATTATCTCCTTTCAAGGAATCAAAATAGACCCTACCAAAGTCAGATCAATCTTGGAGATGCCTCCTCCTACCAACCTTAATCAACTCCATAACCTGTAGGGGAAGCTCTAATCCATTCATCACTTCATCTCCTAATTATCAGATAGATGTCAACCCTTTCACCATCTTGTCAAGAAAGACACATCTTTTAAGTGGACCAAGGACTATCAACAAGCCTTTGATTCGATCAAGGAGTACCTTCTTTCTCCACCTATACTAATCCCCCTAAAGAAGACCAGCCCTTATACCTTTATATATCCACCATGGACCACTCCTTAGGGGAAATGCTCCCTCATCATAATAAATAGAACAAAGATCAAGCTATCTTATACATTATCTACATGATTATAGAGTATGAGACTCAATATACCCATATTTAAAAACTTTGCCTCATCTTAGTCTTTGCAATTTCCAAACTTCATCATTACCTTCTTAATCACAAAACCTATGTCATCACTAATAATGACCCACTCAAGTATATGCACTCTCAACCATACCAAAACTAGTGGATGGCTAAGTGGCTCATGCTCCTAGTTTAATTAAAGTGAAAGTGATTACTAACCAATTGGTTGAAGCTCCCCTACTGAACAATCAACTATTTCCCCTTGCATTTATTGATGAGTCAATTGCAACTCTTTCTCAAGAGGAACCCACTGACTAAATGACCATTTTTTTTATGGCTCCAAATGCCAACATGGTGAGGGTGCTAGAGTCATTCTCATTCACCTTAATGTTGAACCTCTTCCCCTTTCCTTTAAACTTGATTTAGAATTCACCAACAATGTGGCTGAGTATGAAGCCCTAGTCATAGGTCTCTAAATAGCTCAAGTTTTGGGAGTCAAAATAATTAGTATATTTGTTGATTCCTAGTTTATAAAATAGGTAAATGGATATTATCAATTTAAAAATGATGTCCTATTGAAGTAAAAACAACTCATAGATGTACTCTTTTCATCATTTGATCATTACCTTATCCAGTTAGTTCCTTGATCTACTAACAAGTTCATAGATATAATGGCATTTATTGCTTCCTAAATCCCATCTCAACCTATCAAATCCAAACTATTTATCACCATCCATCGATTTATCACACCTTCATATATTAGTTCTAACCTTCCCACCATTTTTAGTGTAAAAGCATATCCTTTTGACCTTTGGTATCACCAAACTTCTAACAACATTAACCTTGGTATTGTTCCTCCTAACCTTTTGAAGAATGTCCAAAGATATTTTGTTTAGAGTAACTCTAATTACATGATACTAGGGGAAATCCTTTAAAAATGTGGGTTTGACAGTATCATTCTTCATTTCCTTCATAATCATGAAAGTTCCCACACTATCAAGGAAACACATGACATAATCTATGGGGGGCATTTTAGTGGCCTAGCCATTGCTAAACATATCCTTTTCCTTGGCTATTATTGGCCCAACCTCAATCAATATTATTATGATTATGTAAAGAAGTGCATCAAATATTAACATCATGCTAATTACATCATGATCAGCCCATGGCCTTTGAGTATCCAAGGACTATTGGCCCTTCTTGTAATGGGGTCTCAATATTATTAGGTAAATCAATCCTCATTATTCATAATGTCATTAATTTATCATTACCACTACCAAATATTTTAATAAGTGGTGGAAGTCATCCTTCTTATCTCCACCAAAGCTAAAAAGATTATCGATTTCATCAATCACGATATCATCTGCCACTTCGATGTTCCCCATAAGATCATCACTGATAATGAAAAATCTTTTAAAAATAAGAAAGTATAAGTTCTTTAAGATGATTTTGGAATCAAATTAAGATTCTCCTCACCTTCTTGTACACAAGTAAATAGATAGGTGGAATCCTCTAAAAAAGTATTCAACAAGATGTTCTCTAAATTAGTAAGTACTTTAGGTTGAGGTTGACATCTACATATCCCTTTCAATTTATGGTCTTATTATACTAGCATTCGAACCTCTACAGGTACTACCCCTTTTTCTCTTATTTTTAGAGTAGAGACAATCCTACCCTTAAAAGTCTAGATTATTTCTCTTTGCATATCTTTGCATGACATCATTTCCAAAAGTGATTATCATCAATAATGCCTTACACGTTTTGAGCTCTTTGATGAACATCACCTTGCATCCCTTAATCATCTTCATGTCTATCAAGAATGAATCAAGCATGCTTACAAAAAACATTTGAGAGTGTGAGAATTCAATATTAGAGAACTCATCCTTAAGAAAAACCAACATGTAACTAATATGGAGAAAAATAAAAAAGTCAAGTTTACTTTCAATTGGCTTGGACCCTACAACATAACCCATAAGTATGGATCAAGATCTTATCATTTATCTTATCTCAAAGGCAAATCATAAACTAAGCCTGTCAATGCTTTGAATTTTCATCCTTTTTATTGTTGAAATAAGGATCAAACTCACCCTTGTGTCTAACTTAAGTTTGTCCCTTGGTTTATGAGATTTTCACTCTTTTATACCTTTACCTTGTTCCTCTTGAGGACATTTGATTACAACATAGAACCATGTGATTATCTATTGTAGTTACATCCTAATCCTAATAATGGATACCATGGCTCTACCTATAGCATGGTTCTCATGGATACTTTTTGTCTCTATTAAGATGGAATCCCATGATTAGTTGTCCTTTAAACCACTTTTTCTCCTCTATCATCAAAATTTTGTGCTAAAAGTCTTGCCTCCTTAAAGGTAGACCTTTAAACCCAAATAGACTTGTCTATGTTTAAACTAAACATTCAATATCAAATTGGGATACTGAAATATTACTTAGGTCCATATCTATAGCATTTCAAACTTCTCTCTTGAAGGACAACTGCCCAAGAACTCAATTGCTTAAAAGATAGATTTCTCCTTTGAAGGATAGTTACAACATAACAACAAATCCAAATTTAGAGCACTCCCTTAAAGGATTGATAACTTAAGTTTTGTCAAAGCAATCATTTGAAGCTTCCTACATTGATTAGCTTCACAACTTTTTATCAGAAATAATAAAACACAAAAAAGGGATGACCCTATATCAAAATCAAAACAAGCTATTCCAAAAAGGCTGTAATTAGCTCTTTCTTATATAGTTAGTAGACTTCTCACATCAATTAGTTTACACATTATATTAAGGCATGAACTTATCTATAAGGGTTATTTGGTCACCTAGAGAAGGGGTAAACTAACCCACCTCAGGTTCCCATATTATCCATTTCCCATTCAATTTTCTACCTATCACTTACTTTCCTTTTTTAAACTCTCTAAAATAAAGGGTCTATAAGCTTATTTGACACAAAGTGATCCCAATACCTTATTTTATAATTAGAGCATGCTCATGTGAAGT
The DNA here is from genome assembly GCA_037957365.1 of Torreya grandis. Lineage (NCBI taxonomy): Eukaryota > Viridiplantae > Streptophyta > Pinopsida > Cupressales > Taxaceae > Torreya > Torreya grandis. The sequence continues at coordinate 908,355 of JARHVA010001244.1, read as the reverse complement.
GTTAGAAAGGCTCATTTTCATTAAGCCAATCTAACTTTTGTTTTGTCAAGCCTTTTGTCAATGAACACATCATGCATTTTTATTACCCTTAATTCATTAGTTCAGGTGGACATTTGTTTCATGATTATCCTCTCTTTTCTACATTTTATGTGTTATCTACACATACTTTATGTGAATTCATTATATCCATATCATAATCATTCAAAACATCATTTTCATCACAATGCTAATCCATATGCCTCATAAAATTATGCGTCATATCCCATCTATGCACCCAAACATCATACATATCATAAACCACATCATCTAAATAAACAACCGAAACCATCCTATATATCTTCATGAACAAACACATTATCCTTCATATATACACAATAAATTATCTAAAACCATCCATGACTATCAAAATATCAAATTCACACGTCTAATCACCAAACACATTTTTTGTCTCATCATCCAGAATCTATATTTATCAAAACATCACACCTATCCAAACATAAGACACAACATATTGTCCATTTCACATGTCCTCATATATACACATCTTGTATCATAAATCATGGGGAAAAACATATCGTACACTTTCATAAATATCAAAACAAATGAGATGACCATAAACCACATATTTATAATTCTATTAATCACATCATGTTGGCAAACCACAAAAGCCATGTCATCATACCATTTACCATATACATTTTAAGCAAACCACAACATAATCATGGAAAAAAAATGTCATATCTATAAACATTGTCATCATTCTATCAACATCTCTACATCAAATAATCTATCACAAACACAAAGTCACCATGATTATATATACCTAAAAACATCTATCTCATATCCATAAATCATATCATGAACAAAATCATTCTATCACCACACTCAATATCCATCTTTGATCATATATATATATATATATATATATATATATATATATATATATATTGAATAAACCATATATATCTATAGACAAAATCAAAAATAGCATAATTAACTAAATCATATACATATCTAAAATCATACATCACTAAGCTCATGTCATCACTTATAAACATCATCATCACAACATCATGATCATAAATTCATCCATGAAATCCATCATCATAATAAACCATATCCATCACATGAACAAAACATGAATAAAAAAAATCAACCTACATATACTCTCATAAGCAAAAGTCCTCATAATACAAAAATACATAATAATCATAAACATCCAAACATGATCATCATGTCATCCATATAATCAAATGTCATCATAAACATCAATATAATCAAATGCTATCAACACAAATATCATAATCATCATATACATCAATAAGGAAATACATGACATAATGTATCTTTATCACTCATATACATCTCACACCATCAATACATAGGCTAAAATCAAAACAATATCTATCCATGTCAATAAATCTCACACCCCTGGGGCACCACTCCCATTGGCTCCTTCTATATCTACACTGATACCTACACTACCATCTGGTGGTGGTCTCCTTGATATCCCTACCTACCCCACTATCGAGGCCCACTATCCTGGAGTAGTTATAGATGGACCCTCTACCAAGCTAACCCTATACTCTCCATATCTCATCTCCAATATAAATTGTGCCAACACTATCACCTCACAAGTGGTCCCTTATTGTTGATATAACCACTCCTACATTCTATCTTAGTGAATCTCTATCCTATGTATCCAACCTAAGAGAGATCCTCACCTGATCTTGCTCTCTTGTCAAGGTGGCCACCTAACACTATAAAGTGATGATTTAACCCTGTAACATAGCCACCTATCCCTATAAGTTGATAATCTAGACCTGTGACATTGCCAATGCCACTACTACCTATCCATCTTATGTCAATTCCCCTATAAGATCCACATCCATAGGCTACTATCCCCCATCACCCCATCAAAAATTAGCTTCTATGTCTCTAGCCTAGTACCATGCTATGTAACCATCCACAACCCCTACATCATTGATGGTGGATCTAACTGGCAGCTCCTCATAGTCTAAAATAACATCTTATAATTGTGGTTTTGGGAAATGAAACTTGGTGTCCTCCTTCCTATCTCTAGGGACATCTGGTGGGATCCCTTGAATAAGTCCAAACTATCTCCACACTCACTCAAATGGGATAAACTTTGTCTCCCCATCCCATCTCCTATAAATCTAGTGTCAACTCTATAAGAATAATGTGTGGTACCTATAATAGAGCCACCTAAGCCAACCTACATATGGCCTACATATTATATCAACTACCACCACCCCCTCCAAGGTATCCTTAAACCATTTAATGTCTCATCAACTACCACCAGTGCCTACCAATGCATAGTCACATCTCCATCTCATGAAACCAACTAAAAATGGATCTTGGCTAAATTTATCCTAGGGTACCCCCATGAGTCTTAGTACATAAATGTGATCATATGCCCAAAAATGGAACATAAAACCAATGCTAATCTGATATTTATTACATTCTCTAAAATCCCATATCTCCCTATAAATATACACTAATAACACTAGGGCCCATCCAAACATAGTCCTCCCTAGAAGCATCTCCACTAGCACCCTTAGTAACGGGTATGGAAAGTAGCTACTACTTGAATTTGGAACTAAAAAATAGGACACAACCATCATCATCATCATGAGAAAGCATATATCTATAAGATACCTCTAGTATAGGGGTATATAGCTAAATCCACCTAAATGAAACTAAACATGTACTTGATCTGCCCCATATATCAAGTCCATATAATAATCAATCTCCTCACTCTCTATATGGTATATGGAATCCCTTAGAATGGATAGCCATGTGATACACTAAATATCCTACAAGAGAATCATCATCTCCCTTGTTGGTAGCAAAAATGTGTTTGTGGCTAGGTCCCATCTCTTGATAAGGGCCAAAATTATACCTGCATCTCGTAGTAGGTGCCAGTAGTGAATCATCACACCTAGTTCAATTGTATCCATATGTCTCCACTCCTCTATGGTCATCATGTCTCACACCTCTATAAATATTTAAGGGACTCGGTCCCTCATCTGAATCCAATCACATGCCTACATAATGATCATGTTAGCTATGGCTACTTTATTTTCAACATCTAACTAAATACCACCCTACACCTATCTTTATCAACCTATTAACCTTACCCAAGTTGATAAACAAAACCCTTACATATAGCTTACTTACATCTATCTAAACCTCTCAAACCAACCTATACATCTATTAGACACCAACTCTCACACATCATCTTAACAATTTACTCACTTCTATTCACTAACCTCTACCCATCAACCCCTCATCCTATCTAATTCTTTTGACATATGCCTCCCTCCACTATCTACATATATTTGATCATTTACACACTTTAACATATTTTTTAACCTTTTAACCACCAATATACCAAATAAGCATTCATATGCACTTTACATAATTTCACATACCCACATTTTTAACCCTTTCAATCATTTCCTACTTTTACATACATTTCAAACATCATTAACATTTTCCATATTTTACAAGCAAAATCACCTATCTCCACATAAACTACCATTCAAAATTTTTTAACAATTCCCCACACCTTGAGCACTCACTCATTTCCCAAGTTTTCAAAATACGTTTACATATTTTACCATTTTCTTATTTTTAGCAAACACTTTGAGAATTTTCAATCCATTAACATTTCAACGAAAATAATTTAAAACATTTTACAAAAATTTTATGCTTTCAAATAATCAAACACCCCCTCTTTTCCTTCAACTATTGATGGTTCTTTGAACCGTCGATGGTCCCTTGAGCCCCTTTTTCTCTTAGGCTTGACTACTAATGGTTGATTTGAACCACCGATGGTCACTATGTATGACCATTGGTGGTGTAGCTCGAACACTTGACCTACCCTCCAACACCACCTACACTCCACAAACCCTTTACTTAACATTATTCCCACTTCAATATCTACTCAACCCACCCTTCACCTATTCCTTTCACCAATTAATTTGCCCCACATCAACAAAATCTAAAACTAGGGCATCCTCACACCCAATTCAAAACCCTAACCATATATTTCACCACTAACTACAATGCACCTTTAAAAATAATAAATTACACCATGCTATCAATTTCAAAACAACTCCTACCTCATTTTGTGATTGTTGGCATGGTCAAATCCCTCATACTACTGATCAACCATGTCCTCATTCACCCTCCATCAAATCATCACTCAAGTCAACCTCGTACACATAATCCAACAATAAATCAACTCCACCTCAACAAGAACACATAAGAAGACAAAACATACCACTCACCCAGAGCACAAATTGACAAAATTTAAATGGTAAAAATGAATTAGCATTTTACTTTTGATCTTTTGGCTTTTAAAGGTTTTCCTGACCATTGATGGTCAGGGTGACCATCAATGCTTGACCCTAGGGACAACACTAACTATTAATAGTTGGAATCCCACATTATTTTTTTATTTATTTTTCTAATCTTTTAGCACCCAAAACCAACCACTTGGAACATTACCTTCTTTCCCCAAACTAACTGTTGACCAAATTTGACTTTTTAGTCAAATTAAGGCTCCTATAGGCAAAAAATTGAGATTTTGGGTCTATAGGGGATTTAAATGGATGTTATAAAGTGTTTCAAAGATTAATTAATGTCATTTTATGCTATACTACCCTTGGTTATTAGTCCCTTAGGTCTATTTATCATTTTTGGGTCATTTAGAGGTCATTTTAAGTGCATTTAATGATTTATACGGATTTTTGGGAAGTGTGAAAGTTTAAAAAGTCATATCATGTGAAATGTGTCGTAAGGAGTCTATATTATTTATCCCTAGATAAAATTTGGTAGGTTGATGAAGAAGAAGCAGTTTTCCCTAAAAAATAGGAGCTTTTAGGCACTTGTACAGACTTCCCAAGTCCATCATCAACCAAGAACGTGAGAAGATAAAATATTAACATTCCAAAAATAAATTAAACGTTTTTAATTCAAGGATAATGTAAAAATTCTCTTTTGAAACTCATTTCTCATTTTCTCCTCTTGGCATACAAAAAAGGCTCAACTTCAAGTGCTCACTATAAGTCGTACAATTGAAGTTGGAGGAAATTATTTTGGGGGTGGATAGGGATATGAATCCAATACACATATATAATAATAAGTTTAAATTTGGTTCATCCTCCTCTATGAATAATCATCAACACATCATGCATAATTTTGAGAATTTGCATTGAAGAGGGGGTCTCTTTTTGAATTTGTTTTAATTTATTTTACTTTGGATTGATGTATTTGGTTGTTTAAAGAGTTTATAAATACTTTAAAATAATTTCCCATGTCCATTTTATCTTTGGAGAGTTCAAATGTCCAAGAAAAGCCCTTTTGAGCTTGCTCGTACATGCAAAATGTCATAGTTTGCACCAATAGTCATCTCAGTTACTTTGTAAATAAATATCCACATTAAAAAAAGTGATTTTATGCTATTTATATGATGCTCCTAAAGTTTAATTTATATGGAATGGATAATGAGCACTTTTGTAGTGTTTGGAGAGTCTTACCCTTGCAAAATCTTGCTTCTTCATCTTCCTACCTATGTGCAACAATCAAAACTCCATCTACAAAAGCATGCTAATGTCACAAGTGTGAGTTTGAGGATTTTACATGGTTATTATCCTATTTATATCAATAATGATCATTTAAGTGTTGGATGAAATCATTTAAGCACTTCAAAATTGTAGGTTTAAAGAGTGTTCTTAGTCTTGCTTGCATAAAAAAGATGACCCTCTACAGTTGAGGACATAGACAAAAGTTTTGAAGGTGTTCTAAGGAAGTGGTCAATCCAATTTGGTCATATTTCATATAATAAGTCCTATATATGCCTATTGATCATCTTAGTTTGTCAAGGTAAGTGTCAAAGCATCAATTAGAACCATGGATTGTGTTCAAGCCCTTTTGCCTAAAAAATGTCAAATAAAGGCCTTGAAGGTTTTTGAGGACATCAAAAAAGTCACTTGATAGGTGATAAAAGTTTTAAAATTATATATTTGGGTATCCCTATCCACATAAAATTGTTATTACAATTTTTAGAATCCAAAGATGCATGGAGATTGGATATTACAAAGCATAAAGATGGCAAAAAATGACTAAAATAGGGCAGTGACAAGATAGTGACCAAAATGTTAATTTATATCTCATATTGGTGTCCTAGGATATGTTATCAAATTAAATTATTATAATTGATTTAAATTATTATTTCATGGTAAGAGAGTATGAGAAAAGGGAAATATAATGTCTTTAAACACCAATAAATGCTTCCTGTCTGTGCACAAGACTGTAACAGTCACATATAGGGTAAAGAAGATAGTGTCTCAATGATTTAGAAAAAAACATGGAATTGAGGGTTCCTAATGATAAATAAGGTGAATATGAATTTTAAAATACTAGAAACAATCTCAATAATCCCATAGATGAGGTCAACATGATCCAAATCAAATTCATTGTACCTACAAGCCTAGAAATAAGCATCTACAGTCAAAACCCTGAGTTTGATCTCAGTCAGGGGAAAGGGAAAATTTTAAAGTGAAAATAGAGAATTTAATTATATGATATGATAATAGGACAAAAAAAAAATGGAATACATTTTAAGGTTAAAAACCTACCATAGAAACCTACAGGCCTACAAGTTTATGTCTTAGTCTTGTAGGGAATGTGATCACAATCTTTGTTCAAGAATGTGTAAAAAGCATGGGAATTTAGGAAATAAATATTTATAATTAAATAACATTAACCAAGAATTTTTAACTTCAACATCATGACCCAAATGTCCCTTGGGAACCTATAGGCAGAGCAAGGAATACACTTATAGCCAGGTTAGGCTACGAGTGAGCCAGGAGTGAGGAGGGTTGGTGTTGTAGATGCTAGAATCACTATGGCTAAAGGAAGGAGACTTTTTTTTTATTTTTAATTATTTTAAATAGGATAGATATATATCTCAATACCTTATAATATTCCCACATAAGAAGATATTCACCAATAGTACCCTTGTTTGCTACCTCAGTCAGGTAGGGTCACCTTCCGAGATTAAGCAAAGTATGGGTTTTAAATTTCAAGGAAAGTAAGGGAAGAAATGAAGATGTTTTATATCATAATAAATATGTATATAAGGACAGTTAAAATTAAAGTAAGTTCAGGTTATGACCTACATACCCTAAACTCACAAAAACATAGTCATTTCCCTTCTAACTCTGCAGGGATTTTCTCAACAAACTTAGTCTTGAGTTTTAGATCATTTGGAGGGCCATCCATTGGATTCAGAAGCCAAAAATTGGTGGAGGTAATAAAAATGTCCCATGATATCATATAACATAATTGGTTATTTAAAATAAATAAGGGAAGTGCCCTTATTTTGTCTCAGATATGGGTCACTTTTCCCTTACATAAACCTTGTAAAATTTGAAAAAATGGCCAAACCCACATACAAAAAGTGAAGGAAGGTTTATAATAAGGTTTTTTGAGTTAAATAACATATAATAACATCAATTAAAATTGATTAAAAGGTTGGAAATCATACAAAATTCTTGGAGCTACTAGGTTTGCAGGTGTAGCTAGTTGTGCAAGCAATGGGTCTAATAACAAATAGAGGGTCATTATTAATTATATATTTTAAAAAGTAATATAATGTATTATTAAATGTGTTTAAAATAATATTAGAGGTGATACAACTCTTATTTGGAAAATTAACTCATCAAGAAGCCATTTTGGCTGGGAATTGATCAAACCCCTCATAGAATGCAAGAAATGGAGCTCGAAGGTCAACTTTCATTTCTCACAAATTTTGTGAAATAATGAATGGGACCTTGAGCCATTTATGATATTTATATATGGTCCTTAGGGATTATTCAATTTAATTTGGAGGTAGGCCCAATGTTAAATGGCTATGAATGAAGGTTAAGATCCCAAGTCACTTAAAACCCTTGTAAAACCCTCACAAGGACCTAATTGGAAAGATAGAGTAGTTTGAGAATCCAAATTAAATGGTATGGAAATTAAACCACATATATGTTTCATAATAATCTCATATAATTATACACATGTGCTTTACTTGTATAGGATTGTATGAAACAGGGGAAAACCAGGCTTGTTTTGGCCATTTTAAGTAGTGAGAGAGTTAGATAAGGATTTAGGAGATGAAAAAAGTTTTGGATGGAATTTATAAAATTTAAATAACTCCAAAAATTAATCTCACCTCATGATAAAAACCCTAAGTGTCCCAAATGTACTCTCACTTTCAGCCAGTCTAGTGAGCCATAATAGTGAACACTTGGGAAAGTGATGAAAAGCAATTGGGAGGGATCGTTTTAAAATATTTTTATTGTAAATAGTGGTAAGGAAGATATTCAAAATTTTCATTAAATATTTTTCATGGATAATTTATGAGGATTTATGAGTTTTTAATGACAAGTGGAGAAGGTGCATAGAAAAGAGCCTTTTGAAAACTGCCAGTGATGATTTTTCATGTCCACAAGAATAGGGATGGTTAGGCATCAATCCAATGAATTTTTGGGATTTTTTGTAACACCTATTTATTATAAAAATCATAATAACAAATTTTTTTTAGTGATATAGATATTTTTGGAAGACAACTCATGTGGGTAGTTTCTTATGTCAAGATGGTAGTTTTATGCCACTTTTCACTATCTTTATGACTTATTTTGGAAAAGTATGTAGTATTAATTAGCATAAATCTACCAAAATATATTAAATATGTAATTTTAACTAATTTTATAAGCTTTACACATGTCTAAGTGACCCTTGGACTTTTTTCTCTCTCTCCTCTCAAACTCTATAAGAGTTGGCCATTTTGGTATTGTATGCGTGATCCACTAGAGTATGGAAAATCCCTACTAAATTGTGCACATTAAGATAAATTAAATTAATAATTTTTTACCTCTCTCATATTTTCTCATAGTGTGTTCTACTTGAATATGGATTTTTCTTAGTGAAAACTATGGATTCCTTAGCATTGTTCTTCATTCTTTCACCTATTTACAGACTCTTCTTGCAAGCAATGTGAAGTGTTTAAAGAGATGTTCATGGTTGAAGTTAGTAATATTTTCATTATATTCATTCAAGACATTTTGTCTAGTCCTCCTAACCTTTCATATTATCTAGGACCCCACAATGTAATATTGATGCAAGAAGGTATAAATTTGGGAAAAAGTATGTTTTAGTTGGTTATTTGGTCTCAAGTGTGGAATGAAATTAGTTGGAAGTAATAAAATTTATTTGGTGTATCACCTTCATATTTTAGGTTTGATTTATGTTATTCTCAATCCTTTTCGACCCCCCAAGTTGATAGTAGTAGAAACATGAGCTTAAATGATGCATCAAGGGGAGTGAGCCCCCAATCTAGAGGTCCATCTCACAAGTTTTCTCACCCCAAAACAAGTGATATGTACCCATTTTGACACTTGGATTAGAGGCTTGGAAAAACTCTTCTCATAGGGTGTATCCAAGTGACAACACTAACCACTTTAACTTTTGGAGCTTTCCCTTCTCTGACCACTAAACTATTTGACCTCGTCCACTTCGATGTTGTCTATTTTTAACCCAAGTATTTGCATATTTTGTGACAACCTTGCCTTGATCATTTTGACTATACTGACAAACCTTTCCAATTTAAAATTTTTAACATTGCACTACCTCATACACAAACCAACCATTTATGTTATTTTTATGGAGCACTTCCTACCTTAGATACCTATGCATAACACTGACCCTATTTAGATGAATTGATAGGCATGACATGATCAGCTATAACCAACACTATGGATTGGTTACCCTATCTTATATCTACCTAAAACCCAACCCTATTTTTAATAACATTTTAAACTTTAGTCTCTACATGATCTCAGTTATCATACTATGTCACATTTTGTATGCATGTTTGCATTTCAAATGCCCAACCTGTTTTATGTCACCCACTTTGTGACTACCCATTTATCATTTATCAAACCTTGACCTGATTTCACTTTTGCCTCATTGAATTCTAGTTTGAGGTAGAATACCTCCTCCCATACTTGGGGCAACCAAACCTTGAACAATATTATATTTTTATTTTTCAACTTGTTAATTCAAGGCCACATAACAAAAAGGGGAAAAATGTAGACACTCAAAAACTACATAATTTTTGATGTTGAAACACCTAGATCCCTTACATAACCTTGAAGCTAGTTGACCACCTAGTTAACTTAGCCTATTTATTAATTTACTAACTTAACTTCTTAAATCACTCCTTTTTAACCCATTTTCCTCTAGACCTCAACCATTGATGGTCAGCCTAACCATTAACAATTAGCCTGACTATTGATGGTTAGGTCTCCAAGCATGATTTAAAGATTTAAATCATTACCAATTATATGAGATAATTATGACACATTTAGTAAATTTTGTTTTTCAATGCAAACTAGATTTAAAGCATCATATTTATAAAATTTATTCTCTACCTAATTAGTAACTTCCTCCTACACATTTAGTAAATTCATCCTATAAAAGGAGAGAAGCAGGAGAAGAAAGGGATTTAGAACTCTAAAAATTTTCATCCAAGATATCTTGCATCTAGGTATCTAACATCCCTTTAGCAAGAAGGTAACATCAATAGAGACCTAAAACCCTGTCGATATCACTTTCAAAGGCCAAATTACTATCACTCTAGCCAAATTTCTTTAGCCTTCCACCACCAAGTTACAACATCTTTTTTATCTATATGTTATTCCTTCCAATCCAAAGAGGAGTTCCCATCATCATCTAGATCATGCATGCACTTTTATTAGGTATTATTCTACACACCCTATTACTAGTTTCATTATTTCCTTTCAAATTAAGAAATGAGTGAAACTTTATCTAAAATAGGGTGACTCCCTCACAAGAGCTAGAGGAGGTATGAGCTATATTAAGCCTATTATTTCATTTAATTTTGTACCATATGAATATTATCTCATAGGTTACTAAATATTTGATCTTAAGTTCAAAGAATCATGTCGACTGCTTGAACTGATGAACTATTAGAGGTGTATGTAAGGAACATTGGTGGTGCTTGACTATAGACTACTTAATATGGAGTCATTTTCATTGAAGTGTGGTAGGAGGTATGTGAGAGGGAGCCACTTTTCCCACTGATGTTTTTTTTCTAAGGTGAAATAATGAAGGAAATTTTCTAAGCATTTTTTTATAATTTTAGTCTAGCCATCTATTTGTGGATGATACCCAGAACTCATCTTCAATTGGGTAACAGTGCATTGAAATAGTTCTATCCAAAAATGGCTGGTGAAGTTTGCATCATGATATGAGAAAATGGATGAAATAATGCCATGAAGATATAAAATATAGTCCAATAAAATTTATGTGACTATAGAGGTGGTATAGGTATGGATGAGGGCACAAAAATTACTATATTTGGACAGGTGATTAAACACAACCAAGATCACCATTTTCCCTCTAGATTTTATGAGCCCTTTAATGAAATCCATAAAAGTATCTATCCAAATCCTGGTAGGGATGGGAAAGGGTTCAAGCAACCCAAGGATGAGTGTTGTTTCATCCTTGTTGCATTGGTAGGTATCACATTCACCCACCATCTATTGAATTTCATTTTTCATTCCCTTCTAAAATAAGTTGTGTTATGCCTACTCATAATTTTTAAGAAACCTTGAGTGCCCTACAAATGTATAACCATGGAGTTTATAGAATATAACTTGCTAAAGATCTATGATTTGGGAAATCATTAGATGACCCTTGTATTATATAGCAACATGATCCCATGAATAATGTGGTATAGCTGAGGGGTTAGTGGCCAACTATTGAATGATTGGAGATAATGAGGAGTCATTGATATACCATTAATGTACAGTGTTTAACTAATTTGGAATACGCATGGAAATAGATGAAAGGGAATCTTGGTCTACAAATTTGTGAGATAAAGCATCAACCACAATTTTATCCTTACCCTTATTGCAAGTGATCTCATAGCCATAACCCATGAGTTTGCTGACCCATATATATTATGATAGAAGAGAGACCCATTGTTCTAAGAAATATTTTAGACTTTGGTGATTAGTTTTGATGAAAAATTATTTCTCAATATGTATGGTCACTACTTCTATACTTCATGCAAAATGGCCACCATTTCCTTCTCATAAGTAGAGAGAACTAAATTATTTCTAGAAAGGGATTTGATAGTGAATTTAATAAAGTGTTTTTATTGAAGGAGAATAAAACCAAGTCCATTACTACAAGCATCAATTTTGATAGTGAAGGTCTTGGCAAAATTAGGCATAGCTAGAATAGGTGTAGTACACATAGCTTGTTTCAATTTTTCAAATTCACACTCAACACCTTGTATCCAAGTAAAACCATCCTTTTTTAACATATCTATCAGTGGAGCTACAATCTTCTCTTAATCCTTGAAAAATGTGTGATAGTATTTAGTCAACCCCAAAAAACCATAGAGGCTCTTGAGTGTCTAAGGATGTGACCAATTGGTCATGGTAACCTTTATTTAGGATCCACCTAAACCCCTTAGGTTGACACAATATGCCTGAGATAATCCACTTCATCTTATCTAAAAGTACATTTGGACTATTTTTCATAAAGATGATGGTCAGAGAGAAGTTGTAGTGTAAGCTCTTGCTATTGGAGATGCTCAGACTATGTTTTACTATAGATGAGGATATCATCAAAGAAGACCAGAATGAATTTCCATAGGTAGGGCCAAAACATTTTATTCATCAATGCCTAAAATGTTAAAGGAGAATCAACTTGGAGAAAAAATGAGTGTCATGAAGCTCATTAAGAAGCTCATCAATAATAGGGATTGATAACTTATCCTTGATTATAAGGTGATTAAGTACATGGAAATCAATGCATAGGTGCCATGACTCATCTTTTTTTTGAACAAGAACTAGGAAAGAATATGGGCTGGTACTAGGGTGAATAGTGTTTTACTTCAATACATCTCACATAAGCATCTCAATATCAATATTTTTATAAAATGGGTAGTGATAAGGCTCTATATTAAGAGTAATTCTTCCAAAAAGAATCTAAATATGGTGTTTCTTTGGTCGTGAAGGTGGTAATCCCACTGGTTTAGCAAAGGCATGTGCATACCTCTATAGAATGGTTTGTAGATCAGGAGTAGTGGAGACTGTTGATGGTTGAATTTGAATGGAATGGAGCTGGACAATGATTCCATGTGAGTTATTATTAATAATATTTTCCATGCAATGTGAATTGATGATGCTAAGATATCTTGGTTGTAAGCCTTTTAATGTGTGTTTTTACCCATTATCTAAAAAATGCATCCAAAGTTTAGCAAAATCCCATAAGATGGGTCCAAGTGTGCATAACCACTGGGCTCCCAAAATAACATCAAATCTACCTAAGGGCAAGGAAAACATAGTAGATTACAAGTTATAATATATAATAGAGATATACACATTGTGATACTTCCCTTTGTAAGGTAATGTACCCCCATTGGAAATCATGATTTCAAAGTTGGAGCAAGGATGGATAAAACAATCAACATGTTTAGCGATCCGAGGGTCAATGAAGTTATGAGTGCTACTGAATTAATGAGTATTATGAGAGGGAGCTTCTTGAATTAACCCCTAACCCACATGATTTATGTGGTAGTGAATCTTTCTAAGGCATGGAGAGATATCTTTGATTGGTATTTTTGAGAACTAGGTTCAACAATTGGTTGAGTTTCTTCTAGATCATCTATTGTATCCTAAACATCTTCCTAATATTCAATTGTGGGTGGAGAGTCCACATCTAATAGGTAGAGATTTTTATCAACACATTGATGTCTTTGAGTGAATTTATCATCATAGTTATAACATAGTCCTTTTTCTCTATGATCTTGCATCTCTACTTCAATCAAATGCTTGATAGGAGTGGTTTTGGGAGCTAAAATTGTTTGAGATCATTATAGAGATATATTTTTAAATGGGAAAAATTGGATTTGAATCATTACTAATATATGATCTTGTCCTCTACCAACTTAGCCAACCCTAAGGCTCCCATCATCATGTTGGGCCATAACATTTTGACCTCATATTGAATTACATCCTTTAGTCCACTGATAAAGCAACTCCTAAAGAATTCATCAGATAATCCCTGTGTGTGATTGGCTAGTTTTTCAAATTCTATTTGATATTTTCTCATGGTTCCTATTTGGCTAAGTTTAATGAGTGTTCCAGTGAAGTCATCAAAAGTAATAGGGCCAAACTATTAAAAAATGAGGGTGCAAAAATTAATCCATATGGGTTCATCATGAGCCTTAGTATACCAATGATACCATTGAAGGTCTTCAAGTTCTAAGAGAAAGGATGAAAGTGGGAACTTATTGGCATCAAAAGTATTATGAAAACTAAAATATCATTCTACTTGATATATCCAACTTGTTGGATTTGCCCCATTAAATGGTCAAAAATTAAGCTTTGGCCCATGATAATCATTGGAAGAAGAAAATTCAGTGTCTAAAGATGACTATGGATATCGTCTATTGTTCATGGTGGTATATTGAAGACTGAGGTTGAGAATTTTTTCATCAAGATATTTTATGTGGGTCTTGAGGGTGGTAATTTCATCTTCTATTTTTTCCCTCTTGTTTAGGTTACTACCATGACTTGAATAATAGATTTTTTTTGTAATGGATAGGAAAACTAGAGTTAAGACATGTTTAGTAAAAAAAGTTTTGAATTTGGGCAAAAATAGAAGGGGTAAAGGGGATTTTAAATTTTTTTGGCATAGTGGGAGTATGATTGATGAAGGCAAGGGAAATTTGAGGAGTGAAAATGGAAAAACTAGAAAATTGGGTAAAGAGGGACAAAGAAGTAGAACAAGATGATGGACATAGTGGAATTTTTTTGAGGTAAATGAATAAAAATAGAAACTATGGTAAAACCCAAAAAAAGGAAAAATTGAGATTTACAGGAATTAGGAATCTAATTGGGATATGGAACCTCAAGAAATAAAATGTAGGGAGAGAAATTTTAGGTGTCTAGATAAATTTTGAGGATCAAAGGGGCTATAGATGGAGATATATTACAAAAAAATGAAAAACATTTACTATTTTTTCTTAATTTCTCATTTATGTTTTCTTTCTTGTGGTAAGTCCTCTGTGAGTATACTAATACTTTGTGGATAATTTGTAGATTCTATTTTCTATCAAATATCTACCTACAAGTCCTCTGACAGTTTGTGGATACTCTGTTGATTGATTATTTTGAGTCTGCTAAAAATATTTTGAAATCAATATAAATGGGCCCCAAGTTTCAATGGCTACCTAAGGGTTTTAAAAATATCACTTTGGCCTCCAATACTATCTAAGTGAGTAATGCTCTCTAGAAATTTGTTAGCCATGGATTTATCTCTATATGATAGCTCTTGGTTTTCCTCATGGATGGGAACTACTCAATTAGGAAGGGGCCATTGCCTATTTTCTTGGTAGGTCCTCTCAATGGGCTAGCTACTTTGGGGTTCCTATGGTACTCCTCACAATAAGTTTTAGGGATTTCACCCAAGCACTTCTCACAGTTATGTGGTCAAGTTTTAACCCTGATCTAAAATAAATTATTGTGTTACAAGAAAATACTTAAATAAATTATGCAACAAAAAAAAGCTATTTTTGAAAAATTATTATGCAGAAGAATAGAGTGAAGACTTTTAGAAGTAAAAAAAAATTTATCCCTAAAAAGTTCTCTAATACCAGATGAGAGGATCCTCCTACAATAATTAATAAAAATGCCCAAAATAATAGGAATTAGCAGTACAAATTAAATATGATAGAATACTTGAAAAGATTGAATTGATCACAGGCCACTTTAAGGGGAAAATTCCTTTGAGCAAGCTCAATAAAATAATTTCATGGATGCCTTCATTGGCCTTAACACTTACTTATATATGAATTCTAATCTAAGTAAATAATACTTCCCATGAATATGAGATAAAATAAAATGCTCACAAGATGACTTAAAAATCATATGCATCAATAACAACTACTAAACTAACAAATTAAAGAGAAGAGATGTCATAGGTTCATAAAACCCAAAAGAGGGAAACCTTGAGATAGAGGGGAGGAGTAATGGTAGTCCCAGTAGGACCACCAATTACCATCCCTATGGCATGATACTTAGCCACAATGGAGGATTTGAGGTATTATGAGGCCATAGTAATAGTACACTATGTTGAGCAGCCCTGATGAGGTGAGTATAGAGCCAATTTAGTAGGTAGGGTAGTTATGGTGACTCTAGGTCAGTGGGTCACTTCAATGGGTGGATAGGTAGGCATCCTAGGAGGATAGGCACTAGATGGAAGTGGTAGTGTAGGTGGGGCTAGTGGTATTGGTGCCCTAGGGGCATGATATGATATGATAGGATGTATAGATATATATGTACATGATTTTGATACCGACCTGGATATCGATGCAGTAGGATGTACATGCTTTGAGAGAGAGATATACATTATTGCATGTATTATTTATTTTGATGACATAATGTTTTATGATGCTCATGATGATATATAGATGTGATTTAGGTATAGATGTGATAGATGATTCATGGTTCATGGTGTACATGTTTTGATGTTTTATGCTTATGCTTATGAGTTGTGGACTCAGTAGCTTAAGCATGTGATGATTATAGATTATGTTTTATTTTATTCATGGAGATGATGTTTATGATGATGTATAGTTTGATTATGTTTATTTATGTGGTTTATGATAAGATGTTTATGAAAGCACATAAATTAATTTAGATAAAAAACTAGATGTGGGAAAAGAGATAAGAATCATGAGACATATGTCTACATGAACCAATGATGAAAGGATAAGAAAAAAACATGATGCCTTTTAATTAGTAAGGAAAAAACAAAAGCCAAAGTTATATTGGCTTAGGGAACATATGCCTTTCAAATTATTTGCATTATCATGCTTTGGTTAATAAAAAGGTGTCTTGATCACATTGTGTCAAGTAAGCTCACAATCCTTTGATTTATAGATGGTATAAGGGGGAGGTAGGTTATAGGTGAAAGGTAAATGGGATGCTAGGTAAGGTAAACTTATGTGGGTTAGTTTTACCCTCCTATAGGTGACCTAAGAACCATATTAGATAAGTCCATATCTTCATGCAAGGTGTAAATTTATTGATGCGAGAAGTTTACTAATGCTAGTTATGAAAGTTGATTGTAGATTTCTTGGGATAGCTTATTCTAATTTTGATATAGGGTTTTTTTTATTACTATTGTTTTGATAAATTTTTGAATTTAATCAACTTAAGAATCTTCAAATGATTACTTTTGACAAAATTTACTTAGACATCCTTCAAGGGAGTGGTCTAAGTTTGGGTTTGTTTATTTGGTAGCTATTCTTCAAGGGAACAATCTATCTTTTAGTTTTGGGTAGCTGTCCTTCAAGGGAGTAGTCTACAATGCTAGAGACATGTGACCCAAGTGATATTTTAGTATCCTAAATTATTTTGATGTTAGGTTTACACATGGACAAGTCTATATATGCTTAGAGGTTTACCTTTATGATGGCAAAAATCTTAGCACAAAAGTCTAATGATAGGTGAAAGGGGTGGTTTTGAGAGATAATGACCATAGAATTCCATTTGATTAGAGATGAAAAGTATCCATGAGAACCATGTTATGGGTAGAGTCATGGTACCCATATTTAGGATTAGGCTATGACTGTGATGGTTAATCACATGGTTCTATGTTGTAATAGATTATAATCAAAAGGATAGGGATAGGTAAGTGAAGGTAAAAATCTAATAAATCAAGAGATGAGCTTAAGTTAGACAAAAATGTGAGTTTGATCCTTGTTTTAATAAAAGAAAGGATGCATATGAGAAGGATTGAGAGGCTTGGGTTCTGTTTTTCCTTTGAGAGAGGACAAATGATAAGCTCCTAATCCATAATTGTGGGTTATGATGTAGAGTCTAAGCCAATTGAAATCAAACTTGCCTATTTTTATTTTCTCTATATTGGTTACATGTTGATTTTCATTTAGGATGAGGTTTCTAATGTTAAATTCTAATTATTTTAAGTACTTGTTATAGGTATGCTTAATTGGTTCTTGGTAGACATGAAGATGGTTAACTGTTGTGAGGCAATGCTCATCAAGTAACTCAAGTCATGCTAGACATTCTTGATAATAGTCACTCTCATAAATTATGTATTACAAGGATATACAAAGAGAAGGATTTGGAATCTGAGAGGCAAGATTGCATCTAATTTAAAGACTAGAGAGAAAGGGGTAGTACAAATAGAGGTTTAAATGTTAGTACAATAAGCCCATACAGTGAAAGGGATGTACAAGTGCCAATCTCGACCTAAAACAATGACTACTTTGGTTAACATCTTGTTAAGGGTTTTGTTAGAGTCTTCTTCTTATTCATTTTCTTGTGGATGGTAAGGTGAGGAAAAGCTTAACTTGATGAAAAATGCATCACAAAGACCTTGGACTTGCTTGTTTTTGAAAGATTTTCCATTATCAATGATGATTTTATGGGGATTAATGAAACTATAGATGATATGATGATTGATGAAGTCAATTATCTTGTTGGCTTTAGTTAAGATGAGAGGAATAACCTCCACCCATTTGGTGAAATACTCAATGGTGGTGATGATGAATTATTGTCGCTATGAAGAATGAGGATTGATTTACTCATTGAAATCAAGTCCCCATTATGAGAAGGGCCAATAGTCCTTGGATACTTGAAGGCCATGGGTAGGTACATGATGCAAATTGGCATGCTGTTGACATTTAACACACTTCTTTACATAATCACAATAGTCCTAATTGAAGGTTGAAAAATAGTAGCCAAGGTGAATGATATGTTTAGAGATAACTAACCCACTTAAATGTCCCCCACATATTTCCTCATGCATTTCCTTGATATCATGGGAAGTTTCATGACTACATAAACAATGGAAAAGGAGGCTATCGAAACCATAATTATAAAGGATTCCCCCTAATATGGTATAATGAGAGGTACTCTAAACAAAATCTCTTTAGGCATTCCTAGAGAGGTTGGGAGGAATGATGCCAAGGTTAAAGTAGTTGAATGTTTTCTCATACCATATGTTTGATGGAGATGCCCCCACACTAAAAATGGTAAGAAGATCAGAATGGATATAAGAGGGTGTGACAAAGTGGTGGATGGTAACAAAGAGTTTAGAATTGGTAGGTATGGATGGGATTTGAAAAGCAAGGAAAACCATTGTATCCATGAAATTATTGGTATATCATGGAATAAACTAGATAAGGTAATGATCAAATGATGCTAAGAGTACATCTACTAGATGCTTGTACTTTTGCAAGACATCATTCTTACATTAGTAGGATCCATTAACCTAGTTGACCATAAGCTAGGAATCACCAAAGACACTAATGGTCTTAAGTCCTAAGGATAGAGTGGATTGGATACCTATTACTAGGGCTTCATACTCAACCACATTATTGGTATAATCAAAATCAAGTTTAAAGGAAAGGGGAAGAGGTTCACCATTGAGGGGAATGAGAATAACTTTGACACCCCCACTGTACTAGCATTTCAAGCCATTAAAAAACATGGTCATTTAGTAGGTGGGGTCCTCTTGATAAAGAGTCATGATGGACTCATCTGGGAATGTGAGAGGAAGTGGTTTGTTATTTGTTAAAGGAGCTTCAACCAATTGATCATTAATGACTTACTGATTTAATAATTTTGGGAATATTGGACTCCTATTCCCAATTTAATTAATGGTTTAATTTAATTAAATAAGTAAATAATATTTTAATAATTAAGATAGTAATTTATATAATTTAAAATTTTCTAAAAATAGTAATATATGTATAGAAAATAAGACTTAGTTGGAAATAGATTGAAATGGTTGAGATAGGGTCTAAAATTCATTGTGTAGGATTGGGATAGTGTCACAAATCAAGCTCCAGCCTTCATTTCATTTAAGGATAAGAGAACTAAAATAGGACATCCTAGGGTTTGGCACTAGAATATTCTTTTACCTCTATTTTTTAGGAGATCTGAGCTTTTTAGGTTTTATTCATTATCTCTATGTGAGCCTACCTATGAAATTTTAGATGCTAGATGTCTATGAACTAACTATAGCACTGATTTAGTCTTCAAAACCTAGACTCCATGATGTTTTGACAAAAATGAGAAAAAAGGGGGGTTAATGTGTGTGATATGCATTGAATGTGTATACATACCCCTTGTATGGGCATGCTAGCTACATACCAATAATCCAAAGAGGGATCAAGCCATATGTAGTTCTCCCACTTGATGTGTTTTATGTAATTATGTGGATGAAGATGCAAAATGCTAAAATTGGGTATGCTTGAGGTGGCTAGGGATTGGTATAAGGATTTGAATAATATTATAGCTAGATTAGATGGTTGTATATAAAGAATAGGGAAAAATGCCTACATATTCTTGCTTTTATTATTGTTTGCTTTATGATATTTTCCAACCCCTTATAAATAAAATTTGAGTAGGATTTTATAGAGATCTATTGGTCATGGGTCAAATGTATTCATGCTATTATGACAATAAGGATAGGAACCAAAATTAAATTACCATTAGAGCCAAAAATGCACTTAGATATGAGCATCAGAAATGGACACCCTAGGGTCTAGTGCTATAGTCTAAGTTGGGAACTATTATCCCAAGGGTATGGGACTTGGGGGAATGGATTTGTCATGGGAAAGGTGCCTGGGTTAGTTGTAATGAGGTTAGAGAGATCTACGGATGACTGTGAATCAATGAAAAGGTGCCTAAAAGGATCATGAAATCAAGAACGAGGGACCTATGGGTTGGGTTTCATAAGCCACACTTAAGTTACCAATTTTCATAGTTTATATGAATACATTCCTCCCCCCCCTTTATTCTAGTGATGTAACAAAGCAAAATACTAGGATAAAGGAAAAATAAAAATCATACTTAAACTTACCTACAAGGGTGAAGCTCAAAAAGTTATGTGATTCTGGGTGTGTGTAGAGAGATCACATTGTGAAGTGTAGATCTAAAAGATAAAACAAAGAGTAGATTAGTTCTTACTAGACATACTATATCTAAAATAAGAATGTAAAAATATAGGTAAGAAAGAGAGGAAGGAAAATGAATGAATATACCTCATTAGGTATGAAAACTAGTACAAAACATGTTGTGATGTTGAGTGTTGTTGGATAATGCTGAGTAATGTTGGGTATATGATGTACCAAGAGTAATATTACAAATAGAGCTGAGTGCCTAATTCCTTGAGATTGGATAAAAAACACAAAGGCTAACCCTTTAACTCCATCATCACCCACTAAGTGAATCTATATGATCATGTGTGTGTTAATCAATGTTTATACTATGTATCTAATCCTTTTGAGTAGGTGGCTCAAGAATAGAAAGGCTAGTTAGTCCTTTGGTTCTATCATTACCCCATGAAGTGAAGTTATGAAATGATGCTGATATGAATGTACATCATATGAGATGGCTCCTAAACCCCTTGAATTCTCTATAATCTAAAAATGTGGCATGGATATCTAAATGTGTACTAGAAACTAGGCTAATCTTGGCCAACTCAAAAAAATTTGGAGATTAGACTTGTATGAAATCCACTCTAAAACTAGGCAATAGGCTTATGTAAAAGTCACTCATAAATGTGGAGGTTAGGATTTTATGAAAACCACTCTAAAATGATACCAACCACCTATAGATGGAGTAAGGCATGTAGCTACTAATAATGCTTGAGTAACATACTAAACTCAAAAAGAAATGAAGTCAAATGTGCCATGGACATTGCCCCCAATCACTAGTGTTTGAAACATGGATTCTGATTTGGAAGTTATATCAACTACCTAATCTAAATTAGAATCAAGAGCCATCATGCTATGCATGATGCCCCCTATATCTATATTCTCTAAGAAAAAACTATACTAAAACTACTAAATCTAAACTAGTCTATATGTATAAAACTATATCTGAGCTTACCTTTCTACTTGTTTTTAGAAAATCTAGTTTTTAGATATTTAGATAGGATTGCCAGAATTGAACACCTTACTATTCAATGCTGTAATCCGATCTTGGCACTATTGTCTTGAGCTGATTTTGATGATTGTTCTATAATTATCACTTTATTCATGGTTTGAAGTCTGGATACTATTTTGGGTGTTATAAAAGCTAATGTTTTGATCAATAGGAGCTCTAATATCTATGACAAAACCCCTATTTACTTCCCCCTCTTCTAAGGGTAGGAATGAAGAACCTATAATGACTATCCTCAAAATAAAAATCCCTACAAGTGTGTTATTTTATGAACATACATGATATAACAATGATAATTGACAAGATATCTCAAGATATCTCATGGTTTGTAATGGAGATTGTTAAATCAATAGGGCTACACTTAGATAGATATAAAAATGTAATAGAATGTGAAATGTAATGAAGTAGAGATGGAAGTTTGGTTAGTTGTTATTTGTTAGGAGGGATGAATCATGATGTCCATCATGGCATCCAAGAAAGCAAGATAATGCATGATGTGGATCATGGCATTGCAAATAGTGAGAAACAATCAAGAAACAAGCACATAAGGCAAGAAATAAGAATCATATAAAAGTGGAAAAGTGGCCAAGAAAATAAGGGACATGGGAACATGTCATGCAAACTAAAAATTAAGCATACAAGGCATTTTCAAATGCCACATACACATATAATTGGAAACAAGCAAGGTTGGTGTAAGGGCCATAGGCACATAGAAGAGTACAAGCAAAGGACATTGGAAAATATCTTAAGGCACAAAAAAGACTAGAAGTAAAGGAAATTTACAAATGTCCTAAGGCATATATAAGAGACAAAAAAATAATTGAGAAATACAATCACATATAGATACACAAAGAAATAGAGGAAAGCATGTAAATACTAAAAATAAAATCACATCTAACTAATCAAAGAAAGATGTGAAATTATGCAAGACATGTAGTACAAGATTATGTATATGTTAAGAAATACACAAGTGATATATACTAGTGAGTATCGATAGAGTAATATATGTAAGCTAGTAAGTAATGTATGTCAACAGGATAACTAGAGTATGTGGTGTAAGAATGAAATAACCTAGATGGTATAGTCATGTAGAATATACCCCCAGTGGGTAAATGTGTGTGTGTGTGTGTGTGTGTGTGTGTGTGTGTGTGTGTGTGTGTGTCAAATGTATAAGTAAGATGCCCCTTCAATGGGTAGAATGAAGCACTCAAGGATCTAGATGTCACTACACACACTCAAAGAAGATCAAGTGAAGCATGGTCATGTAGATAAATCAACAAATAATAACATAGAATAACAAATGTAAGTCTAGAACTATAGTAGAAATGTAAAGCATGGATGATGCACAAAATTAAAATGTTTTTGTGTTATTTGAATATTTTTGTATTTTTTAAATGTTCTATTGTTTCTGGATTTTTGATATATTTAAATGTTTTTGGATTTTTGATATTTTGTATTATTTTTGGATTTTTGATATAAGCTATGCATAATTAATCATGAGGAGACTATATACAATAAAAGAAAAAAAAACTATGTACAAGTAAGGTTAATAAGAGACAATACTAATCAATAAGTCTCATAGGAGACTCCCTATCATGGTGTCTTGTATCAAGGAGAGGGATCATGTGTGATCATGAAGCATGATAGAAGGGATGAGATTGTGGCTCTAAAAGCTATATATAATATAAATGCTCTGAAATCTCTAAAGTATAAAATGACTACAAGGTCCCCCTGTAACTGAGAAGTAGACGAAACTATAGGGATCTTAAGGACCCATCTGGTAGTAAGAGAATCTCTCTAAACATGTGCTTTATGTGTAGAGGCATGAGACCTTAATAATACTAACCTAGGTGTGAACACTATAGCTGGAAGTTATCTAAAATTATGAAATTATGGTTTCTCTAAAAAATAACTCTATAGAAGTGTATGAACTCTCTATGATGGGGATGGAGGCCTTGACTATGTCTAAATCTAAACTGGAGGAGGAACTAAAACTGGTGGAGAAACTAAAACTAGTGGCAGAACTAAAACTGGTGATTACAAAATAGCAGATGGCTCTGAAGTGGGGAGCGGTAATTCATATGGAACTCCACCAACTATAAAAACTTGATTAGCATGAATGAATTTCATGCATATATTAACTATAGAAGGTATCAATTGAAGTTTTTGAATCCATGGTTGACCAAGTAACCTATCAAAAACTACTACACTCAAAACAATAGTAAATGGTGTGGCCACATGTGTTGGACCAACATAAAGAGGAAGTACAATCTCACCCAATGAACTCTATATGTGCCCAATAAATTTGTTTATAAATCTATCCATTAGGTAAATATCCCACTCTAAATATATTAAATGCTACAATAATTTTAGAGTGCGCATGTTCATGCTAGATTTGTTGTCTATTAGAACACTATGAATATGATGATTATAAATTTAATCTCTGATAAAGAGTACATGGTAATATAAATCATCCTCAACTATCTCTTGCTCTGAGAAGGAGATCAAAGGTCTAGTTATAACTCTATAATTATACACACCAATCATATTTCTAAAAGGATGTGACTCAACTAAAGGTACCCTATATGTAGCTGGTGGAGGATATGCATGATATACATGGTGAAGACCTGATGTATCCCATATCTCTTGTTTAGAATGATTTGGGAAAGGATCTAAGAAGATTTTCAAAGCTTTATCTTATGTTTACTTTGTTTGAGGAGGCTCAACTAAAGTGCTAAGATCAATAATGTTTCCATTTATCAAGTCTTGTATCTTGTGTTTCAAACTAATGCATCTATTTATTATGTGGCTTGGTGCCCTATAAAAATTACAAAATACATTTTGATCATACCCTCAAGGAAGAGGCTTTGTTGGATCAACTTCCTAAATAAGAGGGAGAGATATGATAATAAATTACAAAAGATATTGTAAACCTCTGGGTGGAGAAACTAAAAAATTGGAAAAAGTTCATCAAGGAAGCATAGATAAAACCACTCACTAAGGGAGCTCTAAAGCTCCATTAATTATTGGTTGATTTTGAATCTTTCTATCATTAACCTTTACTTTGTATGGGACTTTATTATTACTCTTGTTTGTTATTTTTGATATGGTCATGTACTTGACTTTGCCCATTGAAATTAATTTGATTTCACTTTCCTTTAGTGTATGACATAACTCAGTGAAGGAAGAGAACCTTTTGAAAATTATTGAATCATGCAAAGCTAGTAGAAGACTCTATTTAAAGAGATCTTGTAACTTTTGATCAGCTATAGGGCTAGTCATCTTAGCTAAGATAGTCTTATATCAAAGAACATATTTTGTGAGATGATCATTTGACCTTTGTTTTTGTTTTGAAACTTGGGCATAAGAAACCTTATCACTAATTTTAATGCTAAAATGAGATAGGAACATGTCTACTAAAGGATTGAATGCATGGACTGACTAATTTGGTAGACTATAGAACCATTGTAAAGCATAATCCTTTATATTTTGTGGAAATAAATAGGTTAATATGTAGCCATTAGGCACATAATCCAAACATGTTATGTGAAAATCTCTCAAATATGTCTCTGGATCACCCTTTCTTTCATATAGAGTGAGATTGGGTTGAATAAATCCTTATGGTAAGGGTATAAAAGCAATATGATGTGCCAATGGTGTATGAAGTAGAGAAAAAGAATCCAAGGCATGTGTACGTCTAGAAGCATCTTATTCAAGATGTGGCACCTTGGATTGAAGATATTTTATCTCTTGCATAAGGGATACCATGTCAGGAGACAAATATGTACTAGTTATAGCTGGAGGTGGCATAGAGGTAGGTTGGGATTCTATAGGGGGTTGTTGAGACATTATTTCCCCCGTAGTGTCATGTGTAACTGGTTCTTCTATGGTTTGAGAAGATTATCCATTGTTCACTCTTTTTTCTTCTTCTTGTAGTATTATAAGCATATCATCTTTCATGTTAGGGTGTTTAGTTAAGATTTATTGAAGTTCCCTCTTATTAGTTTCATCAAAATTGGTATATTAGGCCATTGTTAACATAGGACAACAAATTGAAAATTGATTGAATTTTTTGTAATAATTTTTAATAAGCACAATGCAATAGAAGGAACATACTAAATAAAGGAAATGTAAAGTCTTAAAAACAATCAATTGGAAGATGCATAAAAATGATACAAAACTCACAAACATGTAAGGTGATACCTCAAAAGTAATGGGACCTAGTATATGCAACTAGGGTTTTGAAAAATAATTTATTTTAAAATTAATAAGAAATTTTAAAATTTAATGTGGATTTTTAATTTAAATATCCAAGTAAAAAATTAGAAAATTATTGGAAAACTCTTTTATTTAAAGGGACCTAGTATATGCAACTAGGGTTTGGAAGAAAATGTTTTTTTTAAAAAAATTACTATGGAATTTGAAAATTTTATGCTAATTTTTTATTTAAATATGTATGTAAAAAAAATCAAAAAATTATTGGAAAATTCTTGATTTGAAAGGACCTAGTATGTACAACTAGGGTTTGGAAGAAATTGATTTTTAAAAAATTTACTATAGAATTTTAATATTTAAATTGAGTTTCTAATTTAAATATGCTAGTAAAAAATCAAAAAAATATTGTAAAAATAAGTAAGGAATTTACCCTAGGATTTCTAAGGTTTTTATGTGCAAACAAAGTAAGTCGGGTTCACCAAATGATTTAACAATTTTAGGAATATTGGAGTCCTATTCCTAATTTAGTTAAGGGTATACATTAATTAAATCATTAAATAATACTATAATAATTAAGCTCTAAATTTTATAATTTAATTATAATTTAATCCTTTCTAAAATAGTAATAGATATGTAGAAAATAAGACTTAGCTAGAAATAGACTAAGACAATTGAGACAGGGTCTAAAATTCACTACGTAGGTCTAGGATAGTGTCACAAATTAGGCTTTGGCCTTAATTTCATAAAATGATAGGAGTGCCAAAATATAACACCTTGAGATCTGGCACTATATTTCTCTTTTGTCACTATTGTCTAGGAGACCTAAGCTTTTTGGGTTTTGTCTGATGTATTTGTGTGAGCCTGCCTTTGAAATTTTAGATGTTAGATGTCTATATAACTTTTTGTAGAGATAATTTATTCTTCAAAACGTAGAATCCATGATGCTTTGATAAAATTTGAGAAAGAGGGGGGTTAATGTGTGTAAGATGCATTGAACGTGTATCTACACCCCTTGTGTAGTCATGCTACCTACATACCAATACTCTGAAGAGGGATCAAGCCATATGTGGTTCTCCAATTTGATGTGCTTTGAGAAATTATGTGTAAAAATATGTAAAATGATAAAATTGGTTGTGCTTGAGGTGGTTAAGCATTGGTGTAAGGATTTGAATAAGCTTGTGGTGTATTGGATGGCTATATGTAGAGAATAGAGAAATGTGCTTGAGTAGTCTTTCTTGTATTCTTGCTTGCGTTGTCATATTTACCAACCCCTTCTAAATGAATTTTGAATGAGATTTTATAGAGATATATTGGTCATGGGTTGAATGTTTTCATGTTAGGTTGACAATAAGAAGGATAGGAACTGGAAGGAAATGACCATTGGAGCTAAAAATGCACTTGGATAGGAGTGCCAAAAATGGAGACCCTAAGGTCTGAAGCTATAGTCCAAGTTGGGCACTATTATCCTAAGGCTAAAATACCTAGGGGGATGGATTTATCATGGGAAAATGAGCTTGGGTAAGCAATAATTAGGTTTTAAAGATTTACAAATGACTAGAAATAAGTGAAAAGGTGCCTAGAAGGGTCATGAAAGTAGCAAGAGGGACCTATGGGTTGGGTGTCATAATCCACACTCAAGTTACCAATTTTCATATTTTATATGACTACACTTTCCCTTTAATTGAATTATATTAGAGGAACTCAAGGTCAAACTCAGTTAGGAGCATGAGCCAGATATCCATACACTAGTTTTAGTATGGTTTAGAGTGTATATACTTGAGTCGGTCAATGTTAGTGATGATGAGATTTTTTTGATTGAGTAAGTAATGATGAAGTTTGGAAGCCACAAAAACTAGGGTGAGGAAAAGTTTCTTATAATGGGTGTACTAATTTTCATACTTTACAAGTGTTCAACTTGTATAGTAGATAACTTGATATTTATTTTATTCATCATGGTGAGTGACCATTTACCCTAAAGAATGATTAGTGGTGGAAATATAAAGTTAGAAGGGTTGGTCCTCTTTAAGAGGGGTAAGAATGAGTGGAGAAAGAATATACTCTTTGAGTGAATCAAAGGCTATTTGGTAGTCCTTAGTCCACTTAAAATATGTATCTTTCTTGAGAAGATGATAAAATGGTTGAAATCTATTCGATAACTGAGAGATGAAGTGATAGATGGATTGGAGCTTCCTTTGTAGGTTGTAAAGTTGCTTAAGGTGGGTTGGAGGTGGCATCTCCAAAATTACTCTAAATTTCATAGGATCTAATTTGATTCCTTTAAGAGAGATGATAAAGCCAAGAAACTTTCTAGATAAGACCTCAAAAACACATTTCTTAGGGTTCAGTTTGATGTGGAAATGGATTAGGGTTGAGTTTGATGTGGAAATGGATTAGTCATGACCTTGTTATAGAAGGTTCCCCATAGAGTGATGAAAGAATTTTTATGCTGATCCTTGGGGGAAATCATGATTTTATTATAGCTTGATAAATCATTCATGAGAGATAACATCTCATGGCCAACTGTAAGATCAATAAATTGGTTGATATAGGCAAGGGAAAGTCATCTTTTGGACAAGCAAGGTTGAGGTCATGAAAGTCAATATAGAGGTAAATTTATCTTATAAGTTTGGTGATGGAATGAGTTTAAAAACCAATTAAGGAGTAGACACCGAAATCGTGTCGACTCCCCTGGTCATTCCCCGTCTTATTCTTCTTCACCTATTTAACCCTTGTCGACCACTTTTCTCACTAGCCTTGACCCTGACAGCATGTAAAAATGAGCATAGAGCTAAAGCCAGACTCTATCCCCATTGTGCATCTGCCAACGATGGTCTTTACCCGGCCGATGTCACCGACGTTGGTCACTTATCGGCCGACGTCGGCAATTCTACCGACGTTGGTCACCTTACCATTATCCATTATCAGTTATCATTCGGTTCCCAATCAGTTTTCCGAACGGTTATCGAACCGTCTCTCGAACCGCCCCTTGCCTTCATCAGCATCCGCCAACCATTCGAGAGGTTGATCAATCAATCAATCAATGAATCAATCAATCAATTGACCCCTGAACTCTGACATTCACAAAACTCTAGCAATCAATCAACTCTGGCGATCAACCAACTCTAGCATTTAACCAATCTGCATTCGCTTCGATCAACTTACGGCAACGCTTCAACAACTTCAATCATGGCTTTTATCATGTCTTCTGGCAGGTAAGTATTTACTCTGTTTGTTTTATTTCTTTTTGGTTATTATTTATTTGTTATTTCTATCGTCTCAAATCTTCAAACCGTAAACCTGAGCCCTGAGTCCCTTCCTTACATCTCTGCCCACTATCCCAGTCTATAACTCCGTCCAAACTTGACCAAAACCCCCAGACCCTATCCAAACTCGACATTACCTTGATCAGACCCTGTCTCGACCCTGTCCAGACCCTATCCCGACCTTGACCAGACCCTATCCCAACTCTGTCAGACCTTCTACAATTCATCCAGACTCTATCCAAAACTTGCCCCGACCGACCCCGGTCACCACCCCTACCGACGCCAGTATCTTAACCGATGTCGGCACCTGTCCGACCGACACCAGCAACACAGAGACCAACATCGGCGACTGCACAGAACATTTTACTTCATTATCAGGTACGCATTTTACTTTCTATCCTTTATTCCTGTCATTTTATCTTTCATTATATCTACTTTAGTCCAATATTCTACTTTTTTATCAGTGGGTTGATATCCTTCTAGGAAGTCTTCATACTTCCAGGATCGGGCGCTCACCTGACAGCCCACCATATCTTTGACTAATGTTTTTTCATGTTTCAGTTTCTTTTCTTCTCAGGTGTCATTCCTCCACAGCCAAAGAAGAGAATCTTCCAACGTCTGATTTTGGTGCGCATGACTTTATCAGGTATCTTCTAGCCTTGACCATTTCTTTTAGTTTCTTATCTCTTCTTTGAATGTAGAAAGCAATTTAGCATAGAAACATTCTGGCACGCCCAGTGGGACCCTAGGGCCTTCCTTGGGTTCTTTCTTTCTTTCATTCATATAGGTGCATTAGGTTCCTTCCTTTTTGCCTCCTTTCGTCTCTTATTAAAATGACATCATAAGCAAGAAATAAAAAGAACTTTTTTTTTTCTTTCTTGCACTTTTAGACTAGTTAAAACTCATATTCTTCGACTCTTTCTCCATTCATCTTCATATGAACAAACATTTCGACTTGGGAATTAAAACACTTTGCATTCATTTCTGTTTGCCTGCATCTTTTAGACCACACATAGTAATTAAACTGCATATTGAATTAATCTAGATCACTTGATGTTACACGACCAAACCACATGCAAAAAACAAATATCTTAACTTACCTGAGACAAGGCCCGACTGGGATTTCATCCCCCAGTGGATACCTTACCCGTCCTGGCGATCTTACTTGGATTTCATCACCAAGGGGAAAGCCCACTCCGTTCTCTGGCGGAGTCTAATCTCTAGGCGAGGTATATTTTGGCTAAGCGAAACCAGCTAACCACTAGAATTGTGAAGTGAGGGGAGCTTGCTCCTTAGCACCAGGCCGCATACCGAACCTAACACAGACTTCTTGAGCACCATAACAAAACCCGAAACCATCCATAGACTGCTTCTTCTAGGACCTAACTCAAAAGCCAATCTTCCTCTACACACATTCTAAGGCATAAGCCACTATAATCCTAAATAATTTACTTCTAGAGTTTTAGGATCTGCTTGTGTCTTCATCTCTTTTTAGTTCTTATCTACTTGTTTGAGCTTGTGAGGACGTTCTTTCCTGCCTTGAATGGTTCTGACTCATAGTCAAACCAAGGCTCTTCTTGACCACGCTAGACGTCAACCACTTTCGCCTACCCCGTCTATAACCAAACTTATAATGGAGTTCCACTCGGAAACCGAAAGAACTCCTACTAGACCATCCCTGACCCAAATGCCTATCATCCCTGAAGGGGACCAAGATTTTGAAAGATTCTTGGACCTCAATACCGCATCCCTCCAAAACTATCTCGTGAGAAACCCAACGCGAGACTTCTCGGGTGACGTGGCGACGACATCAACGCCGTTCGCCACCCAACCCTTTTCAACTCAGCCTTTCACCTCGATTGTTAACCCGACCATGGCCAATACGGAAAGTTTGGCCTCCACATCTATTTTTAGACCGACCTCCATTGGGGTTTCATTACCCCCTCAACCACACGCAACTCAAACAAGTTCTACATCATACCAGAACTTGATTATCTCGACCCCTCACACTCTTGCGCCCGTAAATGCAGGAGTGTTTACCTCCCCTTTCGCCAATGCCATCATGCAACCACCTTTGGCGGTATCTGGTCAGCCTATGCCTTCTACCTTCATAACTCAACCACCTTTGGTCTCCACTTCAGTCCCTACGACTAGTCATCCGTATGTTGCGCCCTTACTGGTACAAATGACTACGTCGTATGCCTCTTCTAGCCTCTTTCAAGCACCTTACAACCTAGGGGGCGCTCCATCCACCAATCTGTCAGCAGACGTCACCAAGATGCTGATGGATAAAATGTCCAGTCTCAAAGCTTCTATCTCCGGTTCAAGTAATGTCTCTTCATATGACCAGATTTACAACGAGCCCATCCATCCTTCTATCCCTATTCGACCATACCCCAACCATTGGGAGCTTCCTAAATTCACTCGCTTCTAGAGTAAGGAAGACCCACAATAGCATCTACGGGCATTCAGACATGCCTGTTATCTTATCACCCATGACGATGCGTTACTTCTACGCATGTTTCCTATGTCTCTTTCTGGCCCTGCCCTTGACTGGTATAGCTCTCTTGCCAGACATTCTATCTTTTCATTCATTCAACTCACCCAACTATTTGTTGACCATTTCTCAATCAATATCACTAAACAAATCTCGATCACAGACCTTTACTCTATTAGGCAATTTGACGACGAATCAATAGTCAATTTTGTCGCCCATTAGAGAGGCTTGATTAACTAGCTCTCCTTCTCCTTGCCTCAACCCGAGCTCATTGAGCTCTTTTCCCGAGCATGGGTCAGTCACATCTCGTCCACCTTGCAGGTTCAAACATTCCACACTTTCGACGAGGCCTTCACCATGGCCCGAAAGCTTAAACTCTGCACCATTGAAGAAGATAAGGTCAAATTGCGTAACACTAACACAAGAACCAATGACCATTCTTCTTCCAGACCTTCTTCTACCCACTCTCAATCCAAGGGGTCGGCAAACACTGTCATCTTCAGACCATCATCTTCAACAATAACCAACCGACCATCATCTTCAACATTAGACTACATCAATAAACATTTTCAACGTCAATCCTTACAGCGTCAATTCACTCCAATTGGGGAGTCATATGCCTCTGTCTTGGATAAACTCGTCAAGCAGGGGGTCCTCAATCTCCCTTCAATCTGACCACATCAATTTAACCCCTCAACACCTATCCCTGCATGGTACAGGGAAAACCACTTTTTCAACTATCACTGTGTCAAAGGCCATGACACGGATCACTGTCAAACTTTCAAAAACATCGTCCAGGACATGCTAGACAAGGGGGATCTCATCTTGGATAACTCGAACGCATCACCCAACCAAAACCTCGACATCTTTAAGCAACCATTTCCTAATCACCCGCCTACTCAAGACAACGTCCAAAACATGATCAATGACCCTCAAGACCATGATATACACACGGTCGACACTATCCTTTCTCTTATCCCTGACCAACCTCTTTCACAGGTGGAAGACCCTTCTTCCCCTATACCTCCTCCACATGGCGAAGAACTTTCTTCTCCTACTTGTCCTCCATCGACTTCTCCCATATTGGAGGACACTTTGACCACATCAACACCAGCTGCCTCGCCTTCATCCTTATTATCATCCATAGATGATCATACCTTTTTGACTCCTCAACCACACGTAGAAGCCATGACTACTCCGGTGCTCTTTCCTCTTAAAGAGCCCACACCTTCAAGCCCTTCTCCATTGAGAGAAGAACCGTCCACATCTAAGTCCAAACCCACGCAGGCGTCCATCATGCTCAAAGAGATTAAACCTCTTGGTGTTCGCCCCACATCTAATCTCGCCTCGCATAAAGGTGGCCCTCAACCCAAACCAAAGAAGGCTACTAAACCACACCGGAAACATACTTCCCCACCTTTGTCATTACCTTCAATCTTGGGCCCACATCCGTCCACTTTACTTAGAGTGCTTCCCACTCCCATACTTCATAGCGGCACGTCACCTCCATTACTCCTTCAACCCGTCAGACTTATACCTCCTCCAAACCATTGATCAACGTCTCTTACGCCCCTCAAACCAAAATCACCAACCCTCACTGCAACAAGACATCCAGACCTATTAGCAGGTTCTTACACCTTGCTGTTACAGCAATTGTTGCAGTCCTCTCATATCTATCTCCCGCCTCTTAAACCATATCAATCTCTTAGACCAAAACCACCATGGTTCGACGACACTCAGGTTTGTGCGTATCATCATACGCTTGGACATGATACTAAGCATTGTTGTGCCCTCAAGGTTGCCATTCGCCAATGTCTGGGGAATGACGCCCTTCTTTTCGACCACGTTATCAATAAACCTTCAACACCACCCCACTCATCAACTCTCGGATCAAGA
Organism: Torreya grandis; assembly: GCA_037957365.1. NCBI lineage: Eukaryota > Viridiplantae > Streptophyta > Pinopsida > Cupressales > Taxaceae > Torreya > Torreya grandis. Next base: position 874,378 of record JARHVA010001244.1, on the reverse strand, counting down.
CCATCTTGGTTCGACAACTCTAAATTTTGCCACTATCATCACACTTCAGGACATGACACTGAGCGTTGTTGCGCTCTTAAGGCTGTCACTCGTCAACACCAAAAAAAAGATACCCTTCTCATCAAGGATCCTCTTGACCACCCCTTTGACAAATTATCAACACCGACCCATGCCTCTCCAACCTTGTCACCTGAATCAGGATCTCCACGCCAGACTAGGGTCCCTTCGCCGCCTTTAACCCCTTTATTCAACATCAACACTTTCAATCTGACCACTAAACCTCAACCGACCTTAACCAATCCATCAAACATTCTCCCTAGCCGCTGGGGGAATTCAACCTTCATCCAAACCTCGACCAATTTTTCAACACAGTCTCGACCACATATCAATCACTCTTTCAACTTAGCCTCAACCAGACTAGCAACCAAACATTTAACCTGACCTCAACCAAACATTCGACCCAACCAAAGACCAAATACCAACCAATCAACCCTCGACCAACCATTGACCAACTATCAAATGACCAAATCTCAACCAAACATTCAACCAACCTTTTTATTAAAACATTCAACTAGTCTCGATCAATCAACAACCATATCAACCAACTTCACATCCACTCATCAATCAACACCTAACCAATCTGGAAAGAGGAAAATGGGGCAAGTTTGCTCCTAATTGACTCGGACCTTATCACGCACAAGCTTACACCAGGGACTTATCAGACCCTGAGCCTCTTAATGCGTTGCATCTGCGACCGTTCTACTGCTAGTCGAGTACTCGTCCACTTGACACTTAACTTGAGCTCGTCCCTTGAGCAATCCCCATCCTCTTAAATCCTACTTCCTTTCAACCCTATTCCTCTTAACAAATTCCTATAACCCTTTTATGATGTATGGATGCTTTGTCCTAATAAAAGGGAGCCCTTGACCTTCTATAATCTTGTCCATGACTCACATTTCTATAAAAACAAATCAAGATGTCACAATATCCATGGTCACTATATCAATCTCAAAATAAAAAAGCAGACTGCTCCCTCGAAGGACAGTTGTACTATCATTACTGTAATTAATAGACTGCTCCCTCGAAGGACAGTTGTACTATCATTACTGTAATTAATAGACTGCTCCCTCGAAGGACAGCTATTCAAAAGCCCTTATATTAAACAAAAATCTAGACCACTCCCTCGAAGGATGGCTATGACTAATCTGGCAATAAATAGCACTATTTTAGAAGCTTCCCACATTGATTAGCTTCACAACTGACCACCAAGCAAATGACATCTCTATGCAGGCTTCCCGCATTGATCAGTCTGCACTAAAAAAAAAAAAAAGAGTCATGGACTTGACTTATAGTTGTCTCAGGGTCTCCTATAACACGGGGCAAAGTTATCTCTGCTCTTAAATCGGGTTACCCTTTTTCCTCCTCCTATCACCTGCTCAAGGGACTTCGAGCTCACTTTAATGTCAAAGTGATTCGATTACCGCTCTAACATAACTATGGTCAACGACGTCACGCATGAATGGGGCTCTTGGTTCTCATAACCCCTATCTATGCTATCTTTTTGGTCCTTGTCAATGAAAGAGCAATATGCTTTTCACTTCTTCTGCACTTTGGTCACATTCACCTTCATCACTTGTCAATCGACTCAGCTCAACTCTCTTTTCAGACCACTCCCATAGCCTATTCCCCCTAGTTTCTATGGACACCAATACACATGGAAACTATCGACCCGCCACACTTTATGTTTAGCATAAACCAATACTTGCTGAAGCATAAATAAACCTCAATTCATTTTTAGCATACATCCATCACAAATATGGAATATTGCTAGGGATGAAAAGACCTCTCAACCAATGTTGCAAAATACACCATTTGGAAAAGGCTGCAACATCTTTTCTCCTCATCATTTCATCATAACCACGACCAATCTATTGACCATTTTGACCACCTGTCTACTACTCGGACCCTTTGTCTGAACTACATTGGTCTTAGGCCCTTCCACCAGGGCTATGTAGGCAGCACTCAGATGACACAACCATCTTCTGGGGTTAGCTCGACCATTCTCATTTGTTCGTCTTTCTGATGGACAAACCTTCTTTCCTTCTTTTAACCATAACCTTTCCCTTGACCACGACCAATGCTATCCCTTTGTCCCTCCCTCCCTTCTAGGGAGAACTACATTGGCTTGAGGCCCTCTGACCAGGGCTATGTAGGCAGCACTCAGTTGACATGGGGTCTTCTGAGGTTAGCTCGGCCACATCCTTTCGTCCATTCCTCCCCCTTGACCACCAACCATTGGAGATCATACCTCTCTCCTCCGACCTCGACCACTTCCAAGACACTGTTGCCTTGGTTGTTTTTGCATATATGCTACCTCATGACTGGTTAGTAGAATTGTGCGCAGACCTTTTTGGACCCTCACAAGTATAGGATCGCAAGCCGGTTGATCCACACTACTTGTGACTTTTTTGTGTTTCTAGGAGCACTTCCTGAGCCTGGGATACCTAGACTGCGATGACCCATTTGGAGCTTCAGCTTAGATTGAATAACCCGATCAGCAGACGACTAAATGCTGGGGCCCAGTTATTTCAATTTTGGCACTCCTCGACCCTTGACCTGCGACACTTTGACCTAACCATTTTATGCAGTGGTATGCACGCAATCACGCCTTTTGCAGCATTCACCCTCACCCCTTTTTCATCCACTCTTTGTCAAATCAGTACCCGATTCCCGGTTCCCTTCCCTCGACTCCTGCTTTGAGGGGGAATACCTCATCCATAATCGGGGCAATCCGCTTCCTGTTTTTGTCTTGCAGTTCATTCGAACAACCAACAAGATGAAATCAACCTTATCCCTCACCTAGGGCAATCATTCCTATTTTTGTCTTGCAGTTCATTCAGAACAACCAACAAGACAAAAAGGGGCAAATGTAGACACCAAAATCGTGTTGACTCCCCTGGTCATTCCCCGTCTTATTCTTCTTCGCCTATTTAACCCTTGTCGACCACTTTTCTCACTAGCCTTGACCCTCGCAGCATGTAAAAATGAGCACCGAGCTAAAGCCAGACTCTATCCCCATTGTGCATCTGCTGACGACGGTCTTTACCTGGCCAATGTCACCGACGTCGATCACTTATCAGCCGACGTCGGCAATCCTACCAACGTCGGTCACCTTACCATTATCCGTTATCCGTTATCATTCGGTTCCCAATTGGTTTCCTGAACGGTTATCGAACCGTCTCTCGAACTGCCCCTTGCCTTCATCAGCATCTGCTAACCATTCAAGAGGCTGATCAATCAATCAATCAATGAATCAATCAATCAATCGACCCCCGAACTCTGACATTCACAAAACTCTGGCAATCAATCAACTCTGGCGATCAACCAACTCTAGCATTCAACCAATCTGCATTTGCTTCGATCAACTTATGGCAACGCTTCAACAACTTCAATCATGGCTTTTATCATGTCTTCTGGCAGGTAATTATTTACTCTATTTGTTTTATTTCTTTCTGGTTATTATTTATTTGTTATTTCTATCATCTCAGATCTTCAGACCGTAGACCTGAGCCATGAGTCCCTTCCTTACATCTCTACCCACTATCCCAGTCTATAACTCCGTCCAGACTCGACCAAAACCCCCAAACCCTATCCAAACTCGACATTACCTTGATCAGACCCTGTCCCGACCCTGTCCAGACCCTATCCTGACCTTGACCAGACCCTATCCCAACTCTGTCAGACCTTTTGCAATTCGTCCAGACTCTGTCCAGAACTTGCCCCGACCGACCCCGGTCACCACCCCTACCGATGCCGGTATCTTAACCGACGTCGGCACCTGTCCGACCGACACCGGCAACACAGAGATCGACATCGGTGACTGCATAGAACATTTTACTTCATTATCAGGTACGCATTTTACTTTCTGTCCTTTATTCTTGTCATTTTATCTTTCATTATATCTACTTTAGTCCAATATTTTGATTTTTTATCAGTGGGTTGATATCCTTCTAGGAAGTCTTCATACTTCCAGGATTGGGCGCTCGCCTGACAGCCCACCATATCTTTGACTAACATTTTTCCGTGTTTCAGTTTCTTTTCTTCTCAAGTGTCATTCCTCCACAGCCAAAAAGGAGAATCTTCCAACTTCTGATTTAGGTGCGCACGACTTTATCAGGTATCTTCTAGCCTTGACCATTTCTTTTAGTTTCTTATTTCTTCTTTGAATGTAGAAAGCAATTTAGCATAGAAACAGGATAATCGATGGGTTGGAAGAAGTTGACAGACAAGAGACATTGAATCTCTTCTTTTACTATAAGGGTGATGCAAGGGTGCATCCTATGAAGCTTTTACTAATCAGACTTAACATCAAGATGGGTAAAAATGTTGTAGAGGGCTATGGAAGGGTTTATTCTAGGCATATTCTAATAGTACCAATAAAATGCTATGCTTTGGTCATGAAGTAAAGAAGGGCAATATTGTTGCTTCACAGAGTCTAAGGACTGACCAACCTTTATAATGCAAGGGTTATCTTGAGTACCCAAGTTAACATCAATAGTGTATTTGTTAAACATGGTTTGGTTCTCAAGAGAAATGGATTTATAGATAGAATAATCCCTTGTAATGAGGTACATGAGAATATAATCATAATCCTAACATTGGATGGTGTTATTGGTAGGAGAATCATTTTCTACCATTTCAAGATGAATGAGAGGAAGGTTTTTAGTTTGGCCATCTTTTTGATAAGTTAGGGGGCCTAAACTAATAGTATTAACTAAAAAAAAGTTAGGAGGATTGAATTTTAAATACTCAAACTTTAAAGGAGATTGGGTTGGTGAGGATGGGATGTTTTTCTCAATGGTGGTGATGGCTTTTGGTCAATCAGTGGGTTCTTATGGTGGTAAGAACCTAAGGCCAAATAGCTCATGATTTTTTTTGGGTTTTGATGGAAAGTAACTCATGAGGTCTATGTTCATAGTGGTAAAGGCCAAATCCGTTTGAGGAACACCTATGAATTTATAATTTGGAAAATGCCAATTTGTTGAGAGAAGAGAAGTTAGAGGTAAATGTTCAGGTGGAAGAGCTAGTGGTAGAAGCAAGAATCAGATGATCAAGTCCCCCATAGATTAAGTTGTTTTGATGGTTGGGATGCCTAAAAGGAATGATGGTTTTGATTTTGGGGTCATAAATAGGAAAATTGTCAAGGTTACCATACTCTTGAGTAGTAAGGAAAGCATTAAAGGCTAAAATATGATACTCCCCTAGTGAGAGATGTTAGAATGTGGGTTATATGGGGTTCTCTACAAGGATCTAAGAAGAAGGGATAGATGAGCTAGCTGAAGCTTTATTGATGGTAGGGGTGGAGTTATTGTTGGTTGGTGGTGAGGTGGATTAGGGAAGAAGAAGAACATCATTAGGTTGATTTGCAAGATGTGAAAGGACTAGGGTCATATTTTATGGTAATAACTTGACCCTTGTGTTCTAACTTGACACATCGATGCAAGGTGGATGGGACATAACTTAAAGCATGGATCCAAGGGCATATAATTAAGATGTTATATTGGAACTCACCTTTTAAAATTTAAAAGAGTTTTATAATTCTATGAGGTCCCAAGTAGATGTAAAGGATGATTATCCTCAAGGTAGTGGCCATAGTATCATTAAAGGAGTGAAGGGCCACTGCAGTTTCTGACATGATATTTTTAGGTAGATGGAGTTGGTCATAGGCATGAGAGGAGATAATGTTAATACTAGTTCCTCCATAAATCATCACCCTTTTGATGTGAGTTTGATTGAAGTATATAATTATGAAGAGGGGAGGATCATGATCTTCAAAATGAATAGAAGTTATTTCTAAACATTGGAATGTTACAAAGGTATAAAGTTGAAGAGCTCTAACAAAAGATGTAAGAGGTTAAGGGTATTTTGGTTGAACTTCTATTGATTTCAGAGCCTCTATCAATGCTTGGTGGTGATGGGGTGAGGTGTTGATAAATTCATAAAGGCTCATCTTCACTGGTGTCTGGTGAAGTCATTTTAACATTACTCATTGGATAGATTTAAAAGGGTTAGAGGGAGAGGCACCTAAAATGGATATTTTGGGTTTTGGTGAAGGTGAAGGTAAAGGTGAGGGTGCTTGGGTTTGGTTATAAGGTTGAAGGATGGAATGGTATGTCCATGGTATGGATACTTTGGATTTTCCCTCATTTTTTTGTTAGGCCCTAAATAAGGTAACCATATGGATAGTGTGGATTAGCAGAGGTGTTTGGCTAGAAGGCTACTTTGATTCCTCCTTAATTTTAGATGAGATTGAAGGAGTAGGTAGGTGTTGGAATGGTTAATTTGGTGGTTGGGTTGGTAATGGGCTCAAGGGAGATTCATTTGATAACAAATCATCCTCATCCCATAAGTTATAGACAAGTGCTTGGAGAGATTTGTAGTTCTCTATGTCATATCTAGGTGTCCTATGGTATAAGTAGATTAAAATATCATTGAACCAAGATGGTTTAGGACTTGAAGGGTCAAAAGGTTTGATATGTGGTAAGTTTAAGTAAGAGGATTACAACAACATTTATAGAATTATTGAATATGATTCAAACAAAGGTGTTGTGGGTGTTGGGTTTTTGGTTTTAGGAGTGGGATCCTTATTACAAGTAGGCTTCACCATGGAAGTTGTAGGTGGTGGAGTGGTTTTGATATGTGGTTTTGGTTGGGATTACTTGGTTGTGGTCAATTTTGAGGTAGAATATTTAGAGGTGTATGGTTTTGGTTTGGTGATAGGTGAAAAGGTAGAGGTAGATAGGTTAGTTAAGAATGATGGGGAGTTTGATGATTTGATGGAGGTAGGTGTAGGTAGAAAAAAAGGAGAAGGTTTAATAGATAAGGAATAGATAGTTGTGGGAGGTTTTACCTTCTTGGTATTAGGATGAAATTATAGGATGGTAGAAGGATGGGGTCCTAAGATAGATGGTAAGAGGAAAGGAGGTGGTATACCTCTGGTTCAAAGTAGGAGTTTGGGTGGTTCCAGCTTATTAATTGGTTTGGTTGGGGTTTTCTTTGGTAAAATAGATAGGGTTAAGTCCAACTTCAAAGATGGGTGAGCAAGACTAGGTGTAAGAAGTATTTATAAATTCTTGATGGGTTTGGTTAGAGAGGCATAACATGATTTGATAGTTTTAGATGGAGGTGGGTTGGATGGTTCACATACAATTTTAACGGGAGAAGTGTTTGATGAAGGTATTTAGGTGATGATATGTTTGATGGTGGATACAAGTGAGGTTGAAGGTTCAAGTTTTTTTTTATAAGAGAGCCCAAGATGATGCCAAAAGGTGGCTCTATCTAGATTGGGTTGAGAAGTGAACTCTAGACTTTAGACCAATATAGAAAAAGGCTTGTAAATGGGTTTGATTCATTGGTCATTGGTTTCAAAGATTAATCCCATAGGTTGAGGTATGGGAATGGTTTCTTCACCTTTGTTCTTGATGGAAGGTTCTAAGATTTGGGAGGATGTTTCCGCCATGGAAAGAGTAGATAAGGTAATATCTTATTTTGGGATAGTTCGTAAAGAGAGGGTGGGTGGTTTTATGATAGGGGAGGAAGGTGTGATGTCCTCAAGTGAATAAATGGATATGGTTGTTTCCTTTTTATAGGTGTTCAAAGGAATGGTGGGAAATTACACCACTTCAATATGTGGAGTGGGGGAAGAGGTAGTTGAATCAATGGTTTCCTCCTTTGGTATTTCTATCAAAGGGGATGTCGATAAGTCCATGGTCTCATCAAGTAAAAAAAGAGGGGTGGTTTCTTCCTCTATTTGGGTATCCAAAGAAATATAGGGTGAGTCCACCACTTCAATGAGTGGAATAGAGGAAGAGGTAGTTGAGGTAATGGTATCCTTAATGATAGGTTCACTGATAATGACATTAATTATATAGACCTCATGAGTGTGAGATGATTATGGTTTATTATCATCATAAATGGAATAAGGGGCATGATTGGGGAAAGGTTTTCTTAAATATGTTAAGGGATTGATTCAGGGGTGCATTGGGATTATCAAATACAAGTTATCCTTTATCAATCATGTTTTGGATAATAGTTTTAAAGGTGTTACACCTACTAACATCATGTCCAATGACATGATGAAAAGCACATAGGTCACTCTCATTATACCAATTAGGTGTAAGGAGAGAAGCATCAAATTATTGTGGAAGTTTTATGGGATGAAGTTATATGATGTTATATTTTAGTAATTTGTCCAAAAATAAAGCATAATACTCCCCTATCAAAGTATATTATTTTGGGGTAGCTTAGTTTTGATTTTAGTTTTGTTGGTTGGAGGAGTTAGAGGAGTTGGCTTGGTTGACAGTTGGTGGTGGAGCAGTTTTAAGGATAACTGAGTTTATGGATGCCTTTATTTTCATATTGGGATGGTTATATTGATTGGTGGTTCTAGATGAAGAAGGATCATTAGATTTTAAGCTAGAATTTTTTTCCTCAATTTTAATTTTCCCTCATCAATGGCTTTGATTTCTAGTTTATGTGCCATGGTGAAAGCCTCATCAAAATTCCTACAAGTTTGAACTTAAAGAGTAGGGGAAATATGTTTGGTAGAACCCCAAGGGAAAATTTCAATCAAGTCAAGCTGGGGTAAAGAGAAATAGAGCTAGTTGACAATACCTCTCCATCTACCTACATAATTGGCAATTGATTCGTCATCAAATTGCCTAATGGAGTAGAGGTTGGTAATAAGGACATTTTTAGATATGTTGATTAAGAAATGACATAAAAATATTTGGGAAAGTTGGGAAAATAAAAATATGGAGTTCTTGGTGAGAGCACTATACCAATCCAAAGCTGATCTATATAAAGACATGAGAAAAGTATAAAGGAGAAGAACACCGTCATATGCAATCAAATAGAAAGAATGGCAAAATGCTCTTAAGTGTTGTTAGGGGTCCTCCTTACTTTAAAACTTGGAAAAATTGGGTAGTTACCATTGAGGAGGATAATATTTGATAGGGATGGATGGGTGAATAGGTTTATTATAGATTTGATCATAAGATAAGAGGTTATGATCCCCAGAGATAGATGACTCCAAGTTGGTCATTTTATCCATTAACATTTTGAGTAAATCTGTTTGAGGTTGGGAAGCTCCATAATTATGTGGTAACTTTGGTTGAGATTGGGTGGTAGAAATATATGGATAAATGGTAGAAGGTTGAGAAGATACCACATATTAGTATGTTGTCATTGAAGGTTGATATGATTTCATATAAGGGTTAATGGGCACAAAAAGTTTTGTATAAGGTCCTATATATCCTTATGTATTAGGACCATATTGGTAATATGTCATGGGTATTTTTTTAGTGATTTAATGGGTTGGTTTGGAGGTATAAATAGGTTGGTAGTTGGTTGGGGTTGAGTGGTAACTCTTGTGATAGTAGGTGGAAGGGTAAGAGGTATGAAAAACAATAAATTTTGAAGTGGGGTAGAAATTGGTGGGTTGGTAATGATAAGGGGAATGATGGAAATAAGGTTATAATATACCCTCATGTTAGATGAAGTATGGGTAACAAGAGGTGAGGTTGTTCCTTTGTTGGAGGTGTTAGTTGGTATAGGGGGTGTTTGGTTATTGGTTGGGATGTTGGTTTAAGTTTGGGTGGTGGTAGTGGATGAGATATTGGTGGAATAAGATGTTTGGGTAATCATAGGTTGGGTAAAGGTGGCACCAACCATAATATGGGGAGGCATACCATAAGGTGGATCCATAGGAGGAACCAAATCAATAGGGGTGCAGTGAGATGAAGTGTTGAGGTAATGTTAAAGGGCCATGTGGTTGTTATCAAGGAAGGTAGAGAAATCCATATCACCCTCTAAAAATATCCAAGGAATGGTAGGAGGGGGAAAAAGATGAGGAGGACTCTCAACATCCAAAATATACTCCCTGGAAGAAGAGGAAGAGGAAGATGGTTCTTGGTTGGTTTGGTTCCTCAATTATTGTCTAGTAAAGACCATGTGAGGAATAAAAAAAGAAATAATGAAAATCTCACAACTCAAACACAAATCAAGCAAAATAAAAATATCTCAAGGCAATAAAACCATAGAATAAAGTTCATTTAAAACTTAGGATTATTTTAAGATCACTTTTGGCTTATGCCTTAGAAAGTGTGAAGAGGAAAATTGGTTTGTAGATTAGGTGCTAAAAAGGAAGTCTAAGGTTGGTTTCAATTGTTAAAGGATCTTAAAAATATACATTTAAAGTTATTACATGGCTTGATATTAGGGCCTACCACCTCAATTCACACACTTCAATGATAAGTGTGTCAGGTGTTTAGCTAAGATATACTAAATTTTAGAGTTTGGACTCAACTAGAGTGTTGAGTTTTGATTTTTCTTCTTGGTAATGATCTCCAAGTAAGATAGCCAAAGGGTAAGGTGTATCAATAGGTGATGAAATACTATTTGGGCATTATGTCAATTATTTTTATGTGTTGATTGACTATGTGGTTTGGTAAAGTGTGTGATAACAAGAGTCAAACTATAATTACTTTTGTTTTTAAGTTGCTATATGAACTAAAAACAAGCAAGCGATCAATGTATGAAAGGTTTATTTTAAGCCCAAAAGAAATTTCATATTTCATTATATGAGCATAAAATAAAGGAATAAAAGGACACCTAGATGATTCTAGGTCCCATCGAGCATGCCAAAATGTTTCTCTTAATTTCTACTCATTTATTAATTAAGGAAGAAGATAAGAAACTAGTAATAAGGGTGTGGTAGAATAACTTGGTTTTTATGCGCACATGATCCAAATGAGTGTGGAGAGATCCTTTATATCTTGGATGAATGACCTATAGATAAGAAAACACTAAAAAAGGGGTTGTTAGAAATATAGTTAGGTAGACTGCCTAGCATGAGCTAGATCTAAGAAGCGTAAGCTTGTTAGGAGCTTATCAATCCACTCATTGATAAACATTAAGTTGAAAGAGATATAATGAAAGTACTTTCATCAAATAATAAAAAGTAACTAAAATTAAATATAATAATAAATAAATAATTGATAGAGAAAATAGCTAATATTAGTAATAATGGGTCAATAATAATGCTAAGATAGATTATGTTAGGTTTAAAAAATTAGGCAGGGGTCTGTGAATAGGTAGGAACAAAAAATATTGGATTTGGTTAGGGGTAAGGGGTTAGAAATAACTTTCTATTATTTCTTACCATAGTGTCTATTAGTGGTTAGGGTGACCATTGGTGGTTAAGATGATTGTTAGTGGTTGGGTAACCATCGATGGTTGGAGGTGACCATTGGTGATTATGTTGACCATCGATTATTTCTTATGGATTCTAAAGGTGCTTAGAAAAGGAGTTTATAGAATGGATCAGTGACTAGGTAAGGGTATATTAAGGGTATAGGAGTTAGAAAGAAAGATGCATAAAATGTTTAATGGGAAAGAGAGGTCAAAAACTAAAAAATAAAATTGAAGTACAAATATACCTATTTCTTACTAAATGGCTAATGGTTTATGTCTAGAGCAATTTTGGTAGAGTAACGGTACTTTGCCTTGAGAATAATTTTGGTAGAGGTTCAAATATCTAATATAATTATTGAATTACTAGAAGAAGATTGACTATTTAGAAGCTTGAATACCTATATGCTAGAATTATCTTTTGATTGATTGATGGATCCTTTTTCACCTCTTCCCTCTTTTTATATGCAAGAGAGATGGAGGATAGAAGATTCCCTAAGAGGTTAGCTTTCTAGTTTTGATTCTTGGGAGTGTTAGAAATCAGTAAGGTAGACACATTAAATTATGTCATGTTATCTTGCACATAGTTGATGTTTGTTTAAGAATGAGGAAGACTTGATTGTTGATG
>JARHVA010001244.1:705000-860000 GCA_037957365.1 Torreya grandis | reverse complement strand
TCTAAAAATAACATTGCTAACAATAGAGACGCGAGCATGAGTCTACAACTCAAACTCATCATGCAAACACTCGCTTCTGTCCTCGAAAATAGCTTTCTGGACACGCAGGTAACCGACGTCGGTTCCTGTCTGTTCGCCTGTGACCGTCGCCGGCCGACCATACTGCCGACGTCGGCGCCTCTGAACTGCAACTGACCGACGTCGGTCGCTCCTGACCGACGCCGGCGTCTGTGTAGACCTGAACCTGTTTGTCTATGCTCCATGGTGAAGCTTTTAGCTCCACATACCTAACAATCTCCCACTTGGAGATAAACCAGCTGCACCAATACCTGTACAGCAAGATCTTCTAGCTCCTCCATCTTCAACTCAATCGTGAAGACCAACAGAAGTTGAATGAAGATTCAACTTCTCCTTAGTAACCGGCTTTGTTAGCATATCAGCAGGATTCATGTCTATACGGATCTTCTCCAGCTTCAACTCACCATCTTCCAATACCTGCCGTATGAAGTGGTACCTTAGCTGTATGTGTTTGGTTCTAGAATGGAAAGCTGAGTTCTTAGCCAAATGGATTGCGCTTTGACTGTCACTATGCAATCTGCAACTCCCATGCTCCCTTCCAAGCTCTTCCATGAACTGTGTCATCCATATCATTTCCTTGCTAGCTTCTGTAGCTGCAATATATTCTGCTTCTATAGTTGACAAGGCTACAACCTTCTGCAACTTAGAAATCCAACTAACTGCCGTTCCACCTACAGTAAAAACATAACCTGTAGTGCTCCTCCTGCCATCCAAATCCCCTGCCATATCTGAATCTACATAGCCATGTAGAGACGTATCTGAACCTCCATAGCATAAGTGTCTACTGCTGGTTCCTCTCAGATATCTAAGGATCCATTGTACTGCTTTCCAATGTTCCTTTCCTGGATTGGCCATATACCTGCTTACTACTCCCACTGCTTGGGCAATATCTGGTCTAGTACACACCATTGCATACATCAAACTTCCTACCGCGGAAGAATATGGAACCTTGTTCATGTACTCTACCTCATCATGTGAATTGGGACATTGTTCTTTACTTAACTTGAAATGTCCTGCCAAAGGTGTGCTTACCGGTTTCGCATCCTGCATGTTGAACCGTTTCAACACCCTGTCCACATAATCTTCTTGAGACAATATCAACCTGTGATTTTCTCTGTCTCTCTTAATGCTCATGCCAAGGATCTTCTTAGCTGCTCCCAAATCCTTCATGGCAAACGTTTGAGCTAACTTCTCCTTAAGCTCTGAGATGTCCTGCATGTGAGACCCTGCAACCAGCATGTCATCTACATACAACAATAGAATAATGTATCTACTGTTATCAAATCTCTTAAAGTATACACAATGGTCTGATTGACACCTACTGAAACCATGCTCAGTCATAAACCTGTCAAATTTCGAGTACCATTGCCTTGGAGCTTGCTTGAGGCCATACAAGCTTTTCTTTAACCTGCACACTAGTTTCTCCTTACCCTTGACCTCGAAACCTTCTGGCTGTTCCATGTAAATTTCCTCATCTAAATCTCCATGAAGAAATGCTGTTTTAACATCTAGCTGCTCGAGATGCAAATCCTCAAAAGCAACCAAAGATAGTACAACCCTTATAGAAGTCATCTTAACAACTGGAGAAAAAATTTCACCAAAGTCAATACCTGGCTTTTGTGCAAACCCTTTTACAACCAATCTGGCCTTGTATCTCATCTGACCATCCTCACCTTCCTTCAACCTGTAAGTCCACCTGTTCTTCAGTGTTCTCTTACCAGCCGGCAATTCAACCAAATCCCATGTTTGGTTCTCTCTTAAGGACTCCATCTCCTCAATCATGCCATGCTCCCACTTACTCCTGGACTCCACCTGTAAAGCTTCTTCAAAACTTTCTGGTTCTCCACCATCGGTTAGCAATAAATAATATAAAGAAGGAGAGTATCTAATTGGAGGCTTACTTACCCTTTCAGACCTCCTGATTGGTGTCTTGGACTCATTTTCCACAATCTGTCCACCCAAATTTTCTGACAGTGACCGACCTCGGCCACCTGTAGACCTGTTACTGGCCGACGCCGGTTCTTCCTGGCCGACGCCGGTGCCTGGTCTGCCAACGTCGGTCTCTGTATGACCGACATCGGTTTCTGTATTGCCGACGCCGGTGCCAAACCTGCCGACGTCGGTCTCTGTGTTTTCCTGTAAGTGATTATTTCTTTTTCCCGCGAGCTCATTTTGGACCATAACTTCGTCCAACTCATTATTGCTCTGCCCAGCTTGATCTAGCTTCCTTGTCTGATCACTGTACATCACTCTTTCGTTGAAAACAACATCACGGCTCCTGATTACCTTGTTAGTTCCTAGATTCCAAAATCTGAAACCAAAATCATCTGAGCCATAGCCTATGAACGTGCACCTCATAGACTTAGCATCTAGCTTCTTTCTATTTTCCTTATCTATGTGCACAAAGGCTTCACAACCAAAAACTTTGAGATATGAAAGATCAACCTTTTTACCTGTCCATGCCTCTTCTGGAATTCCACCATCCAGAGCTGTAGAGGGTCCTCTGTTGATCAGGTACACTGCGGTGTCAACTGCTTCTGCCCAAAACTCTAAGGGCAACCCTGCATGCAATCTCATACATCTAGCACGCTCCATAATAGTCCTGTTCATCCTTTCAGCAATACCATTCTGCTGAGGTGTCCTTGGAACCGTCCTTTGCCTACGGATCCCATTCATATAACAATACAATTTGAACTTAAGACTGCAGAACTCACCACCATTATCGGATCTCAAGCACTTTAATCTTTTGCCTGTTTCATTCTCAACCATGGCTTTCCATATCTTAAAAGTCTCAAAAACATCAGATTTCTTTTTAATACAGTAGATCCATACCTTTCTTGTGGCGTCATCTATGAATGTAACGTAGTACTGTGATCCGCCAATAGAGGCTACATGAGCCGGTCCCCACACGTCTGTGTGAACAAGCTGCAACTTCTGCCTTTTCTTAGTAGACCCAGTCTTTAGAAAACTAACCCTTTTCTATTTTCCAAACACACAATGCTCACAAAATTCTAGATCCATACTTTTCAAATCTGAAAGCATACCTTTAGACTTAAGGATAGACATCCCCTTCTCACTCATGTGGCCAAGCCTTGAGTGCCACAATTTAGCATCCACATCTGAAGTAGATAAAACTGAAGGAGATTTGTTAGTAATACAATTACACAAATAGAGAGTACCTTCTCTCTTACCTCTGGCCATAACAAGTGCACCCTTGGTCACTTTCCAAGAATCTGCTGTGAGAGTTACTGTACAACCCTCATCACCAAGCTTACCTGCAGAAATCAGATTTCTCTTTAAACTAGGAACATGCATCACATCCCTCAACACCCATGTGTTGCCATTCTGCATCTTTAGCTGCACTTTACCTTTGCCAATTATCTTACAAGGCTCATCATCCCCTAAGTATACTATTCCAAAATCTCCATGGACATAGTCACTGAAATATTCTCTGTTAGGGGTAGCATGGAAAGACGCACCAGAATCTAATACCCAAGATTCTATGTTATTATGCAAAGAGAAAATAAGAGCATCCTGTGCAATACCTGCAACCTTTGTCTCTTCCTTTCCTTCGTGCTGATTGTCCTCCTTAGGCTTTGACCAGCAATCTCTGCTTATGTGCCCCAACTTTCCACAGTTCCAGCATTGTGGCCTTCTGCCATTCCTGGATTTGGATCTGCCTCTTCCCTTAGACTTAGATCTTGATCTCCTCTTGCTCCTTTCTTTTTGCCTTCCTCTGCTCTCGAAATTTAAAGCGTTCCCGGATGTCCCAGAAGTCTCTTCTGTGCTTTTCCTGCGTATTTCCTCATTCAAAATAACACTAACCACATCCTCTACTTTTAAAATATTCGAAGCAGAAGCAGTATTAGAAACTGCCATTACCAAGCCATGCCAGCTTTCAGGCAAAGAACATAAAATTAAAAGAGCCTTTATTTCATCTTCAAATGAAATATTAACAGAACTTAACTGATTAACAATACCATGGAAATCATTCAGGTGATTAGAAACAGATCCACCTTCTTGCATATGCAAATTAAACAACTGCTTCATTAAATATACCTTATTTGAAGCGGAGGGTTTTTCATACAAATTATCTAAAGTGGTCATTAACTCTACCGTAGTTTTTGCTTGTGACAAATTAGATATCACAGTGGAGGCCAGACTCAGTCTTATAGAACCAAGAGCCTTTCTGTCAAGAACTTCCCATTCTTCATCCTCCATGTCCTTGGGCTTCTTTGCTATCCCACCTAACGGTAAGTAGAGATCCTTCTGATACAGATAGTCCTCTATCTGCATTCTCCAGTGCTGATAGTTCTTGCCATTAAACTTTTCCATTCTCAACTTACTTTCCTCTGCCATTGCTTCTCCCACTCAAACAGAAATCCCTGTGAGCAACCTGTAATCCGAACACACTACACAGATCTGAACCACCTGTTAGTGAACCTGAGCTCTGATACCACTTGTTGGGGATCAACCAATAATGGATTACACTTATGAAAGCAATCAATGCAGAAATAAATCAGATAGATAAGTAACTGAAATGATAAATAGCACAGAACAAGATATACAAGAAAACACCCTGAAAACTTGTATTAAAAACTCTTTACAATAGGAATACAAATGAAGAACTTTGTTCTTCCACACCTCTCTCAGATGCACACAAGATCTCTCACTAGATCTCTATTCCTCAAGAGCTTTCTCTAAAGTACAGTCCTTCAAACATTCACAATGTTCTACTTCGTACTCAATTACACTCTCATACACTTCATCATCTTACAATAGCTTAGAAGATCTCTCCTACATATAGAAAATAGGAGACTTGAGCATGCTCTTACAACAAACAGTTAAGCCTCTTCAACAAGGGCTCTAAAAATAACATTGCTAACAATAGAGACGCGAGCATGAGTCTACAACTCAAACTCATCATGCAAACACTCGCTTCTGTCCTCGGAAATAGCTTTCTGGACACGCAGGTAACCGACGTCGGTTCCTGTCTGTTCACCTGTGACCGTCACCGGCCGACCATACTGCCGACGTCGGCGCCTCTGAACTGCAACTGACCGATGTCGGTCGCTCCTGACCGACGCCGGCGTCTGTGTAGACCCGAACCTGTTTGTCTATGCTCCATGGTGAAGCTTTTAGCTCCACATACCTAACATTAAGCCTATTTGATAGTAAGTAATTGAAATGAATAAAATATTTCTTAATATAGTATAAAGAGGTAATAAAATGAGACAATAATATTATATCATAGGTTTGGTGATCAAAATTGATGAGGTGGTTGATTTGGTGCTGAGTTCCATAGGGAGTTGGTGCTTCCTTACAAGTAGGTGCTTGTTAAAGCCTAGTTAAGTGGGTGGTTGACTGTATTGGGGTTGGTGGTCCAAGTTGAGTTGGTAATAAATATAATTTAGTATTTTCTATTATATTATATTATTAAAATTTTTAGGGATCATAATGGGTTTTATTCCCCTTGAGGGTTTCCCACTCATATGTTTTTTTGTGTGTTACGCTCATGTGAATGGTCTCTATGTATTGCTATATCTTTATATTGCTTTGATGGTTAAAGGAATGTTAAGTACATATGAAATAAATTTTATAAAAAATTATTCAACCCCATAGTGATTATTATTTTAATAATTGGTATCATATCTTATTCCTTTGAAGTAGGCTTAATAGCTTAAAGGACATCCTAAAAACACAAACATGTCTAGTCATCAAGCACAAGGAGGTTTTTATACCAATAAGGATCCTATCTTTAGTGGGTATAAGTGTGAATTTTGGAATATTATAATTAATACATATATAATTTCATTAATCTATGATATATGAAAATCTATTATTGAAGGATTCACTCCACTTTATACATCACCAACTAATGCAATAGGCAAGAAGGAAAGTGAGAACAACTCTAAAGAAATGAATGTCATCTTATGTGGTATTTAAAAATTAGAATTTGTTAAGGTCATGAATTATGATATATTCAAAGGAATTTTGGAAAAGTTTCAAACCATATATAAAGGAGACACCAAAGTTGGCACAGTTGTAGACTCATTGAAGGCAGTTTGAAAGTTTGAATGAAGAAGGATGAAAACATTGTATCTTATCTATTGAGAGTATATAAAGTGGTAGATGTAATTATAGGTCTATGAGAGAATTTATAAGAATAAATAATAGTATACAAGGTACTAATATCCATAACTTCTAAGTTTGATTAAAAAATGTCTATAGTAGGGAGATCAAATATCTTAACATAACATAGTTGGATGAGCTTCATGACATCTTGAATTCCTATAAATATAGAAAAAGTGATGGAAAAACTTCTAATAAGGGAGTTTAATTCAAATTTGAGAATAATTCACAAGATAAGAAGGCCAAGGATGATGTTGACAGACACTGATGATGATAATATAGAAGCTATATTTGTCTAGAAAACTAAGTCAAAGATTAGGCAAGTATAAGGGCAAGTTGCCATTCAAATACTTCAATTTTAGTAAGATTGGTCTCTTTGCCTCTAAATGTACTAATAAATATAAGAATAAGCATGATGGAGAACATGATGATCATCATGGTGAAGATAAAAAGGTCTATAATATTGATAATAGTAAAAAGGGTTTCAGGAAGTATGAAGGCAAGAAAGGGTCATTCAAGAACAAGATAAGTTTGTATACCAAAGAAGATAGTAACTCATTTGATGTAAGTGACACCATTACATTTGATAGTAATGATGATAGTAATGAACATGATAACAATGAAAACTTATTCATGGATATATAAATAGATAATGAGGGTTGGTCAAAATGGAGAATCCTTATGGATGACGAAGAATCAGATGAATAAGAGGTTGAAGTGAACCTTGAGGAAAAACTAGTGAGTGATCTAAAAGAGTTGAAGTTCTAAAGAAGGAATAATAATAAACTAAGATCATTCATTAAGAGTTATGAGGATAAATCAATATCTTTAAAGAGAGACTAAGCAACAAAACTAATGAATATGAGGAGATAATCAAATATTTGGAAATTGAAATTGAAATTGTCACTGTAAGTCTTAAGACCAAGGAGGAAGAATGCATCAAGTTTGGAGTTGAAATACAGTCTTTGAAGGTAGATTTGGATCAATAAATAGTCAAGTTGAAGACACATCACAAATTTGAAAAGAGTATTGAAGTTCTTGGTGATATATTGAGTAGTCAAAGGTCTCCACATGACAAGATAGGTATTGGGATCAAAGAAGACCAAAAATAGAACAAGGAGAGTCAGACCTCAAAGACCTATACAAAATCTCTCAAATATGAGACTCAAGTTGATCATCAATAAGTAAAGAAGAACTTGAATTATTCAATAGATAACAAAGTTATAGGGGTATCATTTAAAATCAAATAGACAAGGTATGTAAATTCATTCAATGATTACTATTTCTCATGTAATCAATATGGACATAGGAATATAGATTGTAAACACTATAAAAGAATCAATTCCTCATGGAGGAATAAGGTGAATGTCCATTAAAATAGTAGAAGCATAATACTATGCTATCATTATAATCAAAGAGGGCATATTATAAGGGACTACAAGATGAGGCATATGAGTAAGGTTAGTCAAGACAAAAGGGTATATAGTCATACCATTGAGAAGTGGATAAAGAAGTTAAACCCTATGGACAAGGTGAAGGAAGAATAAAAGACTAAATATGAATAATTTATGCTATCTCAGACTGCCTTTCATATTCAAGATGAAGGAATGAAATGATATATAGATAGTGGTTACTCAAGACACATGACAAGATAAAAAATAAAGTTCATCTCATTAAAGGAGAATGATGTAAGAACAATGAGATTTGGAGATAACACTGTTTCCAATATAATTGGCAAGGGTATCTTGAGTTTGGACAATGGAAAGACCAAGATATAGAATATGTTTTATGTGGAAGGTTTAAAACATAACCTACTTAGTGTAAATCAAATGTGAAACTAAGCACACACACTAACCTTTCATGATATAGGGTGTGATATAAGAAGAACCAAATTAGGAAGACTAATTACAAATGCTAAGAGGACTAAGAACAAAATCTATATGTCTTGAATGAGATCAAGAAGGAGAGATGTTTTATGATAAAGATGGATGAGATTTAGATATGTAACATAAATTTAGTCCACCTAAACTTTGACAATATGGCTAAGATAACCTCTAATAAGTCTATAAAGAACATGCCTAAAATCATCAAACCTAAAAACATACTTTGCAAGGTATGTCAACATGGTAAGTAGACTATAAGAAGGTATAAATCTAAGGAGAAATCTACTAAAAAACCTTTGGAGTTAATACACACTAATATCTATGATCCTAAAATAATCCAAGGTATTCAAGAAGATAGTTACTTCATGTTACTCATAGATTACTACATAAGAATGACTTGGGTAATATTCTTGAAAGAAAATTCAAAAGCTCTTTACAAGTTAAAAGCATTTAAGGATCCTATTGAGAATGAGAAGATTGGGAAGATCAAGTGCCTAAGATATTACATAGTAGGAGAGTTTTTGTCTAATGAGTTTTATGATTTTTGTGAGGTCTATGAGACAAGGAGATAATTTTCAGCAACTAGGACACCTCAATAGAATGAGGTAGTGGAAAGAAAGAATAGGAAAATTTAAGAGATGGAAAGAACTATGATAAATGAGTATATATTATTTGATGGATATTGGAGAGAGGTAGTGAGCACTATAATATACATTTTGCATATAGGTTAGATAAGGACTAATGGCAATAATACCCCTTATAAACTATGGAAAGGTAGATCTGCTAATGTGGAACACTTTAGAGTATTTGGGAGAAAATGTTTCATCAAAAGAGATGAGGAATAATTAGGTATGTTTTATTTTAGGTCTGATGAAGTTATATTCTTGGGATACTCAATAGTGAGTTCAACCTATAGATGTTATAACAAGAGGTTACATAAGATAGTGGAAAACACAAATGGGAAGATTGATGAGACAAGGAAATCACACTCATAGTCAAAGGATACATCATAGAATATAGAATTGAATAATGAAGAGGAAATAATATATTTTGATGAGGAATAAGAATAAGTTGAGGAAATACAAGACTCAAAAGGCCCCTTAATATAGATTCAAAGAGATCATCCTGAATCAAAAATAATTGGCAACAAGGATGCATGTATGTAATCAAGGAGAATATTGGTAAGTAACCTATATCAATATAATGTTACTCTAATGTATAATATTTAACTTAATAAAATTATAAAATCAAGTAAAGATAAGTTTTGGATAAGTTATATGAATGAAGAGTTAGACCAAATTGAGAAGAATGAGACTTGGGAACTAGTTCTTAGGCCTAAAGGAAAGAATGTCATTGGCACAAAATGGGTGTTTAGAAACAATTTGAATGAATATGGAGAAGTCACTAGGAATAAGGATAGATTGGTATGCAAGTTATATGCACAAGTTTAAGGGTAGACTTTAAGGAGACCTTTGCACTAGTGATAAGATTGGAGGCCATCAAATTATTTATAGCATATGTAATATTTAAAGGGTTCCTTATGTACTAGATGGATATCAAATATACCTTTTTGAATGGAAACTTAGAATAATAGGTATACATAGAGTAACCTAAGCTTTTTTCACTATCATGTGACAAGCACTATCTTTACAGATTGAAAAAGGCTCTTTATGGTCTAAATCAAGCTCTGGAGCTTGGTATGCTAGATTAGATAAGTATCTATTAGACTAAGGTTTCAAAAGAGGAGTTACAAATAGTAATCTATACATAATGACAAAAGATGACCATTAGTGGATAGTATTGGTCTATGTGGATGACATCATCTTTGGTGGAAATAATGAGAGTATGATTAATTCCTTTGTAAATGTGATGAAGAAGGAGTTTGAGATGTCCATGATAGGAGAAATATCATTCTTTCTTGGGTTACAAATCATTCAAACTAAAAAAGTTATATATATTTCACAAGCTAAGTATATGAGAGAGATGTTGAAGAAGTTTAAGATGGAAGATTAAAAGGTTGTTAGTATACCTATGATCATAGGATGTAAGTTGAGCAAGGAGGATGAGTCTTCAAAGGTCAATCTAACATCATATAGGTCAATGATTGGAAGTTTGATATACACCACTACCTCTAGACCTGACATCATGTAAGAAGTAGGATTTTTGGGAAGATTTAAAGTAAAACTAAAGGAAAATCATTTTCAAGTAGTTAAAAATATATTCAGGTATCTCAAAGGGAATATGGATTTTGGGTTGTGGTATCCAAGGAATAAGGAGTTAATTTGATAGCCTATACAAATGTAGACTACGTAGGAAGTCTAGATGATAGGAAGAGTACTAGTGGAGAAGCTTTATTTTTAGGTGGGTGTCTAGTTTCATGGATAAGTAAGAAGTAACCATCAGTGGCATTATCCACTTGTGATGCTAAGTATATTGCAGTAAATTCATATTATACTTAGGTCCTATGGATGAGAAAAACCTTAAAATACTACAAGGAGTATGATAGTCCTAACCCCATATATTATGACAATATAAGTGTTATAAGCATCTCAAAGAACCCTGTCATGCACTTAAGGACTAAGCACATTCCTATCAAGTATCATTTCCTAAGAGAGTAGGTAAGTGATTAAAGTCTCCAACTTGAATATGTTTCTATATAAGATTATATTGTAGACATTTTGACCAAGCCACTTCCAAAGATAACATTTGAACACCTAAGATAGGAATTGGGTATAGTTCTTACCCCTATAAGTCACTAAGGAAGTCAAGTACTTAGGGGGAGATAATCAGGTAGTTCATTAGCTCCAAGCGTAGGTGAGTAGTGTTGAGAAGGTATGAATGGAGATAAAGGAACATGTTTGTATAGTGTCTCATAATCTCATTATATAGTAAGTTAAGTGTTTTGGTTACAAGAGGTATGATACAAAAGTTGTAGACATCACTTTATCATTTATGTCAAAGGGGGAGAAAGTTTAGATTGAAGGATAAGTTTATTGTTGAGATAAGTTTCTTAGTATTTTTACCGTCAATGACAAAGGGTGAGATTGTTGAGTATTGTCATTGATGTTATAAGTGTATCTCATGAACATATAGAGTAAGCCTAGTTGGAAATGTGTGGTGTGATAAGGGGCATTGAGATAATTTTTTCATGAGAAGATATTGTCTAGAGAGATTTTGAAGGCAACTAATGCCTTATGGTTTCATGTAGACATAGGTCATTGATGACAAAGTGCATAAGAAGCCTAGTCATGACTTGAAGAGGTATGTTCATGAAAATGGATGAACACAATAATATGAAGGTTATATGGAACTATTTAAGCATGTATAAAAGGCATTAAAAAATTCATAAGAGTTTTAGGGTGAGCCTATAGGGGTAGGACCTTCAGTCTAGGTTTGCACCTAGACCTCTTTTAGACCCTACTTGACTTGTTGAGGTATGAAGATCAAATTTCAAGGAAAGCATGGATATGTGATCATGTATAAAGGTAAGATATGTTGTTTTAAGAATGTTTAAAAAGTTTGAGACCATAGTTTAAATTAAATTGCACAAAACACTATTTTGTGCCTTCTCGATCTCATAAAATAAGGTCTCAAGACTCAATATGCAAATTTAGACATTCATTAGCATGTGTAACCTCTACATGGGAACCTAATATGTTAAGGAGAAATGGGGAAGGGTCATAGATAGGATATATAGGAATTGGTTTTGGATCTAAGGGATAGTACTTTATAACCAATTGTTAATACCAAAACCTATGTTAAACCTCCCTAAAACCCTAATAAAGATTGATGTGAAAGATGTTCAAATCAAATCATAATGGATTCAAATGCCTAGACAAACTATTGTATCATGTATTCAAATCTCCCAGGTACTTCCAAGTGGTGGCGGTTAGTCAGATGAGAGAGAAAATGCATAGTTACATGATTATTTTTTAAGAAATTATTGTATCTCTTAAAAATTTTATTGGTAAAGAAGAGAAAATGGCTAGAAAAAGCTAGAGACTCATATTGGATGCCTATGATGGTTTATGGATAGGTTCCACCCTTCAAGTGTGCTAAATTGGCCATTCAAGTTAGCTAGTCATAGATAAACCTAATGGTGTGAATAATGAAAAATATAAGTAGAGATGACAAGATGGATTTGAGGGTCTAAGCATGTTAGATTTATGAAAAAAAGTGTATTAAGGGTTTATTTATGAATTTTAAATCATGTTCATGATTGAAAGAAGTTTTAGAGGTTAGTGAATATGGTGAAAAAGTTGCTCACAAAATGATCTATCTAGTTTAGATAAGACTATGTGACATATGGTCAATAAATTGGTCTACAAGACTAATATTTGGCATTAGACCATATTAATTTTTCATTTGAGAATTGTCTAGAGATATCATAGGACCATTTACATGCATCAGGTGTCATGAGAAGTGTCTACACAGGTGCTAGAAGTCTAAGTCACTATTGACCATTTTGACCACATGTTAAAATGGGTTAACCCCCATATAGTAATAACTTATATAAGGGTCTAGTATGATGTTATAGGCTGTATCTAATGTCATATGTTATGCTACTTTAGCCTTAGTCATGGTTTAATTAGGTCTGATGTTAACTTGAGTCATTTAAGGGTCATTTATGAAAGTGGCATGGTTTTCAAGGTGTCATAGTTTTCTTCCCAATGTACAAGATGTTAGATTCCATATCAAGAATGTCAGTCTCATCTGAAATTCATAGGTTCCCTAACTAAAAATCAAGAAAACAACTAAAAAGGAAGAGTTTGGCACTTATACAACCTATAGGAGAGAGTGACACATGTGAAAACCTTGTGGGATGACTCTTCAACTCCCTAAAACTCAATTAAATTCTTGATATGTTGTGAAAGTTCCAAAAAGGTTTAAAAATTATTATGCTCTCCTATTGCTCCACCATGCACACAGAACCAGTCAGCAGGTTTATGCTTGGTATGACCAATTAGAGAAGTTTAAAACTAAACACCTTTGGGTGTTGATATTAAAATTATAGAGATTAATTATAATAATAAGAGTTAAAGGACTGGTAAATTTTGATTTATGAATCATCTGTAACAAGTTGACTATGTTTTTCTTCTCACTATTTCCCATACCCTATAGCTTTTGCTATTATTTGGACAAGTATATATAATATAACTGCTTGAATTGACTAAAAATGACATTTGAATATTAATCTAGTGTTTTTCATGATTTGTTTCATGTTTTAAAGTGTTTTTATAGGCCAAGTATCTCAAGTTGTAAGAGAAGGCACCCTTCCATGTTACAAGTAGGTTTTCATCATTTTCAAAATCTTCATTATTTGGTAGTGACATCAAAGGGTGGTGATAGGTTAATTATCATGTTTAAAATGTAATTTTTTTCCCTTCACATTTAAATATGTTTATTTAAATCAATCTTTATGAAATTGTAGTCATTTAGTGACACATAGCCAATTTTATCTTTGACTATCATTCATAGTCAATTGAGTGAGTTAGGTTAAGGTCTTTAACACATCCATGTGGCTATAATTATGGTAATAAGAGTTTGAGTAAATTATCATGGAATAATAAATCAATTTAATCCCTTTAAATTAACACAATAAAGACTTTGATAACTAATCACTCAACCACCATTGTTTGGTGCCCCATATAGCTACACCTACAAGTGGCACCATAGAGAACTGAGAATGCTTAATGGAGGAAATTGGATGTGATGTAACCATTATGTAAGACCTAAGTATGTTGTATAGATCATGGTAGACACATTTGGGATGATATATTGGCAAATAGGTCTAGAAGGTTATATCTTTGGATGATGACTGTATTCAAGGATCAAGTCCCTAAAGCATGAAAATAAGGCACATATCCATCTTGTAGATATCATATGGCAAGGTTATCAAGAGTTTTTATGAAAATAAATGTGAATATATTATATCCTACACATAGGTAAGTGTTACATAAAATATTTAGGTTACATGATTAGTGTAATGTAGTTGTTGAAAGGCCTAAAGATGCAGTTTTGATCACTAATTTTAGACAGTGATATCTACAAGGTTTGGAATTACAAGGTGACTCTAGCATCTTAAAGTGAAAATAGGGAATGTCCTCATGTTTTTATGACATTATAAAGTGAAAATTTATATAAATAATCATAATTTAAATTAAAATATGTTGATATGTAGAGTTTTGAGCCCATATACACCTACAGGTGTCTGCTCCTTGAAACTACTCACTTACATCTAAGGACAATATCCTACATCATCCATGATGAGGAATTAAGCATATAAACACAAAAATTGGATAATATATGATGAAAAAAATTGACTCATATTATCCTAAAGTGATGTGTCACATATTCCAAAATGAGTTCTCACCCACAGGGTCTTACTTGTCCCAATATAGCCAACTATAGTTGACTATAGGTAACAGTGGACTGAAGAGTGATTTTTTGGTGTTGGAATTTCATAAGATCAAGGTAGATGGGTAAAAAAAATATAAAATAACCATAATTGACTCTAAATATGTCTTTAAACATTGTTATAAATCTTAAACATGCAAATGCACCTACAAGTATGGTGCTTTGAATCAAAACACAATCAAAAAACTATACTCAGTTTAGGCCAATCACTGTAGGGTGTGAACAATGCAGAGTTTCAAGAAGGCATAATGAATTAAATGGGTGGTAAAGACTATAATATATGGAGGAACACATCATGACACTCTCATTGTGGATACAAGTAGAGACAGGACCCCAATGAAGTAACACACAGTCCACATGGTAAAACCTTGTACACAGTCTACCTTTCTAGGCATCTATCTTGGGTCTTGAAGGAGTAGAAGGGTGAAATGATAATAAAAAGGGATTAAAATTGGTAAATAAAATATATTTAACTTATATAATCCTATAAAACATCCACATTTTCTAATAAAATAGGGGAAGTGCCCTTTATTTTATCTTAGATAAAGGGTACTTCCATAGAGCACAAACTCTGCAGTCTTGAAGAATGGAGATAAGGGGATGGGATATGGGATAATTAGACCTTAAAAAAATGTGTGTAAATTTTAATCAAACATAATGATACATGAGAAACCTTTCAAATAAAAAATAATCTCAATAGGGTGGTATAGACCTTTAAGGTTGTAGACAGGCCTATTAGGCATGATTTAAGCCTAAAGTCCAAGTGAGGGGTCAGTATCACTTATAGCATAAAAGGAAAATAATAAAATATTATAGAATGTTTATGGGGGTATAATATATGTTTAAAATCTCTTGGAATGTAGATAAGTCTCATAAAAACCAATTTTGGCTTAGAAATAACTCAGGCCTATGCAAAATGAGGAAATAAGCTCTATAGGATGACGCTGAATGCTCACATCTTCTTGGAGGTTGTACATAGAGGTACAATAAATTTGGGGAATTTATTAGTGGTATTTAGAATTAATATTTTTAAATTTTTTTATATTTATAAAATCACATCTCTATGAACAAGCTTAAGAGCAAAATGAACCCAAAACCCTATAAAACCCTTAATAAGGACCTGCTAAAGGAAATGAAGGAAAAGAGCTATCCAAATGGACCATAGTGGGCATGAAAGTGTTTTAAAATTTTAGGATACTCTCTATAGACCCTTTCCATCCACTTGAGGAATTCCCTACTTATATGGATATGAGGTAAATTATATTTCTTTGATAGTTTTATGTGTTTTTCATGATCCAGGAGGTTCCAAAGGATGCAATTAAAACTAGAGGAAATATAAATAATTAATATAATATACCATAACCATTTAATGTATCAAAAAATCCCTTAAGTGTTTCTAAATATACCTTCATCTCATCCAGTTAAACTGATGAAGTGAGCAAGATAGTGAGAAGTGTGAAAAAATTAATTGGGAGCCTATTTAAGGTATACCTAAGAAATATAAGGCCATGGAGGCTATTTACATGTGTCATTAAATCCCTTGTATGTATTTTAATGGAAAACTAAAGACAATTTTGAGTCCAAGTGTGAGGGGTGAGTGGAAGAGGAGTTTCTTTGACTGCAAGTAGTGATGGCTCACTTACAAAAGAATCTATATGATTACGGATGCAACTAGTGCATGAGATATCATGTCTACAACCCCTCCTTCTCAGTATAATCATGAGATATATCCATATTTAGTTTTTGGATGTTTCAAAAGGGGTATATGATGAAGGCATTTTTATTGTGTAAAATGAGAACTCCTATGCCATATTTCATGAGTCTCATGAGTGGGACATTTGTGCTATTAGACCTTGCATGGTCTATATCCTAATAAATTTTATTGCATATGTAACTCATCCTCTTAGCATGAAAAGTGTTCTAGTGACCTTTGGAATTATTTTTTCCTACTTCTTTATCAAATCCTATAAGTAGAATCCATTTTGGCCTTTGTAAACTAATCCCACACCATGTATGGCAAAGCCCTACTAGAATGATGTCATATTTTGCCTTTGAAAATTAATCAAAATATATATTTGAATTCATGAATAATTTTATAAGTATGAAAGTGATGTATGATGATGCAAAGTGATAACTTTCTATCCTTTCTTCCCTTATCATTTCATGTTTTGTGTAATATTTATTATTCTAACAAGTCATATAGAGTGTATTCAAATGTGTTAGTCTCATTTAAATTATATTATTGTCATTAGAGTGTGAAAATTTCCCTCTAATTCATTTTTATTGTGTTTCTTCACATATCTCACCTCTATATTGAAATACTCATGTTATAATCCTTTAGAACTTTGAGACTTGTTTGTATGCTTTGTTTATTAGTGAATGGAGTATGATGGTCATGTATAAAACATATAAGTGTATCAAACCTTTATATTAGGTTAATTTCATGCAACTTATAACACTTTTACCATAATTAATAACTACTTTAGGTGATAAGCATTCCAAGACACATTTAGGGAGCTAGCCCTTACATCTAGAGGCTCACTTCCACTATAGGTACGCCCACATACCTGGAAGTGTTCCCATGTTTCCGAAATATATAATAAGCCTGATCACCCTCTTCTAGGGTGAAATATTTTGTGACAATAGTTCTATCACCCTCGGTGGGACTATTATCTTCAAGACAACTTGTTAAGGTGAATGTTGGTCTTGACAACATCAGTTGCAAATTAGTGTGCTACTTAGCATTTGGAGACTCCATCATGGAAAATATGGTTTAAGGCCATTATTTTATTAAAATATTGCTATCATAATTAATGGTTCTCACTAATTCATCATCTAGTAGAGTGTTCAATCCCATTAATCCACCCATTCAGCTTGAACTTCCTCTTGAATTTTAAAATCCTCATCCTAATCTTCCCTTTGAAGACCAAGAGGATTTTTCTAGCCAAGGAATCCAAGAGAGTAAAGATACTAAATAAATTGAAGATATTGAAGAATACATATCTAGGCCTTGTGATTTCTTTACCTTCAATACTAAAAATCTAATTCACCTTCAAGTATATGATGCCATTCCTCCTAATGCCATAAAAGGTGTGCCCACATTTAATGGCGAGAGTCATATTACACCTAGTGAGCACATTTGGGATATATATATATATATATATATATATATATATATATATATATATATATATATATATATATATATATATATATATATTATAGCTTCCATAATGCCATTTAAGATAAAATTTCCATTATAATACTTTCCATGTCCCTAAGAGGTAAATATATTGATTGGTATATGAATTTAGAAGGTGGATGCATCACATCATGGGATAAGTTGAGTGTTGTTGACCTCATAGATTTAGAAATGAAAGTGACCATGAATCTCTCAGACATCAACTTAATGTGATAAAAAGAGGATCAAAAGAAATAATTCTTGAATTGAATGAGAGGTTTCAAAAGACTTAGCATTGATATTTCCTCCTCCCATGAGGCCACCTACTAGTTTTGTATTCCATACCTACTTGAGAGCCATTGGTATTGAAATTGTTATCATGATTCAATCCATGGGTGGTTCCACTCTTCCCAAAGCATATAAAATTGATGTCAAAGTTGAGAATTGTCTCATCCAAGATATAAAGTTTCCTCCCAAGGTGTCTATGCCTCCATTATCTCATACTTATATTAATAATCTAGATGTAGATAAAATTTCTTATGCCAATACCAAGCCCAAGGCTACTTTTGAGAAGGCAAAAAATGTTATAGATCCATATGCAAAAATTTAAGCCTTAGAAGCTAAGCTTAGGAAAGAGAGAATGTAAAAGGGTGCTTATAAAAATCCTTATCCTTATCAACAATAATATGGCTAGAAATATGGAAGTGGAAGATGCCATTGGAAACCTAACCCTAATAGGCCTACTAATGTGTACAATCCTAACTCTATCACCGATGCAAGAAAAATGGTATTAATTCATATAAATATGGTATAAGGAGAAGATTAGAAATAAGGCCAATTAATGGATGATAATGAAGGTGGATAGAAATATCTTATTTCTCAAGGGGGAGTTACTCTTCTCCTATCAGCTAGAGATGAAGTCATGATGTAAGCAAATGAGGATTGGTAGCCTCATGGAGAAAGTTTCACCAACTTCTTGGTGGAAGACACTTTTGTAATCAATCAAGGAGAAAATTTGTATAAAATAAAAAGGAAAAGATAAAGGCTCTATGATGTGACAATATCATTCCTACAAGATCATCCAATCCTCCTCCAAGTCAACAAAGCATGGCTTTAAGTGTGGTCAGTTCCAAAGGCCACTACACCTCCTTCAAGTCAAAATGTGGTAAGGCCTACTCAAGCTGTCTCTATTCCTCAATATCCAAGTAGTAATTTACCTTAAATGACTCAATAAAAGGTGAGTAATAATTCCCTAAACATATTGGATTCCCTTAAAAGTGTCAAAACATCAATGTTTTTGTGGGATGTCCTTCATATGCCTACCCAAAATGAGTTATTACAAAAGTAATTGTCCACTATTACTTGTTATTCACCTTAAATCCAAATTAATAGTAATGTTGTCCTTGAAAATGTCCCTAATAAAACTATTGAACCATTTACTAGGACTAAAAAACCTCCACCATTATATATCACTCTCATAGTTGGTGATTAATTGGTTTATAATTGAATAATTGATAGTAGAGTTTCTACCTCGATCATGCCCAAAGTTATAGTTGATAAGTTGGGAATAAAATATGATCCTCATAGAAAATGAGTTATCTAATTATATTTTACACCTACCAAAATAATAGGTCTGATTAAAAATTTTAAGATATTCTTGCATGATTATCCTACTTTTCCTATTCTTTAAAACATAGTTATTATTGACCTCCCGACTCACTTTGCAATCTACCTTTCAAGGGAATTACGACCAATATTGGTGGATATATTTTAGATTATTGGTCCTTCTTATCCTTTAGCACAAGCTATGGAACCAAGGTGACAATTGGGACAAAACCTCTTTCGATATTTCATATTGATCCTTATATTGAAACAAGCTCTAAATTAAACCATGTGAGCAATGAGAAAGATGAGACTAATATGGATGATGGATATTATAAAATTGAAGTAATATATAATTTTTTCTTGGATGATTATGGTGTAGATACATATTGACATGATCCTTATTCATAATTTGATCAATTTTATCTTGGAACTTATATCATGCATGATGAGCCATTTAAAAGTGCTGAGGTAAGTGTCAAACATTCTCATGATACTGAAGGTAACTATATGATTCATGAGTATGATGATCAAAGGTTGATGAATCTAATTGATCATCATAGTGGGAAAAATTATATCTTTATCCCTATCATAGATGAGGATGCTTTGAAATATGACACTCATGAGGTAGATGAAAATGACTTGTGGAAAAGGTTTGATGTCATATGTCATGAGTTTGATCAACTTGGTAATGTTACTTCCCATCTCAAGAAATATACATATGATTTGGTTAATGAATTTACCAAACATTATGTTGAGTGTCTCAATGAACATGAAAAAAAGTCTCATGTTATGAATGAAGAAGAATTATGACAAAAGGTCAATGCCATATGAAAAGAGTTTGATAAGTTGGGTAAGTCTCTATTTTCTCCAAGAGATTCTATATCTAATGTCAAGGTTGATAATGAGAATAATGACCATGTTGAACATTATTCTATCAATCATAAAGATGAAGGTCATTCTACTATCATAAAGAAATTTGATGATGCTAGTGTTCATGAAATTGTAGACATGGATAATGAAGTCAAGGTAGGTTTGGTTATGTTTCAAGGATATTCAAGATATACATATGATGCTGAATCACCTTCAAATGTATTTAATCATGAAGAAGAAGGGATTGAGGCTTTGAAACATAAATTAATTTCTATCTTAGAAGAAGATAAGGTGGAGGAGATAATCATACACTCCAATCTGTACTTTTTTAGAAAGCATTGAATGGATATGATAGAGATCATAATAGTTACATCCCAAATAAAGGTTCTTATAGAACAAGAGAGATCATCCATTAAGGTCCCAAATAGTTCACTTATATACCTAAGAATATTTAAAGGAGGTAGGCTTCTTGAGCACATACATATGCACGTGATTGGTGATGAGCATGCTCCTCATGCTAGGCTTCCTTCATAGAGTGAAAGAGATGCAAGAGGGAACATATTTGACATAGGTTGAGGTATGATAAATTGGTTCACCTCAAGAGGGAGGTTTATAAGTAGTAGGATATGAGTGTGTGTTTTTTTTTTAGTTTAGTTGTGTTCCATAAGAGTTCTAGTGAACACATGTGTGTTTCTTTTGATTTTTATTTGCTTTGTGTGTCTCTCTTTATGTTTGGTGTGTTATAAAAGAAATTTTATGTGTAAAATTAGGTGTATATGTGATTCCATGGCCCAATAAATAGTATTAGTCAATTGGTTTTGGCATAACAAGCATACCACCCTTGGTAAATTACCAAAGATGACCATTTTTACCACAAGTCAAAATGGGTCAACCCCCCTATAGTAAAAAATTATATAGGGGTCTAATATGATGTTATAGGGTGTATTTAATGTCATATCTTATGATACTTTAGCCTTGGTCATGGTTTAATTAGGTCTTATGTTAACTTGAGTCATTTAGGGGTCATTTATGAAAGTGGCATGGTTTTCAAGGTGTCTAAGTGTCTTAGTTTTCTTCCCAATGTCAAATATGTTAGATTCCCTATCAGGAATGTCAATATCTTCTATAATTTATATGTTTCCTAAGTAAAAATCAAGAAAAAAATTTAAAATTGAAGACTTTGGCACTTGTACATCCTATAGGGGAATGTGACATGTGTGACAACCTTGTGGGATGAATCCTCAACTCTCTCAGATTCAATTACATGCTTTAGATGCTTTAAAAGTTCCACAAAAGGTAAAAAACCATTCTACTCTCCTATCACTCCATCATGCACATAAAACTAGTCAATAAGTTTATGCTTGGTATGGCCAGTTGGAGAAGTTTAAAACCAAATGTCTTTACGGGGTGATAGTAAAATTATAGAGATTTATTTCAATAATAAGATTTCAAGTATTGGTCAACTTTTATTTATGAATTATATGTAATAAGTTGAATGTGTTTTTATTCTCACTATTTCCAATACCCTATATTGGAAAAATTAATATAATACAAATATTGGAATTGAATCCATAAGACATGGATATTTTCACCTAGTGTTTTCCATTCTTGGTTTCATGTTTTAAAGTGTTTTGATAGGCCAAATATCTCATGTTAGAAGAGAAGGTATTATTATATATTAAAAATAGGTTTTCATCATTTTAATAATCTTCATGGGGTGGTGATAAGTTCATTCTAATGTTTCCAATGTCCTCTTGGTCCCCTAAAATTTAAATTTCATTATCCCAACCAATATTCATGGAACTGTAGTAATCTAGTAACACATAGTCAATTTGCTCTATGACTATCATGCATAGTCATCTAAGTAACCTGGGTTAAGGTATTTAAAAATTTCATGGGGATATAATTATGGTATTAAAAGGTTGAGTAAATTATCATGGAAGAATTAATCAAGTAAATCCATTCTAGTCAGCATAATGAATACTGTGATAGCTAATCACTTAACCACCATTGCTTGGTGCACCATGAAGATGCACCTATAAATAACACCATAGAGAACTAATAATTATTGATAGAGGAAATTGGAAATGATGGAACCATTAATTAATACCTAAGTATGTTTTATAGATCATGAAAGATGCATTTGGGATGAAAGATTAGAAAATAGGTCTAGAAGGTTGTATCTTTGGATGATGGTTGTATTTAGGGATCAAGTCCCTAAAGCATGAAAATATGGCACCTAACAATATTGTAGATATCATATGGCAAGGTTATCAAAGTTTTGATGAAAATAAATTTGCATATATTATATCCAAAAAATAAGGGAAGGGTTCCACAAACATTGGATGGTAGATGATTAGTGGAAGGTAGTTGTTGAAAGGACTAAAGATGCACTTTTGACCACTAATTTTAGATAGTGATGTCTACATGGTTTGGAATTGTAAGGTAGATATAAAATATAAAAGTGAAAATAAGGCATGTCATCATGTTTATATGACCTTATAAAGTGAAAATTCATATCAAGGAGCATAATTATAATTAAAATAGGTTGATATACATAATTTTGAGCCCATATACACCTATAAGTGTTTGTTCCTTGAAACTACTCACTTACAACTAAGGACAATCTCCTACATCATCCATGATGAGGAATTAATCATAGAAAAAAAAAATTGGATGATATAGGGTGATAAAAAATTACTTAGATGATCCCAAGGTGATGTGGCACCTGTTCTAAAATTATTTTTCACCTAAAGGGTCCTACTCATCCCAATACAATTAGCTATAGTTGATTGTAAGTAATAATGGGCTGAGGAGTGATGTTTTGGTGTTGGTATTAAATAAGATAAAGGTAAATGGGTCTAAAAAATTATAAAATGACCCTAAGTTACTATAAATATGTTTTTAAACATTTTTATCAAGCTTAAATATGCAAGGGTACCTATAGGTATGGTGCCTTAAAGTAAAACACAATTAAAAAATTATACTCAGTTTAGGCCAATCAAGGTAGAATGTGAATAATGTAGAGTTTGGAGAAGGTATAATGAATTAATGGTTATTAAGGACTAAAATATATGTAGGAACACCTTATGAAACTCCCATCATGGATACAAGTAGAGAGAGGACCCCAATGAAACAACACCCAATCCACATGGTAAAACCTTGTACACAATCTACCTTTTTAGGGGTTTGTCTTGGGTCTTGAAGGAATTGAAGAGTGAAATTATAGGAAAAAGGGATTAAAATTGGTAAAAAAACATTTAAATCACTTATAAAATCCTCTAAAATATCCATCTTGTCTGATAAAATAGGGGAAGTTCCCTCTATTTTATCTTAGACAAAGGGTACTTCCTTAGAGCATAAACTCTATAGTATTAAAAAATGGAGATAGGGGGATGGGATAGGGGATAATTATACCTTAAAAAAGGTTTTTAAAGTTTAATCATACCTAAATAAGCATGATAAACATTTCACAAAAAAAAATCTCAACAGGGTGGTCCAGACCTTTAAGGTTGTAGAGAGGCTTATTAGGCATGATTTAAGCCTAAAGCCTAAGTGAGGGGCCAATATCACTTAAAACATCCAAGGGACATTATAAATTATTATATAATGTTTATGGGGGTATAAAAAATGTGTCCAATCTCTTTGAATGTATAGAAGTATCCAAGAAATTCACTTTTAGCTTAGAGACAACTCAGGCTTGTG
This sequence comes from Torreya grandis, assembly GCA_037957365.1. Classification (NCBI taxonomy): domain Eukaryota; kingdom Viridiplantae; phylum Streptophyta; class Pinopsida; order Cupressales; family Taxaceae; genus Torreya; species Torreya grandis. The sequence continues at coordinate 836,129 of JARHVA010001244.1, read as the reverse complement.
CAAAATGAGGAAATAAGCTCAATAGGGTAACTTTGAATGCTCACATATATTTTTAGGTTATGCATGGAGGTACAAGGATATTTTGGAAGTTGATAGGGGTTTTGAGAATTTATATTATGGAATTTTTTGTAGTTATAACATCATATCTCTATGAACAAAGCTTAAGAGCAAAATGAACCTAAAACCATGTATAAGGACCCAATGAAGGAAATGAAGGAGAAGAGTTATCATAATGGACCAAAGTGGGAATTAAAGTATTTTAAAATTATATGGGACTCTCCAAAGACCCTTTCCATACATTTTAGTCATTCTCTAATTTTTTTTATTAGGAGGTAAATTAGATTTATTTGACATTTTCATGTGTTTTGTAGGAGCTAAGAGATTCTAAAGAATGAAATTAACTTTGGGGTAAATATAAAGACTTAATATAACTCACCATGACCATTTAATGTAATATAAAGTACCCTAAGTGTTTCTACAGATGCCTTCAGCTTAGCCAGTCAAATTGGCAAAGAGAGAAAAATAGTGAGAAGTGTGAAAATTCAAGTGGGAGACTATTTAAGGTATACCTGAGCAATGTAAGGCCATGGAGGGTCTTTCCAAGTGTCATTTACTTTATTTTATGTATTTTCATGGAAAAATGAATCCAATTTTGAGGCCAAGTGTGAGGGGTGAGTGGAAGAAGTTTTTTTGACTGTAGGTAGTGATGGCTCACTTATAGAAGAATCTAGATGATTGGGGATGCAACCAATACATGGGAGAGCATGTCTACAACCATTCCCTCTTAATTAATTCATGATATATGTACCTAGTTAGTTTTGGGATGTTTCAAAAGAGGTATATGATGAAGGTAGTTTTCTTATGCAGAATGAGAACTCCTATGCCAAATTTCATGAGTCTCATGAATTGGAGTGACATTTTTCCTATCATACCTTGAATTTTATATCTCATATTTCATTCTTATACATATGTAACTTCTCCTATTATCATATAAAGTTTTCTAGTGATCATTGGACTTCTCTTTTCCCACTTCTCTCTCAAGTCGTATAAGTAGCAGCCATTTTGGTCTTTGTAATCTAATAGCACATCATGCATGGTGAATCCATACTATAATTATGTCATATTTTACCTTTGAACATTAATGAAAATATATTTTTGAGTTCATGAATAATTTTATGAGTCAAGTGATGTATGGGGATGTAAAGTGATAATTTTTTATCCTTTCTTCCCTTATCCTTTCATGTTTGTGCAAGAGTTATTATTATAAAAAGTCATATAGAGTGTAGTCAAGTGTGTTAGGCTCATTTAAATTATATTATTGTATTTTTATTGAGAAAATTTGCCTCTATTTCATTTTCCTTGTGTTACTTGACACATCTCACCTCTATATTGAAATACTCATATTAGAATCCTTTAGGACTTTGAGACTAGTTTGTATGCTTTATTTCTTAGTGAATGGAGTATGATGGTAATTTGGAAAACATATTGGTGTATCACCCATTTATATTAGGTTAATTTCATGCAACTTATAACTCTTTTAGGTGTATCACCACAAACAAGCACTAGTTTAGGTTATAAGCATTCCAAGACACATTCAGGAAGCTAACCCTTAAATCTAGAGGTTGAATTACACTATAGGTATAACCACATAAATTTAAGTGTTTCCATGTTTCTCAAATATGGAGGCATAAACACCCTCTTCTATGGTTCACTATTTGGTGAAAATAATCACCATGACTTGTATTTGAGGTAAATTCACAGTTCTAATTGAGTAAGTTACAGAGATGTTCTTGAGCCTTTATCTCCTGATTTGAAGTGTTCCAAGAATTTGGTGATGAATATGAGGTCATAGAGATCCTATATAAATGTTTTTTTATATTTAAATATATTAATGGATTTTAAGATTCATTTTTGTTAGATAGACTTTTAAGGCACACAAGGCTAATAGGGCAATTTGTCCTTAAGAAGCTTTCATGATATGAATAAAAGATATAGGTTTAAAAAAACATGGAGGAAATTAGTATAGGTCATTAAATAAGTGATTTAATTATTTTAAATTTTTATATAAATCCATCTATCCCCGAGAAGATCAATATTTGACATTAAGAGGGCATACCTAATGCAATTAGGTCTCCATGGGGCCTAAAAGAGAAATGAGGCCTAATTGAGCTATTACAGACCAAAAGGGGTCTAAATCTCATTTTAATCATGTCCAAAATATTTTATAATACTTATTATATGTCTTACCTAAGAGGTTAAAGGTGTGTGGCTTACCAAGTGGTGTGTGATCATGAGACTCGTATATATACAAAGCAATTTAGGCTTATTTGATAATAAGAAATTGAAGAGAATAAAATCTTGCTTAGAAAAGTAGAAATAGGTCTTAAAATAATACCATAATAGTATATTATAGGTTTTTAAACCAAAATGTATGAGGGTTGGATGAGTTAGTGCTGATTCACTTAGGGAGTTGGTGATTCTTTGAAAGTAGGTGCTTGTTAAAGCCTAGTCAAGTGGATGCTTGATTGTATTGGGGTTGGTGCTCCAACTTGAGTTAGTGATAAATTTTTTTTATCCTTTGTCTTATAATATATTAGTCCATTTTCAAATATCATAGTGGGTTTTCTTCCCCTTGAGAGTTTACCACCATATGTGTGTTTTATTGTGTTATGTTCAAGTGAATGGTCTTTATGCATTTCTATATCCTTGCATTTATTTGATGGTTAAATAAATATTAAAGTACATGTGAAATAAAGTTTATGAACATTGATTCATCCCCCCAGTGATTTTGTTTCCAACATACAAGGTTACAAACTTAGAAAAAAATGCTTTAAAATCCCCTCATGCTATAGATTTACAATATGTATTGCATAATCCCCTTTCACTTGAGATATTTTTTCACCCTTTGGAAAGAGGCTTTGTTAGACCCTTATTAACATTTTATGATGTCAAAGGTGATCCTAAAAAACATATTCAAACCTTTTATGTCACATGCCTTGAATCTATCTCCAATGATAAACTTTTGACCAAATTATTTCCAAGAAGCCTTAAAGAATATGCTTTGAGGTGGTTCTATGATTTGCTTCTATAATTTGTAAAATAGTTAAAACCTCTTGCATACTATTTTTTAACACATTGTTATATTAATATTAATTAAAATGTTTCTTATGCTCAAATTGACAAAATCAAACAAGGAACCAATGAACCTATCAATGAATATGTCTTGAGATATAAGATAATGCTAGCCAAAATGACCAATCTTATGGTAGATAAAGAGTTGTAAGATATAAAAAAGAAAAGTTTGCTTGATACTTTACATTATTAAATTATTTTTAATAAGTTAAAATCTTTTGATGACTTATGCCATGTTGTATGGGACCATAAAATAAAGATTATATCATTAAATAAGCTCAATTATGTAGAAAACACATTAGCTACATCTACATCTATTACAAAATTCATGATTAAACCAAGTTATAAGGTAAACATACTATACCTAAAAAGGAAACACCCACCATGGTTAAAATAGTTTCACAATATCCTAATCAATTTATACCATCTAGTGTACCAAGGAGATAATTCTCCTATTTACCTAAGTCTTAGATTCATTACTCCCATAGTTACTAGAATATCATCTTATATCTCGCCCTCATCCTATCGAGGTTGATATAAGTCAACTTACACCTAAAGGATATGATGTGAATGGTTATTGTGATTATCATCAAAGACTAGGACATTATAAAATTAGATGCTTTACTTTGAAGCACAAGATCCAGGATCTCATCGATGACCAAAAACTTATATTTGAGGATCCTCTAAAGGAATTAGAATCACAACTTGGAAATCACCATAAAAAAATTTAACAATCCTTTGAAAGACTATTTGAATAAGGAACCAAAAGTGCAAATGGTATATAACTCACATCTTACTCACTCACATTATGAGCATCCCCTAGATGAGATTATTGGTAATTACACAAAACATATACCTCATATTATTTAAAAACCATCTATTACTTTCAATGATAGTGAGATTAAGGATTATGACTATGATATTCATTGTTTATTCATTCAAACATACTTTAATAAACACCCCATACATAGTTTTATGATTGATAATGGTGTAAACATGATCATTTGTAACTTGACATTACTTACACACTTGGGTTATACTAATCATGATTTATACCCCTCTACCATATCAATTTGAGTATTTAATGGGACATGTCAGACGGTTGTTGGCAAGATTGACTTACCTTTACATGTCAGTCCCACACATGTAGTTACCAACTTTTCAATTATCCCTTCTATAGGTATATTTAATATGTTATTGGAAAGACCTAGAATACACACTCTTTGACTAGTATTATCTATAGTGCATTGGTGTTTTAAATAGATTAATTCTAATTGGGTAATCATAATTTTTATAATTCCATATAAATATCCTATTGAACAAAATTAAATTATACCAAGACAACTAGCTATCAATCCCACTAAGGTTAATTCACCATAAAAAGGCAAGTAATAGGTAATGCCCTTTGCCAGGAAACCAATACGTGAGTGACCATTACATCAAAGACATATATTGGATTCCATGGAATCCCCATCTACTACAAACCATATTCAACTATCCAAAGCACCTTAACATGTTTTTACTATTGCCACTCTAGTGAAACCATAGAGCACTCAATGATGGGTTCTAAGAACCCATAATTTTGTTTCTCGTATTATTGTCTCATGACCAAAGATTATTTTTTTACATACATAGATCACCATAGATACTATTGTTTCTTTCAAAACATGACCTAATTTCTTCCAATTATAGGGAACCTCTTTTTTATTTTTGTGGCTGCTCCTACTTGCACTCATTATTCATTGGTCTCAGTGCTCCCAAATTACTTTGGTGATACATCTTAGTTTATGTGTCAAACTAGGATCCAAAACCAACTCTAATATAAATACCATGTTAGTGCGATAAAATTTCATATTTTACACTTAGGGTAAAAATAGAGTCTTGCCTCTCGAATTTGTATTTGAATGCCTCATGTGTTCATATGTGCACACATATATATATCCCTACATTGCCTAATGTATCTCAATTTATGTGCATCATAGATCCTTAAAATTAATATTATTAGAAATCTTAGAATATTATAATAAACTTTCATGTTTACCACTTTTCCTGAAAACACCATCCTGACCCTCTATTTTCCTAACAAAGTAACATACCCCAAGAATCCCATAACTTGGGTCAAAATTTGAACCATTTAAAAAGTCATCTAATTTTCAAAAACAAAATAATAAAAAATGATTTTTTAATGCCAAAAAGGACAAAATAAATTAATAAGGGGTTTTCATGGCCATAACCACATAGGACAAGTTATAAAAAGTTTTGTAGTTTGGGGAAACCATGGTTTTCTTGAAACCATCTTCCATAGAGGGGGTAAAATTTTTAAACCACCCTATTTTAAAAATAGAAATCTTAAGGCATGGATAAAATCCAAAATCCTTTGGTGTGTTTTTCCTACAGAGCTGCATGCTCACATTGGTGAAGTTCACCTAGCCATTTGACTTGATCATAAAGTTATGATGGCCCCTACTTACACACCTATGTGGTAGGAAGAATCCAAGCCCTCCTGGCCATGTAGACACACCATCATTCCTCTTGTGCCTATGTGGATAGGTTGGTAGAGGTTGGTCATATGGGCCTTCATGAGTGTGTAGATGCACCCAAATTCTATTGCATGATCACATGGATTGGGGTTGTCTAACTGTCCTTGCACCTTGTGGAAATATGCACACATGCATATTTAAATTTATTATTATTTTTTAAATAAAATTGATGAAATTTGAAATCTAATTTTGGATTTCTTCCCCAAGTGCCTTGAATGATCCTAAAATATGTTTTAAGCCATATATTTCACACCAGGTGTCTAGTTTTTGAACCATCTATGGCATTGGAAAGCTGGTTCTGACATGGTTCTCATGGAATAATTGATTTCATTAAAAATTAACCCAATAAAAAGTTGTGTGAATGGAGCTAAAGTCTAAAGGGATTAATTTTAGTCGGAAAACGTAAAACTCAAGTTCAAATTCAAATGTTTTTTGGTTTTGGGGGGAAATTCTTTCCCTCCATTGACAATTTTTTTTATAAATAGCCAACTCTTGGTCATTTCAAATGGATATATCTTGTTGATTTTAAGTGAGGATACATTATACTAGGAATTTTTATTACCTTACAGTGTAATCTCTCCCTTATTCTTGGTTTGGAATTAATGTTATGCTATCAAAATTCATAACCAAGTGGTGAATATATACCCAAAAATTATGGTATTGAAATGAAGATCATTATTAATCAAATCTATATAAGTTTATTTTCATTGTTATGTGCATGAAAATGGTCAATGTGTTATTTATCTTATCAACTTATTTTTCCTTAAAATCTTGCATCATTCCTTGTTGGTGGTTGTGCATTCATTGGCTACGCATGGAATCAATTTTGTGGGTTGCATTTTAAAAAATGACTTAGATTTAGCTACATCTCAACAAGGCTTTTTATTTCTTTCCCCTTTATTTTGATGTTTTTATGAATCTATTTAGTCTAGGTTTTATTTAAATGAAAATTGATTCTCTCATTTTATCTCATTTTATACTGTAATTTATTATCATTAATGCATTGTTGAATGAATATGTATGCAATAAATGTTTAAAAATAAGCTACATTTCTTTTACTTAAATTCAAAAAATTGATTTATTTAGGTGAATATGTATATAGATCATTGTTATATAAAGTAGGATTAAAACCCACACGTGTGATACAATGAAAATTGCATATCACTCTTATTTTTCAAAGGTATAAAATAAAATTTGAAATTTCTAAGAACCACCAAAGTCCCCTTGTATGGAATAGTTTACAATGAACCAATTGAGTGAGATCTAGTCTGCTAAGACCTAGTAGATATAGAACTTGGAGAGATTTTTAAATCTCTTTTTAGGACACATTAGATGGTCCCAATCCATCATAAAGATGGCGTGTTAAATAACCCATCAAAAAATACCATAATGACATAAACTATGCCTATACATGCTCCTCAAAAGAAAAAAATGAGGTATTACACCATATTTATATTTTGGAGATATATATGACCATATATTGGAAGGAATCATAGGCTGATCTTTCATCTTCAAATATTCAAAAAATACAAAAAAATAAAAAATATTTAAAAATATAAAAACATTTTAGGCACCTACATGTTTTATTGTATCTTTTGCATCTATGTGTTAGTTCTATGTTGATGGATGGAATACTCAATTACTCCTATATACACATATGTGTCACACTTCTACTTGAATATGATACAAGCATACATAGATACATGATATATTCCTATTTGGGATGTTAGGCCTTCCCTCACCCACATCATATAGATATTATAGGATCTACTTATTATATCTTGATACACACATGTTATATGATTTGATGATCACTCCACATTATCATATTTGAGCTTAAATATGTACATACACATGAGTTTATTCATGATTTTATCTTACACATAGTAATTGATATTCTATACACTCGACATTTTTTTATAACACATTAGATCCATGGGCTATTATGACATGTTTATGCTAGTTACACACATTTTAATTCATTTACTTCCTTGACTATCTTGACTTAATATTGTATTCCTTATTTGAGAATTTGAATATGCTCATGTACTTGTGGACCCCATACCTATTTATGCCTTCTCTGACATTTGAATATTACATGATTTGTTATATAAACATTTGAATATTTCATTCTTGATTTTATGGACATTTTACTAAGTCATGTCCCTTTGATTGTTTGGAATTTGAACATGGCCCTTGTTTGCAATCTCCATATACCCTTTCCTTTTGAGTTTTTTAGTACTCTTGTGTGTGTATTTGTTTTCTTATTGAGATTTTACTATTACTATTTAGACTTTCCCATGATAATTATCATGCATCTTAGTCCTACATGTGATCACATTAGTTCTATGTGCTTCAATGATATATCTATCTAGACATGTTCCATTCTATATGTTACATGGTTAAATTCACATATTATACAATTGTATTATCATTTTTAGGTGAGGTAACCACCATTTCCTATCTTTCCCTCACCTCAAAGGGCAAGAATATTAGTGGAGACATGTCATAGAGAAATTTTCTCCACACTTGGCATAATTTACAGATTCAATGGGGGCATGCTTTGAAAGAATGTTATCCACACTAATTTAGTACATTGCACTTATATTAGTTTTTAGATTCAATGGGGGCATGTCATATGGGTATGGATTCTATAGATTCACAATTCTTATATTTAGTGGGGGAATGCTTTGGAAGCATGTTATCCACACTTATTCAGTATTCAAAATATCCAGTTTATAGTGGGGGCGTGTTTTGGAAACATGTCCTCCACATTGGTACTTATATAATTTTTCATATTTCTCCATATATATTGGGGTCATGCTTTGGAAACATGTTCTCCACACATAATTTTTTGAATTTGCCAAAGCACAATTTTATATGAATCAAATTCATAGTTTTGGTAGAATTCTATACATTGGTACTATTATTAAACATAGTTTCAACATGAGACATATCTAAGGTGCATATTATATGCAACATATACCTAATATCATAAAATTCAAATCAGTTTCAAATTCCAAATTATTTTTATTAATTGTTACCACATCATGGACTTTTTCATACTAATACCCCATCAAATTTTATGGACTTTATTGTGATAATCTACTATAGTAGTTGGTTTTATTTTTGGTATGGTTGAGGTGATCAAATCACTCAATCTTGCCAATTTTTAATTTTGTCCTTGATTGTATCATCCAACCTCATTAGGTTATAAATATCATTGGGTTACATGGTTGAGATAATCTCAAATACCAAGTGGCAACTCACCTTTTCTCTAAAGTTGGGGGCATGTACCTTATAAATCTCTCTCTCTCTCTCTCTCTCTCTCTCTCTCTCTCTCTCTCTCTCTCTCTCTCTCTCTCTCTCTCTCTCTCTCTCTCTCTCTCTCTCTCTCTCTCTCTCTCTCTCTCTCTCTCTCTCTCTCTCTCTCTCTCTCTGTGTGTGTGTGTGTGTGTGTGTGTAGGGATAAATTTGGGCATGATATGGATTTATATATGTAAAATAAAACCCAAACATCAAACTATAAGGTAAATTATATAGACATTAGAATTACATGCAATTAAATTAATAAACCATTCAAATATTACACTTACAATCCTAAAGCTAATTTCTCCAAACCATGATTAAGTAGGCAAGATATAAAAGGATTGGATTGACATAATTTGACTCAAAAATTTGACATAATGATGCTTGATCAAGGATGGTGGATGTTTTATTATGGAATTCTAAGATTGTTGATTAATTTGACATGGATTTGCTATGCATTCATAAGATTGCTAAATGGATATGAAGACTTTATGAATTTTATAGTTATCCACAATGGAGGCATGGCCTTGGTTAAATAGAGGAAGGAGGGAATGATGAATGGTTGAGGTTTAAACTTGGTTGATTAAGATCAATGGATAGGAATTATCAAAGGAATTTTAAATTCTTTTGAAGCCTCTAGATTTAGAGGTTTCTAGAGAGGAGGGGTTAAAATAAAGAGGATTATAGAATCATCCAATTCTATAATCCCATTAAGGATTAATTATGATTAGGTATGGGTTATATAAGGATTAGGTAGATTATTAGGGACTAGGGGTGTAGGAGAGCCTAGGCATAGGCTAGTAGGTGGGCCATTGGTAATTTAAAATTCCCAAATAATAGGACAAGTAGGATTAGGATAGAATAAAGAAATGATTATGGAGATTTAGGATAGATTAATTGATTTGTGGGGATGAATAATGTTAGTACATGAATAATAATAGAAGGCGAATATTAGATGAATTATTAGGAAGGGAGGATAAATTAGAGAGATAAAAGGGGATAAATTAGATAATATTAATTAATGTCGACAAATAGGAATATTAGTGATGTTAAATGAAGAAAGTGAATTTAGATGCATATATATTTTCCCCTCTTTGAAAGGGAATTGTGAGTGGATAAAAATGGAAGGAGTAATGGTATTTCAAAAAAAAGCCATGTCATTGATGAATGTTAGTGGATATGATGCCCCCTCAAGGGGACATGTGAGGAAGAATGAGACAGATGGCCACTCAAAAGAGGAAACAAGGGGTGAGATGTGATGAATAGATGAGGGGATGGGATAAAATATGTGAGATATATGAATAAGAAGATAAATTTGACTTGATAAATGATATATTTTTTGATGATGCCCTTGGCAAGGACACATACATGGGGAGTAGAGATGACTTTGTCATGGTTATTGACACATCCTAAGGGGAATCAACCATAACATGATGATGATAGTATTAAAAGGCCATAAGATTTAGGCATATCCCAATCAATGACACATGTAAGTGAAATTTGTGGGATAGGATAAGATGATTATTTGATAAGATTGATGATGGTTGTAGCTCAAATCTAAATTGATCAATATGATGTATAGAAAAGAAAAGATATGATCAAGTGACCAAAAGATAGAATTAATTTTCATCAAATCAATGGGCCATAATGATATTAATGAAGATTCCCCTAGTAATAACACATGAAAGGGAGTGATAATTGATCAAACAATTAGTGATTGATGGAATAAAATATGGATCTTGTGATATATTGTGCCCATTCAACATGTGTGGGCAATCAAAAAAGATTAGGGAAATAATCACAAGAATAATGATTGGTCAATTGTTTGATGAATGGTTGATATTTTGGCTCAAAGATTGGGTTGATTTAAGACTTGAGGATTTTGAAAGATGAGAGATATGTGATGATGGATGAAGAGTAAATTATGTGGTTGAGCTATCCTTGGGCACTAAAAAGTGGCCAAGTGTTGCCTACATAGTCTTAGGAGTCCTCAGGCTGATGTAGTTATGACATGGGGATAAATGATAAGTGATAGAGAAGATGATAATGATGATAATAAGGATTAGTGACTAGATAATAATGTTAGTGATTAGAGGATATGACTCAGATGATGATATGAGTATTAACAATTAGATGTTAATCAAATGGGTTATAAAGATTGGATTAGATGATCAGATAAATGATGAGGTGTAGGTGATTAAAACATCAAAAATGTAATAAATCTCATCATAAACTAAGAAATATAATAAAAATATCACTTGATAATATGCCCCATGATATAAGGATGAGTGAGAGGACATTGTGCCAAAGTGCTTGGACAAATAACAAACTCTGCATCTTTGAGGGCACTTTTGGTGTCCTCATAGCATCCTAATTCATTGAACAATAGTCAAAAATATATATGATGAAAAAAAAACATAAGACAAATAATATATATACATGATAAATGACATGAAAATAAGACAAATAGAATGAACAAGTAACACACATAAGTATCTACATGTAATGTCACAATGTCTTGCTTAATTATGGGATGAGTGAATGGGTGATGGGTCAGACTAAGATGACCAAGACATGATGATGGACTGAGGATAGGCTTGGATAAGCTAATGAGAATGATTATAATAATGACAATATGTTTCTCCTAGTTGAGGATATAAGGATGGAGGATGGGAGGTCTTTAAATACTGATTTGTTCTTCAAATCAAATAAAAAAGTAGCCAAAGAAGGTGATTTATAAAAGTGATGACCAAGGATTACCAATAGATAAGGGCTTATAAGAGACTAATCTATAAAGAATAAAATCTAATGATGGGATCAAATACCTTTCATACTAGTAAAATAATGATTGGATGGGTGATAGGTATGAAGAGGTAATGATAAAGAAAGTGATGGGATCAAGTACCTTTAACACTAGCAAATAGGTGGTGTGATGGTGTAATAATGACCCCTATTTTCCAATGAAAGAAACTTATGAATTAATACGTCATATCAATTAAATTTCTTAATGATCAACATGGAATTTTGTCAAACACTTGACAAACATATAACTATACATGCAAAACCTAAAACTCCTTATTTGTTGTTAAACACTAATTTTCAATATAAATGTTCACATACAATTGCCTTATGGAATGCGACAAATATTAAAATTTGTATTCAAAAATTACAATGATTAGATATGAAAATCTGATAGAAGCCTAGAAATTAGTGTTATAGTGATCTACAGATGAAATCGCAGCCTTCTAGACCTCTAATCAACAAGAATAAACAAGTAAAATTGATGCAAACACTATTCATGCACTATAACATCACTATTCACATGCACTGTAGTAAACCACTATTGATGCACACTGTAGCAAAAACACTATTCATGTGCACTATAAGAAAACATTATTCATGGCTCCTATAGCAAATCATTATTCTACCCTTATTTATTATAAATCCAATAAGCCCAATGTGTTTCCTAAATGAAAAACACCATCAATCCTCCTGATTGTGTCTTTCAACAGTGAAGAGAATGCTAGCAAAGAGGGATTTCATCCTCCAAGCTCAAAATTAGATTTCTAGGAAATCCAATAGCATAACATTAATCTCCTCCCAAAAACTCCTAAATGGAAGCTCTTCTATTTCTTTTATAGAGTTCTCACAAGATTCCCTTCCTTCATTTTGTCAATGTGGGATAAAACATAACTCCCTTTATGTAACTTATGTATCAGATGTATTATAAAATAAAGGGGATTATTTTATTTAAATAATTCCCACAAACTATAGAATATGCATTAATAAAGTTAAATGTTTAAATTTAACTTTATAAATTAACTTCATTAATGCCCAATAAAATATATCAATGATAAATAAATCTTCCTGTCAATTTTAAACAACTACCATCAACATGTCACTACCCCTAGATGTCTAGCCATGTTTAGCCATGTCCATCATGACTTACTATAAATAGTAAGTATGCCCAAAACTACCTCAAAACTCCTCAAAAAGATATACAATTGAAACTATCTAGGCCAAATGGCCTCTAATTCCCTTTAATGTCTTGGTTAGCCTACGAGACCATAGGGAAATAGGCTAATGACAACATCATGATATGAATGTTAGAAAGGGGACATTACAGTTTACCCTTCCCAAAATTACTTATCCTCAAGAAATCTCAACTCTAAATGTTGTAATATCTACTCATGTTGCCAAGTAGCATCCTCCACTGGTAGGTTCCTCTTCTTGACTAGGTACTCCTTGATGAATCTCCTCTTGAGTGTTCTCTCCTTGGTATCAATGATGGCTTCAAGAATCAATATTAACTTACCCTCTTCATCTAGAGGGGGCAAATCTGCAAATGGAACAACACTATGACCAAGCACTTTCTTAAGCCTGGAGACATGGAACACATTATGCACCTTGTTATCTATTGGTAACTCCAGTTCATATGCCACCTTGCCAATATAGCAACTCTAAATGGCCAATAAAATATTGGTTTCAACTTCTCTACTCCACTCTTCTTAAGTGTAGACTACCTATAGGGTTGAATTATCAAGTATACCATATCCCCAACCTCAAAACTATGTTCCACCCTATGTTGGTTAGCATATAATTTCTACTAATTCTAAACTTGTTGAATATTCTCCTTAAGTGATCTCAAAATATCTTGGCTGTCTTGTAACCAATTTTGTGCACCCGGTACCCTACTATCTCTAAAAAGACAATATCTGAAGCTAGGAGCTTCATACCCATATAATTCCATGAATGGAGACATCCTGATTATCATGTGATAGGTAGTATTATAAAAATACTCCCCTAAATAAATCCATTTTATCCAAGCCTTCTACTACCCTGAGACATAGTTTTGAAAGTACCCCTCAACCCACTTATTAACAATCTCCATCTACCCATCTATTTTTGGGTGATATCTAGTGCTAGGAGTGAGCTCAGTGCCACTCAATCTAAAAATTTCCTACCAAAATAAGCTCAAAAACTTACTATCCCTATTGCCGACTATGATCTTAGGCATCCCATGAAGCCTAAACACCTCCTAAAAAAACATTCTACCACCTATGCTACTATACTGGTAGATGTAATAGCAAAGAAATGAGCATATTTAGTTAACCTATCCACCACCACATAGATACAATCTCAACTCTACACCTTGGGTAGGCCTATGATAAAATCCATCTAAATGCTTTCCCATTTCCTATCAGGAATGGGTAAAGGCTGTAGTAATCTAGCTGGAGGAGTATGCTCATCTATGTTTTGCTGGCAAATTAGAAATTCTATAACACATCTCTACACATCATCCTTGAGTCCTCTCCAAGTAAACCTCTCATGAATCTATCATTATGTTTTGAAGAACTTGGGGTGTCCATCAAGAGGTGCATTGTGGAATGTCCTTAAGATAGTACCTTTGATGTGTAAAGAAGGTATCAAATAAATCTTATCCTTGTATAGGATAAGGTCATTAACCACCTCATATCTATCATCCTATAGATATCACTCTATCAAATCAGCTACCCACTGATCCTTAGCATATTTATCTATTATTTTCTCCTTCTAGTCTGCTGAAATCTCAACTAGAGAACATACATGTGGTCTCCTAAAAAGTGCATCAGCCACTACATTCTTCTTCCCTTTGACATACTCAATGTCAAAATCATATGCCTATAGTTTGGTGATCCACTTTTGATGCCTATCATTAAGATCTCTCTGGCTCATGAAATATTTTATACTATTATGATCTATTTTAATCACAAATTTGCCTCCAACTAGATAAGACCTAAATTTGGCTAATGCATGCATTATGGTCAACATTTCCTGATCATATCTATATAGTAGATATTTTCCACTCCCCTTAGCTTCCTACTCTCAAAATTAATAGGATGTTTTCCCTACATTAAGATTTCACCCACCCCATCTCTAGATGCATCACACTAAAGCTTGAATGGTTTGGAGAAGTTTGGAAGTGATAATACTGAACAAGATGTCATCAACTATTTAAAGTTCTCAAAGCACTTTTGAGCTACCTCTATCCATACAAAGGCTCCCTTCCTAGTCAAATATGTAAGTGGAGATACTATCTATGAGAACCCCTTCACAAACCTCCTATATAAACCACATAGACCAAATAACCCCTTGAGTTGGGTAAGATTAGTAGGACTAGGCCACTCAACTATAGATCTAATTTATTTGGGTCCACCCTCACTCCATATAAACTAATTATGTGCCCAAGGTACAATAATTTTTTCATGGAAAATTCACATTTAGATTCTTTGGCATAAGGGGACTCATTCTCAAGTATGCTCAATACCTCCTCCAAGTGTTGCAAGTGCTCCTCCCATGCCTTACTATATATCAAGATATCATCAACAAATATAAGCACAAATTTCCTTAACTGACTCCTGAACACCTGGTTCATACAACTCTAAAAAGTAGTTGGAGCATTGGTTAACTCGAATGGCATAACCAAAAACTCAAAGTGGCAATAATGACACCTAAAGGCTATCTTCTCTACATCCTCTACTCTCATTCTAATCTGATGGTATGCAAAGTGCAAGTCTATCTTTGAGAAGCATCATGAACCATATAACTCATCTATTCTCAGAATGGGGTACCTATTCTTGATTGTCTTTTTGTTGAGAGCCCTGTAATCTATGTACATATGCATTTCCCATATTTTTTATTTATAAGGATCACCACTGAGGCAAATGGACTTTTGATAGGCTAATGTGTCCCATCTCTAGAAACTCCTTTATTGCCTTATTGATCTCATCTTTATGCACCTTAGGATGATGATAGGGGTGGTAATCATAGGCTTCACCGCCTCTTCCAATTCAATCACATGATCTATTCCTCTCTCTAGTGTAACACCTGGTGGAATGCTTCTAAACACCTTTGTATGTTTGGATATGACCTCATGAATGTTTGGATGGTACTCCTTAACCTATTGCTCTATATCTATAGGCATGATCATACATTTTTTTGTGCACTCTATCTATTCATGTCTAAATAGATGTTCCATCCTCTTAAGTGAGACTAATCTAAGTCCCCCATCTGATAACCCTCTGAGAACCACTTTCTTACCCTGGTGCTCAAATATCATTTCCAATTTCTCTAAATTGAAGGTGAAATCCACTAGAGATATCATCCATGTCATACCTAGGATGACATCATAATCTCCCATGTCAATAACATAAAACTTGCCTACCATGTCAGTCTCCAATTTGCATATGGAGATCAAGAATCATCTGAGTACTAAGAAGCTTGTCTCCACTAAATACCATCACTCTGAATCCCTCATGTTCCTTAGTATGAAGTCCTCACTTCTTCACAAAGATTGCATCAATGAAATTATGGGTGGATCCTATGTCTATCAATGAAATAACTTACTACCCTTGAATCACACCTTTTACCTTGAAGGTTATTGATGGTTCAGTGCTAGTAAGTCAGGTAATGGTCTTATCTTCTCTAACCTCCTCTGCCATAGTCTCTTCTTCATCACTACTTTCTGAATCTGACTGTTGCTCTGACTCTTTTGAAGCTGATTCTTCAGTAGAAAAATACTCTAACTATTTTGCCTTTACCTTAATCATACACTTATGTGAAGGGTCCCATGGCTCTCTATAATAAAAACAAAGTTTTTTCCTTCTGATCTCATTCAACTAATCACTGTCAAGTCTCCCTAAATCTGCTCATGGTAGATGTGATTCATTTTATCTCTTATCCTTTTCTTTTTTTGTGGGAAACTCGTAGATTGAAATTGGTTTTTTGAACTAGAAGCCTCCATGTCTCTAGCCTTCTTAATAGCCTCCTATAATGTAGGTGGGTTAAGGGATTTAATCCACCCTCTCAATGGATCAGCCAATCCATCCATGAAAATCACCATAAGTCTCCTCAGTGATATATCTATGACTAATATTGAAAGTCTCTAGAACTCAGAGATATATTTCTCCAATGGTCCCCATTATTTCAACTATGCCAACTTCTTAAAATGAAGTTCTAGATCCTTCATTTCAAACCACTCTATCAATAATTTTGTAAAATTAACATAAGAAGTCATTTGATCAAGTCCCATAGTCACCATGCCATGGTTCCACCACTCATGTGTAACTTCATCAAGGTGTATATCAACATATTTAATGGCTTTTTCTTTGAGCATAGGATTAAGATAAAGATAGGTATCCAATTTTGTGCCCAAGCTCATGTTGTAGTCTTCTTAGAAGTATAAAAATAAGGTAGAGACAATTTCCCTACTTTCTTCTATAACTTAAAGTTTTGGTTCTTATCTCCTACATAAGGCATGTGTATCATCCTTATATTAATATAGTCTCATAAAGATATAGCTACATGAAATTTAGGTCCTCCACTCTCCCAATCTCTTCTAAATTGATCTTACAAATCTATGATTTGAGGTTCATTGGTAGGTTGTGCTAGTGCCCTAGGTGGGAAGGTAGGTAGAAGCAGTCTAGAGCTCACTGTTTTAGTGGGTTGAGCTACATGGCCCAATTTGTCTTGTACATTTCCCCCTCCATTACCTCCATTTCCATTTTGTCCATTATTACCTCCATTCTGATTAATGCCACCATTATTTCCACCTCCTAAGTTGTTCATGTCAATACCCAATTAGTGTGCCATCATCTATGTCAATAGGTCCAATCATTGATTATGTTGTGATCTTTACTCTGCTAACTATTGTCCCTGAACTAGTGTGTCCAATAAATATAGAAATCTCTCCTTACCTAGATCTCTTCTCTCACCCATATTAGCAATATTTTATTCTCATATAGTTCTATATTCTTCTAGAACCTCTTGTTCCTTTGGACCTGTATTTATTACTACTCTATTCCTTCTTGTGTTGTAATGGTGAGTGAAAGGTTGTTGATCAAAACCAGACATGTTATTGTTTATACATTCTTTAACCCTTCAAGATGGTAGGATTTTCAGCTCTAATACCACTATAATAACCACCCCTATTTTCCAATGAAAGAAACTTGTAAACTACTATGTCATATCAATTAAATTACTTAATGATCAACATGACATTTTGTCAAACACTTGACAAACATATAACTATACATGAAAAACTTGAAACTCCTTATTTCTTGTTAAACACTAATTTGCAATATAAATGTGCACATACAATTGCCTTATGGGCTGTGACAAATATTCAAATTTGTATTAAAAAATTACAATGCTTAGATATGAAAATTTGATAGAAAAAACCTAGAAATTAGTGTTATAGTGATCTACATATGAAATGGTAGCCTTCCAAACCTATAATCAACAAGAATAAATAAGTAAACTTGATGCAAACACTATTCATGCACTATAGCATCACTATTCACGTGTAATGTTGCAAAACACTATTCATGCACACTTTAGCAAAAACACTATTCATGTGCACTGTATCAAAACACTATTCATGGTTCCTATAGAAAATCATTATTCTACCCTTCTTTACTCTAAATCTAATAAGCCCAATGTGTTTTCTAAATTAAAAACACCATCAATCTTCCTGATTGTGTCTTTCAACAATGAAGAGAATGCTAACAAAGAGGGATTTCATTCTCTAAGCTCAAAAATTAGATTTCTAGGAAATCCAATAGCATAACATTAATCTCCTCCCAAAACTCCTAAATGGAATCTATAGAGTTCTCACAAGAGTCCCTTCCTTCATTTTGTCAATGTGGGATAAAACATAACTCCCTTTATATAACTTATGTATCCGATGTATTATAAAATAAAAGGGATTCTTTTGTTTAAATAATTCCCACAAACTATAAACTATGCATTAATAAAGTTAAATATTTAAATTTAACTTTATAAAATAACTTCATTAATTCCCAATAAAACATATCAATGATAAATAAATCTTCCTGTCAATTTTAAACAATTACCATTGACATGTCACTGCCCCTAGATGTCCATCCATGTCCATCACAACTTACTACAAATAGTAAGTATGCCCAAAACTACCTCAAAACCCCTCAAAAAGATATGCAACTAAAACTGTGTAAGCCAAATGGCCTCTAAGTCCATTTAATGTCCTAGTTAGCCTACGGGACCATAGGGAAATAGGCTAATGACAACATCATGCTATGAATGTTAGAAAGGGGACATTATAGATAGGTGCTAGGTGGGAAGAGGCATTGATAGGGAAATGATGGGTGCTAGATTAAATTATTTGACAAGGTTGTGTGTTCCAATAATACATAGGCCAAGGATGGGATTGAAGATATGAAGGGATGGGTGACCACTAGGATTGGATTTCAATATGAAATGTTGTATCCAAGGATGATGGAGGGGAAGCTAAATAAACAACATAAAGATGGATATTAGATGGTATAGAGATGGATGAGACTAGGGGATTACGCATAATAAAAGACACCATCGACTAGGATTTTTGGATTTTTCAAATTTTATGATTTTTAGGATTTTTTAAATATTTCAATTTTTAGGGATTTTTAGAATATGTATGTACACTGTAAAAATGGGGTTACTAACAAATGGAATACCAAGCCTAGAAAGTAATATAAATATGGATGAAATGATGAATGGGATAAAAATAGTATGAGGGTGATGATAAAAATTGGATGGGGACCAAATAAGAAGGGACTAGGGATTGCCAATGACCACATCATGAAGGAAATATATTATTATAGCCCTAAGTGTTCCTTGAATGATTTACAAAGATGGTTTTGGGAAAGTTCTCAAGATACCTTACACTTCCTTAAAAAAGTTCAATATGGGAAGGAATGTGATATGATGGAAGATGACGGGTAGGAAAAATGGATGGAGGGGATGGTCAAGGGATGGATAAGGATGATGTGGATGGGGTATATAAACAAAGTTGATGAAGGATGAGACCAGTATGGATGGATGGATAATGGATAGATGGATCATTCCCCAAAATATTGAGGTAAAATGTGGATAATGGATTATTTTACCATGATACTAGAAACCATTTTTCATTATGGTACTTGTCTAAGGCATCAAAATACTAGTTTTCACCATTAGACAAATGATTTTTTTTTTAGGCATCTTGATTAACTAGATGTGGGTATGAGATGTAGGAATATTGACATTTTATGATCTTTATCCAACACCTATTCTAGGTATATGTTATGCTAGGATCATGTTATTGCTACTGGATGTATTGGGGTCCATGTGACCTTTGGT
Source organism: Torreya grandis (assembly GCA_037957365.1). Classification (NCBI taxonomy): domain Eukaryota; kingdom Viridiplantae; phylum Streptophyta; class Pinopsida; order Cupressales; family Taxaceae; genus Torreya; species Torreya grandis. The sequence goes on along the minus strand of JARHVA010001244.1, from coordinate 815,973 downwards.
GATTTTCAAGGTGACTCCTCTAGATAACTAGACTAGGTGTTTTCATTACCCCTAGGAAAGATAATGATTCTTAGGATGGGGATGGGAGGAATAGATTGGATTAGGTCTAGATGTTTATAGGCATGTATTGGATTAGAATGAATGATAGGATAATGATAGGATAACATGATGGGTGATGGAGGATTAGGACTAGCAGTCACATACATCATTGGAGATGTTGGACATTCTTCATTTAATTGGTGTTAGTTGACAAAAGACTACAGGAGATCCAAGATGCTTTGACTTTGTGGTTCATCTTTGATCTAATTATTTAATGTATTATCAACCATATGAATAATTTTTTTGATTTTTTAAAAAAAAAATATGTTTGACATTGACTACCCCCTCATGTCTGATTTTAGGCATCACTAAGGGAAGACATTTTTGGATTAGGTTGATGATTTGAATTTTCTTAATTTTGAATTATGGGATAAAATATAATTTGATTATTATGATTAAATTTTTGACTATGGTCTTGGACCTTTGGATTTGTGGCACACATTATATTTCTCGAAGAAGGGTCCAATGATGTACGTTCCTATTCATCCTTATGGAGGGAGGTGGATGATTAATGTGGTATGATGGATTAAGGGAGTAGTGGGTAGTATAATCCTTATAAAGGTCACTAAGATCCCTAGCCTTAATATTAGAGAAAGTTTCCTCAAGAATCACAAAAGGATCCCTAATAATTTGTATAGTATGTGTAACCAAAGTAGACTTAGATCCATTCTAAAAATATTCAATAGATAGAGCTTGTAAAAACTCAATTATGACTTCATCATCCTAATTGGGATCAAGAGATATGCTTGGTGACTGATTATTATCCAAAAATGATTTGGTATATTCATCCTTTGCTTCAATATTGATTAAGGATGATGTTTTAGATGAGGAATTTGACTTAGAGATTGGTGTTGCACATGATCCTAATGTAGATGCCAACATGATAATAGTAGAGGAGTACTTAGACATAATTGTCTTATCAATAGGGGGTATTTGATATGATAGGTGAGAGGGAGATGATGAATGAATGAAGGACTAAGTAGAGAGAGGGAGATGATGAATTGTCTTCTCAATAGGGGGAATAGACATATTAGAAATAGACTTGTGGTTGCTGGAGGATTGATCAATGATGGGGGGATTATGGAAGAGGGACAAAATGTCTGATTTTTGGCTTTGAAGGGGAAGGGATTGATTGTGATTAGGAATGGAATATTGGCATTACTCTTTCATTCACCCAAAGAGAGAAATTCATTTGATTCCTCCTCAATTACTATGTGACCATGGTCAATGAGGTCTTAGACAAAGTTTTAGAAAATTTGACATCATTTAATGGAATGCCCCCAAGTTTGATGATATAAAAAGTATCAATTTGCTTTATACTAGGAGATATTAGGCTTATTAGGATCAAGATGTTGGATATGTGGATAGACCATAATGTTGGTAGTGATTAGTTGTTGGAAAAGGGATTATAAGGATATAGGAAGGGGAGTATAAGGACCCATTTCACTCTTAGATGTGGAAGTATTGGAATTTATATTAGATGGAATTTGGCAAGACTTGATGGATGGTTGGGTGGCCAAGATTGGGTTCCCTTTGATAGTAGTGGAAGGGATAAATGATTGACTAAGATGATTGGATGGGGGATGCAGAGGAGACTCACATAAAGGGGTTTATGCTAAAGGTACAATGAGTTGAAGAGGGTTAACACATTTAAAAAGTGGGACACCCATCATAAGTAATTGCAAGAGGATCTTATCCTTGTTGGAAACTATGTATGGGTCTATGAGAGTGGGGTCCAACTTCATGGTGGTGGGTGATAAGGGATGAGGGAGTGGTGATGGATTATGATTAGTATATGGGGGATTTGACTATGGATGAGTATGAATTAGGGCTAAGGGGTGTTGAATAAGGCTAGTAGATGGTGGAGGGGAATGGGATAAGGGTTGATGGTGGATTGGTTTGGGAGCTGAATTCAAGATTATGGGGTCAAAATCATTAGGAAAGTGAGCACCCATTTTCCATAGTCATAAAAGGAATTCATATTTATTTTTTATGATGTATTTATTGATTAGGGTGACTACATCAAGGAATGTAGGGATGGATTTTGATGTGTTATGGGGTTATGGATGAGGATGGGTACAGGATGCTAGTTTAGGGTGAATGGGATTATGATCATAAGGAAGGTGATCACCTATTTTTAGAGTTCATAAAAGGATGTCATTTTTGTTGGATAGGATGTATTTGTCTATATGGACTAGGTCCAAATCCATGGGGAAAGATAGGTGATGATGCAAAGGTAGGCAAAGGATTGTTTGAAAAAATTAAGGATAAAGGACAAAGTTAGTAGGATAGATGATGATGATGAGGATGGGATAGACTTAATGGATTAAAATGTGATTAAGATGATGTATTTATATTATTAGATGTTAGAATCATAGTACAATAGGTACTAATGACCTATCAATAATGCCTAATAGTCAATCTAGAAAAAGGATTGAGGATTGTGATGGGTTCCTAGATTCAAAATAACAAGATGATAATATGATGGGTGTTAGTTATGAATAGGAAAAGATGATAGAGACTAGATTGAAGATGATGGGTTTGCTAGATTGAGACCAACAAAGTGATAATATGCTTATAGAATATCGACTATGGTATGAAATCTGATCAAATGGTGAGTGATAGTGGATTAGGATGATATGGTGATATGGATGGGTAACACAAGTATTATCTCAAAACTTTGGACTAATTTTCTCAAGATGGGATATAATTATGTGATGAAGATGGTAAGGTTAAGGGGGGTAAGGACAAATATAGATTGGTGGTGATGAAATTATTAAGGGTAATATTAATGGGATGTGGATGGTATGGACATGGGTGTGACCTATAAATATAACTAGGATAATATAGGATGGCGTTAGAATAGATGGGTGATGAAGACAAGACAAGTCTTAAGGTAGGATGTGTATGATGAGACAAGACATGACTAGGATAGGTGTAGGTATGAACAATGATAAGTATAACTAGGATAGGATGTGATTAGAAGGATATATAAGATAATAAATATATGTATGATAGGATTAAGACAAGGTTATAAAAGGTGATGGGATAATGAGACAAGATAATATGGGATGATGAGGAGAACTAGATGGGTAATGGAGACAAGATCAAGACAAATGATTGGGTATGAAATTAGGACAAGATGTAGATGAGATAAAATGTGATTAGGATACAAGGGTGATGGTGTGATGACTAATGATGGGTGAAAATGGATAGAATAATATGGGGTGAAGAGAAAATGGATATATGGTTAAGAGGAGAAGGATGATGATGCACAAATATGACTAGACTAGGATGGGATGAAGATAAGATGGGAGATATGCCAATGTTAGGATATACAAAATGGTATGTACAAGAGGATGATGATAAAATGATGAGGAAAGTATATACAAGATGATGGATTGTGTAAAGACCTAAAAGGTGTGTATAGGTTTAGGTGAAGGCTGAAGCAGCTCATAAACAACACATGTCTAACACAACACACACCTAAGCAAACAAACCACAAAATTATGATTACAGGGTGTGTAACCCAATGCCCACAACATCCAATGGATTCATAGGTGAGTTTTTAGGCTAATGACTTGTTATGATATTGATCAAACCCTCTCTACCCTAGTTTCACTTGATGGCTACTTCAGAATTGATATTGACTCCTATAGTGGTACACCTATTATAGATAAAGGCTCCTAATCTAGGTATACAGAATGGTTTCTAGGTACATCCACTATATACCTGAAGGTATGATGGGGTCTAAGTCTACGTAAGATGTTATGTGACCACCCTATATCTTGGAGCTTAATTTCCCCTCACTCCAAGAAATCCTTTATGGGCAATTTCGCTTAGGCATGTAATGATATTTATCCTAATTTTTAGACTCCACCAAAACATGGAGTTTTAAAAAGTGCATGGTGGTGGAATCCACGTCACCAAACCTTGAAAAAATAAAATAAAAAAGTAATGGGTTTATAGTTGGTTTTTGATCCTCTAGGAATCACCACAAGGACGTAATGAGGAGAGTATACACCAACTATAGCCTTGGGAGACAAATGAGTAGACCAAAAATATTAATTAACCGATTAGATTAAGTGTGATATATTTACAAGATGATAAATATAGACAAGAATATACAATACAAACATGAAAATGATATATAAAAGATAAAGTGATCAAAAATATATATATAATAGATGATTAAAACAATTCAAAAACAATTTTTGAAGTACAAAATGGAGTCTTTGACAAACAACCTACAAGTACATGGTTAGTAGTTTAAGTGACACTCAAAAGAGGTAACCTGCAAGATAATGATTAATAGTTTAGATAATCAATCTTGAGACAAAACCTATAAGACAAATGATGTTAGAAAAAAATATGACCTAAAAGATAAGATGTTAAACATAAAAAATCTTCTAGGTTCATCCCTACAAGAAACAAGATGTTAGTTCAATATGCCTTAAGTAAAACACCCTAAAAAAATTATGATTTGGCTCTATAATTCATTTGGGGTGAGTAGACCATGATGTAGGGGTCTGAAGGTGGTAGTGCCTAGTGGGGTCAATGGGAAGATCCCCTAATGCTAAAGGTAATTTGGGCTTTTTAGGAGGCCCATAATGACTCAAAATTCACCAAAAATGACTTAAGAATACACTCAGAAACATAATTTTGAACGCCAAAAATGACTAAAAAATCACAACTACATAATACAAAGTTATAACCAAAGAGTGAAAATTCACAACTCTAATGAATAATCATATATTGTGAGTTGTGACTTTGTGATGGTTAGTTTAACCATGATATTTAACCTATGAAACCATAACTGTTAGACAAAATCATGACTTGCCCAGATAAAATCATTATTAGGTATAATTTGAGAGTTGTGATTTTGTTATAAATGACAAAACCCCCAAAATTTGAATATTTGAAAAATGATTTAGTAGGCTATTATAGATTATCTAAATTTCAAAAAAATTTATGTATAGATGCTTGTGACAGATTAAAACTAGTTTATTAAAATTTCACAAATGGATACTTAGATGTTTAACAAAATGACCCAAAGTTCTAATTATTGAGATGATTAAAAGATGTTTTTTAGAAAATTAAATCCTAAGTATGCCCTTATATAATGTTAAATATAATTTATAGGAGTCATAATTTAATTAAAATGATAAAATTAACAAAAATGTGCAAAATCACTATTGGGCTTATAATATCGTGATTCCATAGAGTAATGTCACTAGTCTCAGGATTTCAAAATCTATAATTTTGTGGTAGAGGGAGAAGGATTAAGGTCTATGTTTGTCTTGGTTTGTAAATAATTCTCCTAGCCTTTTCCTCCTCCTTGTTGACCCTACAAAACTACACAATAAACCATATAGAGACAAAACCTGTTCACAATCAAAGGGGTAAGCAAAAAAGATATGTACTTTAAAAATGAAAAGGTAGTGAAATTAGATGAATAAACCATTCAATACTACACTTAAACCATAAAGATAAATGATCTACACCATGATTAAACCAAATAAGAACAAATAAATTGGGATTGATTACCTTGACTCTAGATTTTAAACATTATGATGACATGATTCAAGGATTGTTGATGTTGGATACTTGAGATTGATTTGGCATGGAGACTCTATGATTTTAAAAGATTTATAAATGCATAGGAAGGCTTTAAGAATTTTATAGTTAACCCAAATTGAGGAGTGGCTTTGGTTATATATAGGAAGCAGGGAGAGATCAATGGTTGAGGTTTAAACTTAGTTGAGGGAGATCAATGGATAAGAATTATCCAAGGAATTTAAAATTCCTTGGAAGCCTCTAGATTTAGAGGATTTTATAAAAGAGGGGTTAGAATAGAGAGGATTATATAATCCTCCAATTATATAATTATTTTAGGTATTAATTAGGCTTAAGGATGGGTTAGATAGGGATTAGGTAGATGATTAGGGACTAGGGGTGTAAGAGAGCCTAGGCATAGGCTAGTAGGTGGGCCATTGGGATTTTAAAATTCCCAAATAATAGGATAAGTGGGATTAAGATAGGATAAATAAATGACTATAGGGATTCAAGATATATTAATTTATTGGTGGGGATGAATAAGGTTAGTAGATGAAGAATAATAGAAGGGGAATATTAGATGAATGATTAGAAAGGGAGGATAAATTAGCGAGATAAAAGGGGATAAATTAGATAAGTGGTATTAGTGTCGAATAATAGAAATATTAGTGATGCTAAAAAAATGAGTGAATTTATATGAATATAATATTCACTTTAAATATTTATCTATATTTTTCCTAATCTTAGTTTAAGAGCCTTGTAATGATACATCTTTTTAAAAAGTACTTACTAATAGGCAAGATTGTTACATCAACACATATGTATACTCACAAACCTTGTTCTTTAAATTTCAATTTATTTCAAGTACTTTCAATCCAAAATTATATGCACTAATTTTATATTGTAACATGCTCTTAGTTGTAGGTAATTCACCAACAAATAATTTAAGTTGTGCACATGAAAATACAAGGTGTGCATAGACACATAGGTATGCACTCCTTTCCTTTAAACTATCAATTTCATTACTAGATTAAATTTGGGAAATGTACATGATATTTATGGATTATGTTTTAACTCAATATTTTACACTTGGAAAACTCATACCTTGGCTCTTACTCTCAATTATATACCTTTCCTACTTGTGTATGTCTTGCATCTACTCTATCTTATGCCCCTTAGCCTATATGTCTTAGTTAGACAAGTATTATGTTGATGACCCAGGTCTTATATCTTTTCTATAATGTTTAAAATGTATTTATCTTCAATTGTTGAATTTTTTGAACATGTATCTACTTTCCCACTCCTTAGACACTAACATCTAGGTTAGGTAGTAATGTCGATGTTACTATACTATCCCAATGCAAGTGTATAATGCCTTAAATTAATATATTTTGTAAATGAAATGTATCATAGTGGTATGAATAAGTTATTTAATGCAAGATATTACTCCAAAGGAATTGATATAAATACAAGGTCAACCCTCATTCAATCTTCACCTAGTAATAGGGGACTGTTACTAAGTACTCTTATCAAAGAGCATTTAAAGAGTATTAAATTGAAAAAAATCTTTCCTATTTACACACCAATAATAGGTATAAAAAATATACATGTCTGAATTACTAAATGATTATCTCAATACCCTGATTTGACAAGTTAGGTCACTATTGTACTTGATTTGCACATATTGTATGATTAACATACAATCCAACACATAGGGGAGAGATATTGAGAAGTGTTATCATTGATGTCAAGGTTCATGTCATTGATGTCAAGTTACATTTGGTGAAGATGCATGGTGAATGATATTTGAGACATGAGGTTGTGTGCTTGATGTGACAAGGAAACCATGTGACAAAAAGGCAACATAATGTCTTTCTATTGAGAGAGAATTTAAAGGCAAACTAATGATTCTTCTATTGAATATTGTTAAGGTTATTTAATTAGTGTGAGAATGTTATCTAATGAATGTTATTGTTTGATATCATCATTTAGGTAAGCATGTTTGAGTACTAGTCCTTGATTACAAGGTGTCTTGAGAATCCTAGTCATAATAAGCACAATCATATCATAAGCATGTGTATGGTGAGCATGAAGAGGTATATACATAGGTATGACATTATTTGATGGAAATTTTATTTATTTGAGAAAGGTGTAGAAGTATTAAATATTGTTTCAAGATTAGTTGTCAAGCTTTAAGTGCTTGAGAAGCCTAGTCATGACACTAGTCATAGCATGAAGAGACATTGTGAGAAGGCTTGAGCATGATGGCCTAGTGAGATGGATGCATAGAGGCGTAATAAGTTTTATAAGGTTTTTTGAGCATGTATATGAGGCATTGGATCACCCAAGAGAGTTTGAAGGTGAGCCTATAAGGGTAAAACCTTAAGTCCAAGTCTGTAACTAGACTAGTTCTAGACCCTTCCTACCCTAATGAGGTGTCATGGGGTGTTGTCAAGACCTATGAAGGATGTAAAGTAGTGTTTAAGCATGATATAGTTTGTTTGATTTTGAAAATGAGGTGGAGAGTGCATGTAAAGAATCTTGAAGGTCATATTTTAGGCCTAATGATCCAAAACTCAAAAGTCTGTGTTGAAGAATATTTCAAGAACACATAAATAATAATGTTATCTTTAAGAAGAGATGTTTTATTGCTCAAAATTGTAGATAAAACATATGCCTATCTCTAGAAAGAGATGTCTAATTGAGTTTTTGGGTTACATATATATTTATAAATACTTTGAAGGTAGGAGTAGGATGTGGAAGGTCACCAGTATTGAGGGAGATGAAGTGGTTTGACTTCCACAATTTACAACATTATAGAATTTGAGAAGTTACTATTTTTAGAAACTTACTATTTTTAGACTACACTATTAAAATTGAAATTTAGGATAATTATGTTAGGTTTTTGGGAGTAAAAAATATCTATCATATCTCCATTCCATATCATAACTTTATCCTCATTCTTAGCTTTCCAATGGTTCAAACAAGGAGTCAAACGGAGCTATGGTGCAAAAGTTATGGTTCCCAGAAGTTCTACCACCAATTGGGGTAGAACCGTCACCCAAATTGTCACTTGAAATGTTACTAATATCACCTTATATGTTTTACAAGTTAATGTCTAAGATAAAAAAGAGAGAGTATGGCTTGATGGGGTATGAGGTTTTATTTTCAAGGCTAGTATAGAAAAGTGAGTGTTGTCAGAGGTATGTGTTTCACTAAAATTTTGCTTATATTTCTATTTAGAAAGAGAAAAACTTGAAAGAAGGGTGAGGTTAGTAGAACCTAGATATGGTTTAAAATTTATAATCTAGATGGTTGTAGATAATCCTCTTTGTATGGGGAGGATGACCTGTAGATAAGAAAGACACTAGAAAATGGTTGATTAGCTAGGTAGGTGGGTGAACTAGACCAAGAAGTACACAAATTCCTTAGAGGCTGTCAATCCACCTTTTAAATAAGTTAATGTTAAGAAAGATGATGATAAGAAATATTTAATAACATAGATTAATTAATTAATAAAAATAAATAAATACTTTTCAAAAAATAACATGTTTTAACAAAATAACATTAAAAGAAATGCTAAACTATCAAAGTATGGTTCAGGTTATTATTGTTGGTTGTGTATAGTTACAAGGATTGATAAATACAGTTTTTGTTTAAGTTTGGTGCTTGATAAATTCTTAATTTTTTATTAAAATTATTTATACAGTGACCATCGGTAATTAGGTGTGATCGATAGCAGTTAGGTCTAACCATTGGTAGTTAGGGATAATCATCAGTGATTAGGTGATTATCGATAGTTACTATTGGATATAGTTTGGAAAAAGAAGTATGTTGGGGAGATTTATAGAGAGTTCCTATAGGTTTCTTGATGTTATTTGAGGCTATGACCATTAGCAATCGATAGATGATTACTAGTGGTTGAGTGTGATTGCTAGTAGTCATTATGGATTTTTGATAGATTGGCTTTAGGTGAAGAAATAACTATGGGTAAGTTGAAAAAGGGTCTTATAGGTTACTTGAGGTTTGTTTTTGGTCATGAGGGTAGATTTAAGGCCTTAAAGGTATCACAATATGGATTTGATACTCAAAATGGTTAGGGATGGTTACTAGGTGTGGTGAAAGAGGAAATGTCTAGAGTTATAGAAGTCCAACACAAGCAAAGGTATGGGTAGAGCCCAAAAATAGGTATAGGAACTAAAATTATTGAAACTAAATTACTTAACTCAAAAAAACTATAAGATACTTAGCTTTGTGTATCTTGGTAGCCTAGAAAAGTCCTAAATCTAAAATCAAGCTACTTGAGGTTATGGAGCTAGATAGGTAGAGTAACAGTCCTAGAATTCTCAATGCTGAGGTGTTGGAAGTGCCTCCTTAGTCTCTATCTAATTTTGGTTTAGCTAGAAAGATTTTGGAATTGCCTAGGATTTAGAATCTCCCACACCATAATTTTTCCCTCTCTTACACCTGAATGAATTCAACCTCCTCTTCATAACTTAATATAAAGGAAAGAAGCATTAAAATCAAAGAGTTTAACAAATGGTTTATGAAACAATTTAACAAAAAATATAACATGAATTGATCATGAAAACCATTGACTAAAATTAGATAGATAGTAATCAACGAGTGATTTATAATTAACTCCTTTGATCATGTGCACTTGAGTTAAAATTTCTAGTTACATTAAGTAACTGCTGGTGGTCGAGGGTCAATTGTCGATGTTCAAGGGCTGATTACCAATGATCAAGGGGATAGTCAAAATTTAGCCAATTTCACTAATGGCTAGTGGTTAATTCTTTTAGAAATGGTCTAAAGTTAATAATGGTAGAATTGGTAAATAATCTAACATAAAGGGGGCCAAGGGGTGGTTTAAAGGTTAATATGACATCTAAAGCCATAGTGTACAATTTTAGAGTGTCTACATTTATCCCTTTTTGTTATGTATTTTGTATCATCAAGATACAAAACAAAAATGGAAGGTTGGTAAGAGGTTGGATTCCCCAAGTATGAGAGGAGGTGTTCCCCCTTAAATTGAAAATCAATGAGGTGAAATGGAGTTGGGTATAGGTTTGACAAGTGTATAAGTTGATGATAAAAATGGGTATGATGGATGGATTGATAAATAGGTTGATGTAAGGAGGACAAGTGACAAGTGAATGAAGCCACTATATTTAAGCATAACAAATGTGGGTACACTTATAAACTCAAGTCACCATACAAAATGTTGTCGTGTTATCAGGGGTCCAAAAATTAGGTGAGCCTAAGAAAATGGAATAGGTTATAGGTGTTATACATTAGATATGTGGGTGACAAGGTTGGTTTGGTTGGTTAGGAATTTAAGTGTGAATAGGCATAGAAAATGTGACTAAGTGTGATATTATATATTGTGCATAGACTAAGTTTTCATAGTTGACTTAGCTGGTAAATAAAAGTTGGTACTAAAAGGACAAGTGATAAGGTAACCAAGCCGCATAATTAAGCATAGATTATATGGGTTACTCTTATAAACTCTGGTTTCCTAGGTAAGGTTGATGTATTCACAAGTATCCAAAAATAAGATTTGATCTTGAGAAAACAAAAATGGTTGTAGGTGTTAGGACCAAAAAGGGTCATGCTTCAAGGTACCTAAATGGTTGGGAGTAAAAGATAACATAAAGTTGTCAATTATGGTAAGGTAGGTATGCATTAAAAATGATGAAGGCAAGTTTTGGTACTAAAAAGTGTGAAAGGTGGGCCAAAATGACCAAGTTGAGGGTAATTTGGTTGGTTGGTTGGTGGAGAATAAGGTTCTCTCCAATGGGTGCATGTTTGTGGTAATGTTTTGCTTGAAATTTTTTGGTTAGGTGGTGTTAAAATAGGTTACCCCATTTTGTGTACCACTTGGTTTGGGTAAAATGGGGCCCATTTTCTTGTAAAGGGTGAAAATTTAGTGGTTGAGGTTAAATGAATCAAAAGAGGAAGATATACACCTTCATAATTGGTCATGAAAGTAAAAGGAGGAGGCTAAATGATCTAGTTAGCAAAGACCAAAATGGAAAGATGGGTGGGATTAATAACATAGTCCCCTTTCATGCATTTCATTGGTGTTAGTCCATTGGTTAAAAGAAGCAAATTGATCACGTAGTGTCAATTAAGCTTAAAATCCCTTGATTTGTGGAGGTTAAAAAAGGGAAATGAATGGTAGGTTGATAAATGGTAGTGTAACCTTCTTGTGGGGATGACTTACCCCTTTTGTAGGTAACTTAGGAACCATTATAAAAAATTCCATGTTCTAAGTTTGGTGTAGACTGATTGATGTGGGAAGTCTAAAACTATTATGTGAAAGCAAATTGAAGCTTTCTCTAAGACATCTTTGTTTTTTGACTTTTGACTTTGGGTCTTTTGATGTTTTTTATTTGATGGGTTTTGGGAAGCTGATCGATGCAGGAAACTTCCAAGTGATTGCTTACTTGACAAATGGTTGACATAGCCATCCTTTAAGGGAGTGAGCTAAGCTTTGGATTTCTTTATGTTGATAGCTATCCTTTGAGGGATCAATCTACTCTTTTAGGTAATTTAGATATTTTTGGGCAGCTATCCTTCAAGGGAGCATTCTATAATGCTAGAGATTTTTGACCCAAGTGATATTTGGTATCCCAAATTTAATGTTATACTAGTTTAGACATGGACTAGTCTATATAGGCTGAAAAGCTATCGTTTATGAAGGAAAAACCATAACACAAGAAGGTTAATGATGGGTAAAAAAGGTTTAAGTGCTAATGACCATTGGGATCCATTTTATAAGGGATGAAAAGTGTCTATGATAATAATTCCATAGGTAAAACCATGGTACCCCTACTTAGGATTAGGCTAAGGTTGTGATGAATAATCACATTATCCTATTTTAATTGGTTATCCTTAAAATAAGGAGATGGATTTGGTTGAAAATAAGGGATGAGCTTAAGTTAGACACAAGATGACTTTAGAACTTGGTTTAATAAAAGAATGATCATGAATGCAAAACATCAAGGTGTTTAGGTTTTGATATACCCCAAATCCACACTTACATGTAAATAGTTTGATCCAATCAGAAGTGAAGATGTCCACCAATTAATTTTTGAAACTAGATTAGATATGGAAAAGACATTAGAGTGATGATGGTTAAGTAAGAAAAATGAAACAAAATGATTCCATTTGTCTTCACAAAGTTTGTTAGGTGATGGTTGTCAGACTTTGGTTGGATTGAAATGGCGGTTGGTTTTTAGTTTGGTTAGTAGGTTTAGGTGTTGGGTTGGGTTAGTTTTCTAGGTAAGTGTAGGCAAGGTTTTGGTCAAGGTTATAGTTAGGATAGCAACTGATGGCAGTCAGGGGTTGACTTATGATGGTTAACCAGAGATTGGTAGTGGTCAAGTTTTAAAGGGAAAAGAGTTTTACAAGTGAGGTTAATGTTGAATGTTTTTTGAGGCTTTATTTAAAGGTTGGATAAGGTAAAGGTAGGTTGAAGGTTAGTTGGGTGATAGGCTAGGCTAGGCGAGGTTAAGGCATAAGTGCCAAGGGTTGGTTTTAGTTTGAGGTTGGTGTTAAGTTAGGCAAGGTGAGGTTGGGTTGAGGGAAAAAGGTTGAGGGTGATGTTTTTGGTGAAGTTTTTGAAGGTGAGGTTTGAGGCTAATAAAATGGTCAAAGCCTTTTGGAGGAAAAGTTCCCCTAGTTACTTTTTCCATACATGGTTAAGGAGTAAAAAAGATCTCAGGTGAGTATGTTGGTTAGTAAAGAGGTTTAGGAGGGATGAATATTACTTAATTTTCCTCCCAAGGGTTGTTAGTTGTTAGTTTTTAGTTGGTAAGGAGTTCAAGTTATAGGTGGTGGTTTAGGTGAGATTTCCCTGATGGTGCTATAGTGAGAGAAATACTATAAGGTAAAATTTGGGTAGTTTTGGGGTCTGGAAATGAGGTTAGGAATAACATATTGAAATAAAGACTAGTTAGAAAGAGTGTACAATTTTACCAAAGAGGTAGAATAGGTGAGGTGTGGGTAGCTTGGATAAAAGGATATCCAAGATTTAATAAATATTGAATGAAGGGTTGATGTTGGTTTGGGTTGATAGATAATTTGGCTATGTTTAGGTTAAAATTTGGATTGATTTTGGTTGATTTATTTGATTTAGATGTTAATTTTATTATTTAAGGTAGGTATGATGGGTGGTTGATTTGGTTTGTTGGTTAATTTTTCTTGTTTGTTCGATGTGATTGGTGAGGTAAGGTGATAAAGATCTAGCCCTGTTCAAAAGGGAATCTAACCAAAGACAATGTCAATAGGTAGATAAAAATGAGTATATTATATAATAATTGGGTGGGTTTGGTTTTATTTGAGGTTGGGTTTGGGTTGGTGTGAGGTGAGGTTGGGTTGATTATAGGTGAGGTGTTTTGAGTTAGGGTTGGCTCCACTAAAAACATAAGTGGATAGGGTGAGGTAGCTTTGATTAGTTACACAAAAAGGGTATGTGGAACATGTATGGTTGTTGGGGTTGATTCCATATTTTAAGGAAGTGGAAGATGTAGGTTTATTTGAGGTTGATCCACTAAAATGGGAAGTGGAAGATGTAGGTTGGTTTCCTTAATGTGGTTTCAAAGGAAAGTTGGGAAGGTGCTAGTTAGTTAAAAGGTGGTTGGGTTAAGGTTGATTCTTACTTAGTGATGATTTTAAAAGGAAGTTGAAGAGGTTTCACTTGGTCAATAAGTAGATTAGTTGGGGTTTTGATTATGGTTTCCTTATTTATAGGTTCACTAAGGACCAAATCTAATGAAGGGTCCTCATTATGTGAAGGGATTTATTTATGGATTTCCATAAAAATGGGTATAGGAAGATATTTAATAATTTATCTCATGAAAACATTCAAGGCTAGGTTAGGGGAAACATGGAGAATATCCTTGGGACCTCCTTTTTATTGATAAGGTTTTGGATAAAAATATTAAAAGACCCATATCTATCTACCACATGTTTATTTGTATGACTATAAGAATAAAACTCATTATCTATTAAATAAATGGGCTTTGAAAGAGAAAAATTGATGGGTTTGATATGAGGGAGTTTAATGATAGAAGCTTCCAATATTTTGTCAAGGATTGAGGCATATGATTCCCTTAGCGAGGTGTATTACTTAAGAAGAGGGTGTACCAATGGATCTTGAGGTGGCAATCTAATTGGTTGGTTTGATGAAGTTGGTTTATTGAACAAGTTTTATAAGGTTGATAAGGTAGGTTGGTTTGATAGGTTGGGTAAGGTTAATAAGGTAGGTTAATTTGGTGCGCTAGGTAGGTTTGATAAAATAGGTGGGTTTGAGAAGGTTGGTTGATAGTTGTTGGTTTGATTTGATGAGGTTAATAAGGTTTTTAAAGTGGGTTGATAGTTGTTGGTTTTATTTGATGAGGTTGGTTGGTTTGACATGGTTGATAAATTTAATAGGTTGGATAGGTTTGATAAAATTAGTGGGTTTGAAAGGTTTGGTTGGTAGTTTTTGGTTTGATTTAATGAGGTTGATAAGGTTGATAAGGTAGGTTGGTAAGGTGGGTTGATGGTTATTAGTTGGATTTGATGAAGTTGATAAAGTAGGTTGGTTTAAAAATTTTGGTTGATGGTTGAGGGGATAAATCAAGTCTTGGTTTTGAGATAAAGAGGGTGCAGACAAAGTGGGATTAGGTAATTAATATGATGGTTAAGGTGGGTTATGATAATGGTCAAATAGGTATTGAGAGGTTGTTAGTTGGTGGTAGTTGAGATTTGACTAGTTATAGGTGAGGTTGGTTTGGTTATAAGCAAGGTTGGGTTGGCCATAGGTAAGGTTGTGATGGTTATAGGTGAGGTTGTGTTTATCATAGGTAAGGTTGGGTAGATTTTGGGTGAGGTTGGGTTGATTGTAGGTAAGGTTAGGTTGATTGTGGGTGAGGTTGGGTTAATTGTAAGTGAGGTTGGGTTGTTATAGGTAGGTTTGGGAGCACAAGTCAATTATGATGCAAGGTAAAACCTTAAGAAAAGAGGGTTATCTTCTAGGATTTTAACAAATTTAGGATCTCCTAGAGAAAATATAGGAGGGTTCTCCATTGAATAAGGTAATGAAGATGAGGTGGATGAAGGTAAGATGATGGAAATTTTTCAAGGGGGTTAAATTACTCACAACTCAAATACAAAGAAGACAAGAAAAAGGTAAAAGAAGATAAAACACACACTAAAGCACATTAAATCCTAAGGTTCTTTTTGTCTCTCTTGTGGTTTATGCCTTATGTTAGAATGAATATGTGACCCAACTTGGTTTTTCAAAGATGTACTAGATATGAAATCTAAGGATGGATTTATGTAGTTTAGGTGCTCAAAATTATCTATATTAGAAATGATACATGGATTGATATTAGGGCCTACCCCTTCACTTCACACACTGAAGTGATAAGGGTGTTGGGTGCTTAGCCAAGATATACTGAATGCTAGAGATTATACTCTATCAGAGAACTAAGTTTTGGTTTCTTCCCTTGGTAATGATGTTCAAGTGGGATAGCCAATAGGTGAAGGTTTATCACTAGGAGATGAAACCCTAGTCAAGCCTTATGTCAAGTGTTATGATGTTTGATTTGGTGTAAGTGGTTTGGTTTATGTATGCAAAGAAGTGAAGATATGGTTAATTTACTTGATTAATTTAAGCTATGTGAGTGAATTATGTAAGAAAATAATGTATGAAAGGTTAATTTTAAACATAAAGAAATGTTTCTTTCATTTAAATGATCATAAAACAAGAAGAAAAATCACCTAGATGAAACTAGGTCACATCAGGCATGCCATAATGTTTCACTAAAATTTTGCTTTTATTTCTATTTAGAAAGAGAAAAACTTGAAAGAAGGGTGAGGTTAGTAGAACCTAGATGTGGTTTACACTCCATAATATAGATGATTGTAGATACTCATATTTGTCTAGGGAGGATGACCTACAGATAAGAAATACACTAAAAAATGGTTGATTAATTAGGTAGGTGGCTGGATTGCCTAGCGTGAGCTAGATCCAAGAAGTACAAGACTTCTTTAGATGCTATCAATCCATATTTTTAACAAGTTAATGTTAAGAAATTTTTTGATAAGAAAGACTATATAACATAAATGAAAGTACTTATTTAAAATAAATAAATACTTTTCAAGAAATAACACATTTTAACAAAATAACATGAAAAAATACTAAATTATCAAGGTATGGTTCAAGTTATTACTGTTGGCTCTATATAGTGATAGGGATTGATAAACAAGGTTTTTGATTGATAAATTCTTGATGTTTAGATTTAAATTATTTACATAGTGACCATGGTGGTTAGGTATGACCATCAGTGGTTAGGTGACTATTGGGAGTTACTATTATATTTGGTTTGGTAAAAGAAGTTTATTGGGGAGAGTTGTAGACAGGTCCTATAAGTTGCTTGAGGCTGGTTGAGGGTATGACCATTGTTAGTCGATACATGATCACTTTTGGTCAAGTGTGATCGCTAGTGGTCACTGTGGATTTTTGACATATTGGCTTTAAGTGAAGAAAGGATTATGGGTAAGTTGTAGAAGGCTCCTATAAGTTGCTTAAGGTTGGTTGTTGGTCATGAGGGTAGAGGTAAGGTATTAAAGGTATCACAATAGGGATTTGATATTCAAAATGGTTAGGGATGGTCAGTAGGTGGGTACAAGAGGTAATGTCTAGAATTACATAGCTCTAATACAAGAAAAGGTATGGGTATAGGCCATAGATTGGTACACACACTAAACTTATTAAAAATAAATTACTTAACTCAACACAAGTGAAAGATATTTATATTTGTGTAGATCGTTGACCTAGAGAAGTCCTAAAGATAAAATTAAGCTACTTAAGGGTTTAAAGCTAAATAGGCAGAGCAATGATTGTAGAATCCTCAATGGTGAGGTGTTGAAAGTGGACCCTTAGTCTTTGTTTGGTTTTAGTTTGGCTGAGAAGATTTTGGATTTGCCTGAAAGTCAAAATATCCTACACTAGAATTCTTCCCTCTCTTACACCTGAATAACTTCAAACTGCTATTCATATCTTAATATAAAAGAAAGGATCATTAAAATCAAAGAGTTTAACAAAAGGTTTATGAAATAGTATAACCAACAGTCTAACATGCATTGATCATATAAACCATAAACTAAAATTAGACAATTGATAATCAATGAGTGAGTTACAGTTAGCTCCTTCAATCACGTGCAACTGATGTAGAGTTTTTGGTTGTGTTAAGTAACAACCAATAGTCGAGGGTCAACCATCGATGGTTGAGGGCTACCCATCGATGGTCGAATGGACATAGTCAAAATTGGCTAAATTTAGCCAATTTTACTAATGGCTGGTAGTTAATTCCCTAGGAGATGGTCTGAGGTTAATAATGGGAGAACTAGTAAATAATCTAACCCAAATGGGGTCCAAGGGGTGGCTTAAATTTTAATACAACATCTACATCCATAGTGTATAGTTCTCTAGTGTCTAAAATATGATATGTTTTTTTAAGCATGTTCAAGATAAACCTCATGACCTGAGGGTCATCAAAAAATTCATTATATACTTTAACTCAGGGTATAAAAGCTCAAACTCTTCTTTGTAAAATGCTCACTTTAAACTGACAAATAGCCTCAAAATTGACACCAATTTGAATTTATGACAAACCAATTTGATAAAACATCTTCAATAGTTCAAGATAAACTTTTTGGGTATGCACGGGCCTAATTGTGAATAGTAATAATGGTGTGTTTCAAGTAGTGATTGGACTTGAAAGATTTAATAGAGCCTAAATGGTATTATTATAGGTCTATTTTATTATTTTATGATATTTTCCTACCATATGTGGAGTTTGATAGTGCTCCACATAAGGCAAATTGTAATGTGTCCTAAAGTAGACCTAATGGAATTATGTCTCTCCATGAGACCTAAAGATGAAATGAGTCATAATTGAGGTATGTCAGACCTAAATAGAATAAAATCACATTTTATCCATGTTTATGATATTTATTAATATCTATTCCATGGATAACCTTATAGGTTAAGGGTTTTTGGTCAACTAAAAAGTATATGAGCAAGAGGCTTTTATATATACAAGATAGTTTTAGGCCTATATGTGAGTGTATAGAATAAGTGAATGAAAAAAAGGATTGGTGAGAATAAAGAGGTATTGTACACCATATTAATAGAATATAAAACACATGATGAATATTTGACATAGGTTATGTGTATGAAAACCAAGGTCACATGACCTAATCAAGTCAAGAAGAGGGCTAGTTGAGCGAAGAAGCATATAAGGCAGTTTGAGAGGGATACAAGTGTGTGAAGAGATAAATAAGAATATAATCATATTTTATATAATAAAAAAGGTGATATAAAGGTGATCAAAGGTTTTAGGTGGCTAATTTTATGCTGAGTTATGTAGGGGGTGGTTCCTCACAAGTTGGTGCTTGTTAAATCCTAGTTGAGCTATGATTAGCTAGTTGGGGTTGGTGCTCGATGTGGAGTTAGTGCTTCACTAAAATTAGTGTTTGTCTTAGAGGGATATATTCTAGTTTAATATATTAGTGGGTTTTATTCCCCTTGAGGTTTTCACACATATGTGATGTGTTCTTGTGTTTCATGCTTATGTGGATAGGTGTTTATGCATGCTATATCTATATGTTTATTTGAATGGTCTATGATTGATTAAGTGAAATTGAGAAGAAATTTTTTAAAGAGTGATTCACCCTCCCTCTCAATAATTTTTCTTTCAACAAGAGCTACATGAGTTTTAGATCCTCTTCTAGAGTATTGGCTATGTAGTCAGTGCCTTTTTATAGTGGGGTATTTGGGTTCAGATCAACATCATGTGCCTACTAACCCATTTTCCTCAAGGTCACCATGAATTTGGAAAAATAGGGTTTTTCCATTTCACAAGGAGTGGCAGTCCATGATCTATATCTAAATTCACTAGAGCAAAGGCAAATTAAAACCTAAAACCATCTAGGTTATCACATCCTTTTCTAGTAGCTATTCCATATAGGACACTTGCATCAAACCTAGATAGTAACATCAATGCAATCATCCCATGATGACATTACTTTCTAATGATCTAGAAACATTAGATCTAGATTCTGAAGAATGTGCTAAAATCTATTTCTAGCCTATTTTATGCCTCTTCTAGATCTATAACTACATTATCATCAAAAAAAGCTAAGTACATAACTTCTTTGTCATTTTTATAGTTATCATAGTTGTACTTTCCATATTTGTACTATCTCAGCATAATCAATTTAATGTATTCTTATATCTATGTTTAACATCTAATTTTACTAATATATATAAATGATTATCACCCTTATGTCATTTCATTTTTATATAGCCCTTTAATCAAAATATTGTTAAGAATATAGAATGTAGATCAATATTAATTAAATAAAGATGGATATAAAATGTAGAGAACACAACACAAAAGAAACACAAATTTAATGTGGTTCACCCAAAATAGGATATATCCACATAGAAATATCTAATTCTTCTCTTACTCAATCCAAATAATGACGGGATTAACCTAAAATACATCCACTTCAATATCCTCTTCACTCACACACAATGTGCCATTGTGATTACAATGCCCTAATATCAAAGGAGGGTTACATATTGAGGTAAAAATTCACAAGCATAATTTATACCATTATATCTATGACCTAATAGTGAATAATCCAAATTTAGTAAAAAATTACAATATTTTACAATGCATTTTTCACAAATTTTTTCTTTGGGGTTGCTACCCTCAAACCCCTACCATAAACATCAATAATTCCTGGTTGACTTCCTTAGATTGTAATAATTTTTTCCCTCTTTACTAGGTGCTTCACTCAATCATCCATTCATCATCTTCTTCTATTTGAGTGGTCTCATAAAATGATTATGTATTTTCTATTTTATTCCAAGAGATGACTCTTCTTCATCACCCCATCTTTTATATTATTCCTCACTATCATAAATATGCATAGGGTCTGACCCCATATCATCCTTTCTTATCATTTTACTTTATTTAAGATTTCCCTCTACTTTCACCTTTTGAGGTGAAGTGGGAAGGGTCTTGGGATTATTTGTATATGTTATTATTGGTTTTTTAACAATATAAGATGACCCAGTTGAAGGTGGAATGAAAGATGGAGGGATTGTAATGGTACTAGATGGTGAGGGATATGGAGTGCTAACCACTAGAGGAATTATAGTTGGTGAAGATGGAAGACCAATGGACTGAGATATTACCAAAAGTGCTGAAGATTAATGAAGAAAATAAATATGAACTTGAGATGGAAAGGAAGGAATACTTATTTGTTATGCAATGGCTAATGGGGGTAAAGGAACCATGGAGAAAATCCTAGATGATGTGCTAGGACTTGTAGGTATTTATTCCTTAGTTATGCATTTAGGTTCTACACTGATGTGCTATAGAGAAGTAACAACAATTATGTTTATGTATATTCTTAGAGGTTTTGAAGCTATTTATCCAATATAAGCTTCCTTAAATGGGCTAGCTTATTCTTGTATTTCTTATTCTACCTGAGGAGGGAGTCTATGGATAGGTTTTGAAACCCATTATTGATTCTCAATCCTCTTGGCATCCTCTATGGTGATGGTAGGATCATAACAGATCTTTTGCACCACAATCATATAAATGTTATCCTTGTGCATCCTTATTTCCCCTTAAAAATAATCTTCAAAATTTATAAATATGCTATCATGTTCATAATACTAGTGCCCATAGTTGATCCTTAGTTTTATTTAATATTTAATGATATGCTCTTTTACATTATTTCTTGCGTCCCACTGTTTGAAAGGTGCTAGTTTAAACCCATAATGCACCCTAGTATTTCAAAATAATTTAAGGTGATCTCACCTTATGTATTACATCTTGCCAATGCTAAAAGGAAATAGATGGATGAATATTTTCTTAGATTTACTTAAGCATAAACATTATCCACTAATTATGTAATAATCTCTTATTTAGCTACTTTGTTAGTCACAATCCTTAGTAAGTGTAAAGGATGTGCCTTTGTGCCTTCAATTATGATTAATGTTCACTCTAGGTATAAGTGGTAATCACCCATATTTTGAATAGTTTTATTGATAGATTCAGATAGACTAGGCATATTCTTCCCATAGATTGTTTGATACAAAATGGGATTGAAGGTCTCTATTATCCTTTTCATTTTCTTCCTAATTCTATGTACATGAATAAAATTGAACTCATTACATATCCTATTTTTATAGTAAATAGGAGATGATAGCTACGGATGCTCATAAGATGAATGCATAGTTATATTCATTGCATCCACCACCTAGGACATCATGTAAAAATTACCATCTAGGGAACTTCCAAGATTTGTGAATTTTAAAATAAAATTGGAGCTAATGATCTCCCATAATGCAATGATTTTGTTAGAATTTAAAATCATATCTAGAAAAGGGATCCATACCTCATTGACATAAGTGATGGTTGAAAAACCATATATACTATTTAATAGAGCCATGACAATTATCACCCATAGCCTAAATACTAAAATGGGAATAGTTGACATAGGGCCCTAAATTTTAATGTTTCTTGGGTTGCCAACCCATTCTTATAATTTATTGTTGATGTTATTATTCTAAATACATGAATTCATCATGTCTTGATTATATGACGTGTATAAGAAGGGGATCCTATAATACCTCTCAAAGGTATTTCCACTGATATATGTAATTACTTTATTACTAATCTTAAGATGTAATATCTTTCCAGTGACCTTACCATTCATGAATAAATCAAATAGTAGGTCAATGCAAGGCATTACCTATGAATTAGATGCTACATTGTGAAGGTCAACTACTTTGATGGATAGGAGCTCATCTTTTTATATTCATGTGAAAATATATATTTTGTCCTTCTCCTTTTATGGTTTGACTATGTTGACCATATCCTAAATGGTAGAGTAGTGTTTGAACTCATGGTTTAACACTACTAAATCAAATGTTGTATCTATGTATTCTATTC
Source organism: Torreya grandis (assembly GCA_037957365.1). Classification (NCBI taxonomy): domain Eukaryota; kingdom Viridiplantae; phylum Streptophyta; class Pinopsida; order Cupressales; family Taxaceae; genus Torreya; species Torreya grandis. The sequence continues at coordinate 793,285 of JARHVA010001244.1, read as the reverse complement.
ATCTTGTAATTGAGTATATAGATGGGAATTAGATGCATATGAGGAAGCATTGATGTTATTTTATTTTATTTTGTTTTATGAAATGCATATAAATTTCTAGTTACAATAGTGTTCTAGATTCATAGTCTACACTTGAACTCAGAATTCATAATACTATTTATAGCTTGGAGGCAATGCAATTAGACTAGAAATGACAATTTGAAATATATTTATTTAGTTACATTGGATTTTATAGTTGAGAGAATTAATTATTTAGTTCATGTGAATTAATTGTAGCAATGACATTCACTCTTTTCCTTATGTATTCTTTGCATTTGAATTTCATAATACTACCTTGGTTTTTATTGCCATGTGGCTTCTTCTACATTCTTCCATATGATTAGTCATCTTAGTATGACATATGTATCTTTTAAACTCTCTATATCTTGGTTTCAATGTATTCATTTATTTCTTACATGGTTTTGTAGGACACATGTCTACATGTCATTATTCCTCTCCTATATAAACTATAAGTTATCATACTTTGTTTCTTTGGCTGTAAGCTAGGAGGATGATGACACATGAATGCTTCTCACTAATTTGCTTTCTCATTATTATCTATACAAATTTCCAATCTAACGTCACCTATGGGATATAAGGATGATGACATGTGGATGGATTTTGCTGTTTTGCTTGCCTAGGAATGATTGTATGAAGATCCATCCTGATGTCAACTCTAGGATACTAGGATGATGACACATTGACAAATCTTAATACTCCAATTGCCTAGGATTATCCATTTAAAGGTCCATGTTGACATCATCTCTATTCTATTTGTATTATGACACATGGATTGATATTACTATTCCATTTTCCTAGGATTGTCAGGATAAACATTCATGTTGATGTCACCTCTAGACTACCAAGATGATGACATGTGGATTGATCTCACTTCTCCACTTTTTTGGGATTTTACATACAAAATACTATGCTAATATCACCACCAATAAACTTGAATTCTTTACTTAAGCTATGAGTTAGTGAATTGATGCCACATGGCAAGAACAAATAACCTTTGAGAGGGATCAAGAGATAGTTAAGTATGGAATAACTTGTTTAAGACATAACATAAAAAAAACCAAATAAAATGAAAACATGTCAGCTTAGTTAGCCATTAAATTAGACATTAAGCATACACAATCATAATTTAAAATCTAAGGTAAAAATTAAATCCCTTAGCATGGCTTATACATAGTTTTGATTCTTTCATATATTTGAGACACTCTACAAACATTGAAGTAAATATTTTTTGATAAAATCAAGTAAACAACAATGATAAAGAGATGCAAACCAATTTATTTTAACATCAAATAATTTTTTTAAGTTTTTTGCTTCCAAACTCCATGCCATATACTTCTAGTTTAGAAAACCTCTAATAATAATATCTAATTAATAATGGGTCCTTATTTGAATTTTTGAAAATGGGGTGTGTGTGTGTGTGTGTGTGTGTGTGTGTGTGTGTGTGTGTGTGTGTGTGTGTGGTAGGTAAAAATAACCTATTCATAGTTAGGAGGAGGAATAGGTTACTTTTTACAAATGTAAACTTGTCTATACAAACCCAAAATAAATAACACAAAGGTTAGGAGGACAAGGAGAAAAAACATCACCTATTTGATGCCCACATAAAAAGTAGATCTCAAAAAAATAAATGTAGCAATTTGAAACCCTAAAAAGTTGAAACCCTCAAGGAAACTTAGAAATATTTTACACAATAATAATGTATAAATTTCAATAGATTTGCCTATTTCTAAATCTAATAGTTTTTTTTATGAAAAATTTACAAAAATTAAAACCTAGAAAATTAGGGAAAATTAGATATTCCTTGTGCACTATATATCAATATGTACTAAAAATAGTCAATTTAATATTTTGAAAATTTTTTAGATAATTTTGATAAAAAATAGGTTTCTTATTATATCAATATAAAAATAAAAAAAATTTGAGGAATTTGAAAACTAAACTTTTATAGATCAAAAATAGGCCAAACAATGTGGAATGTTTCACAAGCAAAACCCTATAATATTCCTGGTAGATAATAAGCAATTGAGATAGATAAGGAATGAATTTAATATATATAAGAGATGTGTTTGAATTAAATATGAATTTTTAAAAAACCCATAAATTAATTTAAAAAATATGTATACCATTCACCTTGCATGTTAATATTTACTAAAAATAGTAAATTGTGAAAATAAAAAAATGCGTACAAAACATTTTAAAATAAAAAGAGGTTTTTAAGTATACCAAAATAAGTAGATGAAACCTATATGTATTTTTAAAATTTATTTATTATAAATAAAAAATGTGCCAATCAATTTAAAATAATAATTTTAAGTGTATGAACATGAATCTTGGATACAAGAGGAGGGTAAACCCCTAAGTTAAAAAATTCAGATCTAAAAAAATAATCACAACATGATAAAACCTGAGAAGGTGGGAAAAAAATAAATAAATATAGGAGTTGCATGGAAGACCCAAAGGTCAATTTTACCAAATGTTTAACCCTAAATTTAGAATATGGTGGTATAGGGTTAAAAAAATATATAAATAGTTCAAACACAACAATGATAAACTAATCTATAAGACAAAAAAAGTGAGGAGCTAGGGTTTGATATTTTCAAGGTGTTAAGACTAGTTTTTTTATAGAAGATAGATTTAGAAAAAGAATGATATTTGAGTGGCATCATAAAGAATGTTTAGGCTAGGGGGATCCATTCACCCTTGAAAACCATCTTTTAGGCAGATGGTGATAGAAACAACATCATCAGTTTATGAGATACAAATCAATGCCCTAATAAGGGAAATATACAAAAATAAGATATAAGGACAAACAAATTGACCTAAGAGGGCATGCATACAAGTAGTAGATGAGAATCTGATTACTCTACTAGATCTTGTAAAAATAAAAAAATATAGTTGGGCTAAATAGTAGGAGATTGATCTTCAAATTCATAGGAGCCCAGTTAAAACTAGAAGAGTTTCATTCATGGAATAGTAAGAATTGGAGGATAAATGGAGAATATGAATTGAGAACATGTGTTACAGGATACTTCATCAAAATCTTTGCAAATGAATCAGATTGAGATAGAGTCTTTGAAGGCATACCATATTTATTTATAAATGTAGGCCTATTTTTAAAGCATTGACATACTAATTTCAAAACAATGGAGGATCTACCAATAATAGTACCAATATGGATTGACTATATGCTCTTTAATAGGAATTCTAGTGAAGGTATGTTTTTAAATCTATTGCTTATATGATAGGTAGGCCAGTAGATGTTACAGGTATAATAATTAAGGGGGGGGTGAATTAGTGACTCTTGATATTCAATCCAATTCCAAACCCTTAAAATCCTTAATCATTTAACACATATAATCATGAATCATACACACCAATCATTACAAATAACATGAAGATAAAATAAGATCAAACACATGATGTATGTGGGAAACCCTCTTGGGGGATAAAGTCCACTGAACCCTATAATATGGAATATAGTACTATAAATACAATATTTAACATTTATATCAGCACCAAATGATTAAGGATCACTCAACCCTTAATTTAGTCAAGCACCCACTTGACCTTTAGCTAGTTCTAACTAGCAAGGAGGCTGTAAGCCCCTAGGTAACCAAGCACCAAATTAGATACCTATGATATGATATCCACCTTTTATCTAATTTCAAACATAAATGATGATATAATCCTCTTTATTTCTCACTTCACCCCTCAATCTATCTCAAATAACCTCTAGGGCTTACTCACTCAACTAGCCTCTTCTAGGCTCATTAGTTCTAATGACTTGTGTATCCTCCTACATTAGTTTGATTAGATAAACATGATTGATAATATTTGATATTTGATGGTATTTATTTACTTGTACCTTATCTTTCAAATATTCTCTCTTTCACTTAATATCACATCTTCTCAACTCTTCTCATTCTAGTCTAAACACCGTTACCTTAGCTTTCACTCTTTATAGAGTCTTCATGAATATCAACTTTTAGCTCAACCACAATAATTTCATTAACCCTTAAGAATTATCTCATGATAATACATATCTCAATATAATTATCATAGGTTGGACATAGAATCCATGGGTCACACTTAAGCAGCTACACCTTTCAATTAGGCCTTAGTAGCCCTTATAGGTCTTATGGAGACCTATTACCCCTTTAACACTTCATCGATTAAAAAAAGAACACAAGATCACTTTAAAATACATGGATCCATTCCATATAACCTCTAATAAATTTTAAAATTAATAAATCCACCAAAACACTCTTATATTAAAACACAATTTACTCAAATAATAGTCTTGTACGTAGTACCACCATGAATAAACAAATAATCACATTTTAAACTCAATATATATAAATTTAAAAAAAATTCAAACATTTTAATAAAAATTTATAGATTTTCCTTGAATTAATATTAAAATTTTATTTTTAATCCATCAACAAATTCCTCTTATATCAAAATATATTAGCAAAATACTACAGACTAGTTTTTCCCTTTGCTAATTCAAATGCCAACGATCACTGTGTAAATGCAAATATTATAGACACGTGTATTAATATCATGATATCAATTAGCTTGATAAAATATTATATTTTTATATCCTTCAAATTATCCTAACTTTAAGTCTTTAATTCTCATTTTTGATCATTGATCAATGCTTCTAAGATTACGATACTTGGCACCCTTGTGTGTCTTCTAAGCACATTACTGTCAGTCCCCACTCTTATGAAACTTAGTAGTTCTATGTGATTTATAAGCAAATTAACTATTTTAATTTAAACATACCATCAATATACATCTATAATAATACTCACATACCATTGGTCTTCTATCATCACTTTTGATGTTGTGCCACTTGGTAGCCCTGTGTGCCTTCTACACACCCTACAATCAATCTTTAATGATATTTTATAACTTGTTAGCTCTATGTACCTTCTACACATCCTCTAATTAATATTCAATGATATTTTTACACTTATAATATCTTCGTGCATTATTATCATTCTATTGACATATTGACTTAATACACATCATTGGATCACTATATGATAATGAACACTCACCATTATATCTATCTTGACTAGTTGACCCCATATTTTAATGTAGTTAAACTTGATAATCTCTGGCATATCATAGTCCATAAGATAAAATATGAATGTTTATAACTTGAGATATAAAACACTTCAAGATTACAAATCTTTAGGGTAGCTTCTTGGCTCTATAAACAAGAACTCCATGAAAATCTTCGACCAGTGTTGAATTTTTGAGTACCTGTACTAAATGCACAAACTTGTTGGTTCATTCATATCTGCATAACATATAGTGATGGTCTAGATTATCTTAATCTATAATATGCATGTTACTCTTTCCAAATGATCAAATGACACATCAAAACTTCACCAAGACATCTATGAATGCCTCACAACCTCTTCTTTATCCTTACTAGCTTGTACATGTGTCATATCTCTCCAAGATACCAACCACAACTTTTTTCATTCATGAACTACTACCAAAATCTCTTTTTTACATCAATTATAACCTAATACATCAATGACCATGTTCAATAATCACTCCCTTTGTAATTGATGGCAAAACACGCTCAAAATGACTTTTTACTCATTTGAAATCCTTCATTCTGATCTTTCTCCTCATTTGACATTAATGACAAAGGGTATCTTCATCAACATGAAAAAAATCATTAATTAACATCATGTATGCATTAAAATACTATTTAAGATGGCCAAGATACTTACATTCTTTCAATCATATGAATCAATTATTCCCCCTTTGACATGCACCAATTTGAACTTGGGATTTTCTAATATTTAGAATTGTCTACCTACATAAATCACAAGATCTCTTTAATAATGCATGTATATTCAATACCTTATCAAAACACATGACTTGGTTTGATAAATTCATCATATCAATCTTCTTGAATTTACAACTGTAGCTGACTTCTTCATATCTCCACCATGATTGAAACATCTCACATATTCTCCCCCTCACATCATGCATAGATCTTCAAGCCTTTCAAAATATTTGATTTATCTCCCCCTAACTCCATGATTCACTTAGATCATGACATATTCAACAAGTCTTCTCAATGAGCTAGGTCTACTAGCAACTCTTCAACACTATCCAAACTTTCATCAAAACTCTTATGGAAACATTTTATCTTAAAATATTGTGACCTCCATGGCATACTTAAATTTGGCATATATATAACTCTGATATCTTATGTATATTATCAAAAATGTGAAAAAACATTCTCCTCATACTCCATATCAACCTTGTCTTAAAAATTTCAACATTTTATCAATCAATTTTAGCAACAAAATTTGACAAGTTCTTATCTTTAGGACCAAAAACCCTGAACACATATTGAGCACACTATAACATGATCAACATACCTTTCTATGCAATAGAATATTTTGAAAACTAAACATCCTTGATTAGACACCTAAATAGCTTCATTTCTTACTTACAGATCTTGTAAACATAACTTCATTATTCATCACTTTGCCCAACTATAGCATCCTTCAAAGTTTTAACCAAAACTTTGAATTTAAGATCACTATCCCTAAATATATATTCTTAATCATTCAATCACAACACTTTGGATTATATTCCTAAATCTCATTTCTCCCCCTTATCCAAGAAAATTTTCAAAAGATCTTTCTTTTTCTACAACATCAGCCAAAGCTCAACTAGCAACCACCATGCTTCTTACTGTCAAGTGTCTCTTTGAAGCCTAGATAGAGATACCCTAACCCACAATATCCTAGAACAATGTGAAACTAGGAGTTACCCACAAATCCTCATATTCCATCTCCTCCTTGGTCATATGATACTAATAGTTATTATTACTATTCATAGGCTTAAGAGAAGCAACATTCTCATCTAGTACAATATTCTCTTTTTATTCTAAGATTGAATTTATAACATATGGAGACCATAAAGATTCATGACATATCTTATCAACTGAAGAAAGAACCTCATCACTGGGAATTGACAATATATGTTCTTTGTATAGAACAATATCAAAAATAATAGGATGTTCAATGGTATCCATACACACCTCAAAAATATTCTCAACTAGCACCTTGGTCTTCTCCTTGAGCTTGGTCTCTTCATTCCCAATAAGAATAGATACTGAGATATTTTGATTTTATTCAACCTTTGTATCATTCTCTACTTCAAAAAATAGACCACTTGGAATTATAGACTCATTATGACTTATAACTTTCATTTTTGGTTTCCATAAGTTAACTTGTCTTCTTCCTTACACTATAGGAGTTTGATTGAACTTATTTTGACTTGATGGCCTTTACTTGTATAACCTATTAATGTGACCAATCTTCTCATAGTTGTAGCAAACCATTCTTCTTGAAGTGAAATTAACTTGGCTTACATGATTTAGACACTCAGATTTGTTTATGTTATTTGACTAATGATTCCACTCATTCTTAGCAAGTATTCTACACTCTCTACACCTATGACCAAATTGATTACATGCATAATATTAACCATTGAAATTTTCATACCTCATGGCATTTGGTTGTCTAATATGATTTTTCCTTATTATACCAACATCTTCACTCCAAGACTAAATATTGAACCTCAAGGTCTAATTATCTTTGTTCACATTGGTCTTTATCTTGTTTTGAGTTACATTTTTTTGTTATTCTTTATAACCAAGTCTAGTTCTATCACTAGCATGACTTTGACTATTCAGAATGTTGTCTAGATCACTTGAGTTCTTTTTAAACATCACATATGACTTCAGCTTACTAGATGTCTTTTTTGACTTAGATTTTAATGACTCATTTTTAATCACATACCTAGAATACTCATCTTCTTTAGCTTTTAGTCTTCTAGATAGGATTTCTAATTGAAAACTATGATGTTTGACTATATCTTCATGCTCCTTAGTATCTTCATTCATTATTTCCTCAAACACACTCAATTTCTCTTTATAGTACTTGATTTGAGACTTCATCTTCTTGTTAATCTTCCTCTCAATCTTCGGTTCTTCATGAGCATACCTCAATTAAGTCTCATATTCCTCCTTATATTCTTCATTATTTGTATCACTCCATGTAGACTCTTTTTTATATGATCAACATCCTTCCTTATCCATATATAGGACTTCATCTTCAATATCAAACATATAATCACTATTTCACTCTCATCTGATGATCTACAATATTTATTGGTGTAGAGACTCATCTTGTTCTTGGAGGACTTCTTTTTGTTGTCATTCTTTTTGAATCCTTTCTTACTCTTATAATACATGAATGTTTTTTGGCCTTCATCTTGGCTTTCACTATGATATTCATCATCATCATCATCATTATTCTTATGCTTATGAGGGCACTTGTAATCAAAGTGTCCTAGTTCTAAATAATTGAAACACTTGAAGGGTATTTTACCCTTTTACTTCCTTGAGCCTATTTTAAATTTATTTGTAAATAAAGTAATTAGTTCATCATTAGATATCTCATTATACTTGAATTACTATTGATTAAATTTTTTCCCTTCAAACCAAAATTGGGCACCCCTATTTGAAAACTTATCCACCTAAGTCTATACTTTTGGCTAGGTCTAGTATGTAGGTTTCATTGATAAGAAGTGTTATATATAAGCCCAAAATAAATTTACAAGCCCAATTATTTTAAAAAGTTGGGTTTTGGTCTTTTGTTAAGCCTTTCAATAGTAATCCTTTTGGATATTTTGTTTTTGACTAAAGTGTTATTTTTTTGGACTTTTCATTCAGCCAAAGTGCCAAATTCTTTTAGACAATTTGTTGAAGATAAATTTCTTGAAGATGAAGACTAATTCCTTTAGGAAAATTATCTAAAAAATTTCCTCAAAGGACCTTTTCAAGCTAAGGGATCATTTTCAACTTTTTTAAAGGGTAGTTTATAGGTTCTGAAGGGTGCTTCTATATGAAATGGTCCACTTCATTCTTTTTGAAGGATACTATTTTCAAAAAAATGTCCCAAGCAACTTTCCCAAAGGACACTTCAAAAAAAGTCATCATCAACTTTTCTAAAGGTCACTTCAATTTTTTTGAAGGGAATTTATAATAATTTTGAAAGGTACTTTACAAAAAATCTGAAGGGCATTTCAACTTTCTCAAAGGGGCATTTTCAAAAAGTTGAAAGGACACTTATAAAAGGTTTGAAAGATTGTTTTCATGGGAAGGTGGACCAAACAAAAGTTTTAAAAGGATAGTTCTCAAGCTGAAGGGGTCAATTGTAGGATTATAAAAAGAATCAATTCCTTAGAGAGATGGCCTAGACACATTTTTCCAAAAAGACACTTTCATAAAAAGCCTAAAATATTGTTTAGAATAAATTGTATATGGAATTGTCTAAAGGACAAGTCTAAGGAATGAATTCTTTCAGGATAACTCCAAGGGAAACAAGAAGTCTGAGGGGGGAAAAGCCCAAAGAAAATACCTGAAGGATGATATCCCATAAAAAGTCAATTAAAAAATATGGAAAATAGACGTTGGTGTCAAAAGGCTTGGTGGGACCCTGAAGACAAATATAGATGTAAAAAATGGCAAAATATCTTGAGCATTTGGTTCAATCATAACTGATTCAATTTTAATTGATTCATTTGGTATAATTATAAATTATTCAATTTTAAATAATTCATTTAGTGACATGGCATAGCTTTCCCACCTCTCTCCCACATGCAAATTTAATTGATTTTCTCATATAGATACATGTCCATGTGACCCTTGGACTCCCTTTACTTGACCTCCCTCCCAAAGGCTATATATATGTATTCTTTTGGCTTGTTCAATAGCCTCCACTAGTTATTGGGAATATTTTGGCTAGATTTGTAATTGAATAACTATTGAATAAATATACAAGTGTTATTTACACTCATATGATGTAATATTGAATAATGACTTGAATCTTATTGTCTAGTGTAGTGAAAGATTATCTTTTCTAGCTCATACTCTTGATGGTCTACCAATTTGCAGAAAGAAGATTATTATAGGTCTTTTATAGTATTATTTTATAAGTGTAGAGATATCTTATAAGTGTTCCATGATTGTATCCCTCTTTGGAATCATTCATTCCCTTCCTAAGAATCATATACCTTCTTAAATATAGCATATGAAACATTGATGTAGTAATGAATCCTGAGTTGTGAGTCTTATGTGAGAAACAAATTATTTGCCTTTAAGTAGTGGTTTCAGTCAACTGGGAGGACATTATACATTGGTGCATCACCTCTTGGTTTCTTGGTTTCTTTATTTAACCCTTTTCATACACATTGTTAAGTTAGAGAGAGAGAGCTTTAAAGGTGTGTCAAGGGGAGCTATCCCCTTATCTAGGGATTCATCTTAGTGAAATTATCACCCACAACAAGAGATATGTTTATAAGGGTATGAATCTAAGTATCAACACTTACCTTGAGTTATTTTATTATTTGTATTCATTTATATCTTGAATTATGCTTCCTCTGGTAGTTTGTCATCATTAACTCTCATCTGATAAGCAGTAAGGATGCCATGAAATTCATCCATCTTCATCTAAGTGAGATCATGAATTTATATACAACATATAATTTAGAATCAAACTTAAGGGAGAGAGACATTAATACCTTTTTTAATATAGTATCTTGTTCAAGCATCTCTCCAAGACCTCTAATAATGTTTACAATCTCATGAACTCTCTGCAAAAAGGATGCCAAAAAATATTCTTCCTTGATCTTGAGACTCTCAAATTATCTTTGGTGAGTCTACAACTTAGCCAAATTGACCTTTGAATCCCATTCATAAATGATCTATAATTTTTCCCATATCTCTTTGGTAGATTTATAATAGATTACCTTGGTGAATGCAGTCTTTGAAATACCACAAGTGATAGAATTCATTTCCTTAGAATTGATCTCACATAGATCTTTATTATTTGCACTAGTTGGAGAGGTTGAAGGGGTTGAATATACATTTACAATATATTTAAATATGTCAAACCCTATTGAAATGATGTAGGTATTCATACTTACACTCAAAAAAACATAATTGGACCCATTAAACATTGGTGATTGATTTGTAGAGAAACCTTGCATCTATTGACTTGTTGTATTATACCTTGGATCACTTTAAAGTAGTTAAACTTACAATGAAGGTCTTAGATTTAATACCAATTATTATGTGGCTTTTAATTAACAAGTTTCAAAACAAAAATAGATTGTTTGGTCAAAGGTCAGGGTGCCCCAAATATGGGAAGAGGTGTTCCCCCTCAAATCAAGAGTCAATGAGGAGAGGCCAAATCAGGTATAGGTTTGATAATTAGTTGGTGTGGGAACACTAGGTGGTGCCACAAGGGAGTGGGGCATGTGAGATGCCAATAGGTGCATAAAATGTGACTAATCATGGTAGTCAATATTTCACAAAGATAAAAGTTAACAATGTTAGTAAAATAAGTTTAGTGCTAAGAAGATAGGTGACAAATAGATCACATGATCATTATTATGACAACTAGGTACACTTGTTAGCCTTCATAAAAAAAGGGGTGGTGTCTATGTGGGTAACTAAAATTGGAGGTTATCCTATGTAAAACACCAATGGTCAGGTCATGTACTAGGTGGTGTAAAATATTAAATGTTCAAATGTTCAACATGGAAAAATCAATTGGTATGGTAAAAAATATTATGATGTGGGCATCGTAAAAAATGCAAATAGGTTAGGTCAAAAACATCCAACATTGGGGTAGATGTGGGTAAGGTGATTGGAATGGTGTGGCTGAGTGGATGCCATATGCACTAGCCAAGTGGATGCTACCTACATAGCTCCATAGAAATAATGTCCAAAATGAACTTTAGGAATAATGTAGTTCTTTTGAGGTTGGGAGTGTTCTGTAACTAGTTGCCTCAATATGAAAAGGTGATGAGTTCATAGATAAAAATGAAGGTGGAAAAGGATGGGAGAGTCCAAACATGGGTAGGACAAAAATAAGGTCATAATAAAATAAAGGGGTAATAATTCTAAAATTTATACCACCAATAAAATGGGAAAAATAGGTTGTATAAAATCTAGTACTAATTGAATTTTTACAGTGATGTGATGAGGTCTTTCATCACCATCCAAATAAGCTGACATTATGTATACTCCACAATAATGTCATGAATAGGCTATAGAAGGGGTATGGTTCAATGCTTTGGGGAAGAAAAATAATAGAGTGGGTAAATGGGTCATGGTGAAGATTCAAACCCTTGATGCTTTAGCCATTGGGGCACCAAAATAAGCAAGTTTTGAGTTTTGAGGGAATTTTATGAAAGACACTGAGGGGCTTTGGAATATAGAAAAATATTAATTAATTGAGGGAGCAGGTTGTGTTCCCACATAGGTATCCCAAATCTCCCATTTGAAGATGGTTTTTAGCTTGATTCTAATAGTGGTGAAAGAGTAGAGAAAAATGGATATAAAATGAGCAAGATTGAGGGGATGGGTAAGGAAACTTCTTCCAAATAGTTGGCAATGCTTGTGCATATTTTTTTGGTCACATGAATTACAAATGAGGCAAAAAGATAAAGCACTAAAAAATGTCAAGTAGAAAGTGCTGAAGGGCTGAGCAGGAGATGGATGAAAAGAGAAGCATCAAGGCAACCAAGGGGGATGAAAGGAGCTAGGCATGGTCATATGGATGAAAAATAAGGAGTGATAGGTAATGATGAATAGAAAAGGAAAATAAAAGGTAGAAGTGAAGAAATGAAAAGGATAGAGAATAATGGATGGTGAACCCAATGGTTGAGTGGCCATGAAAGGCTTGAAAACAAGTCTAAAAAGACCAAGAAAAAGGATTTGGTGATGAAAATGAGAGAGAAAGAAAAGGGTAATGTAAGGGTTGAAATAATGAGATGAAGATAAGGGATGAAAATTAGGAATGACAAGAAGGAAGAATTGAAGTGGGGATACAAAGCATGGATACTCCTATAGATGCAAAAGATAAATAAGTACTACAATGGAGAGCAAAGGGGAATTAGAGATAAGAAGAAAAGGGAAATTATGAAAGGCTTATCTAGGATAAATACCCAGAGTGGGGCTAGATGAGGGGGAAAGAAAAATGTTGATAGAAAGAGAAAATGGCGAGATAAGGAGGAATGAAGTGGAGGATGTGATGAGAACAGGGGAAATAGTCAGTGAGGAAGACATCTGGGATGAGGTGGAATTGGTGAGGAAATTAAAAGGAATAAAAGGAATTGAATGAATTCTAAGAGTTTTAAGACACAAATCAGATGGAGAAGGGGAATCATAGACATGCCTAAATAAGGCGACAAAGAGAAGGTTGGGAGACAAAGAGGACACAATGTGGTCTAGGGTACAATAGTGGAACAAAAGCATATGAAGGTGATAGGGAGGAAAAAAAAATAGAGGAGATGGTGTATAGATAGGAGATAATAGTGGTGAAATGGTAAAACTATCAATCTTTATGTTAAAAGGGATTGACAAGCTAGAAAAGTGATTAAAAGAGATTGACAAGCTAGAAAAAAATGGAAAAAAAGGTGGGTGGAATTAGAACCCAAGAGAACCAAGAAATAATGTAAAAGGTGGTCTTGGTTTAGGATTCGCTAGGTGAAGGACATGATTAGTGGAAGAAGTTAGTGAGAAAATGGGGAGTTAGTTGTTAGTGGCTGATCTGCTTGTGAGCAATGGCTACATAGTCAAAATGAACATCAGGCCAATGTAGTTTGATTAAAAGGATGGATGATGGATTATAAATGAGTTGCCCTAATTTGAAATAGCATGAAGTTTAAGTTAGGTTGGTTAGATATAAAATTGGCAAGAGGTCAAAATTGGTTAAGGTTGGTTTTAGTTTGCTCGTGGTTGATGGTAAAGGGAAGGAAAGGGGAGTGTTAGTGGCTAAGCTACTTATGAGCAGTGCCTACATAGTCTTTAGACATCAAACCAATGTATTTATAAATAGGGTTTTGGTTGGTGGTGTCCAAGTGGGTTTCCCCAATTTGGATGAACCACAAGGGTTAGTTTGGGCTAATGGCAGAGGGTTTTGATGAATTAATAAAGGTGTGGGGTTATGGTGAAGGTAATGGTGAAAGTGAATGGGGTAGGTTGGTAAATCATTTCCACAATGATCCCACATTTAGTAGGATGAGAGGCATGAATGGGTAAGGTAGGGTAAATAAGAAGGGAATACCAATCCTAGTAACTCAAATGATTTTCAATGAAACTAATCCAAAGAAGACGTGTCTTTGTTAGGAGGTTATGTTAGTTAAAGTTATGTGAGGTTACAAGAAAAGTGGTAGTAGCTATAATTATGAGTTAAGTTTTAGGAGATGGTTTTATATTAAGATCTGTATAGTCATAATAACAAATAGTGTTCACCACTATGAGACAAGTTTTATTGGTTGTAGAAGACAAATGGTGTGCAAAGAATTTATATGATGGATAGGTAGATTTTATGAGTTAGAAAACTAGTAGCATGGTGAGTAGTGGAGGATAGTCTATGTCCTAATTAGGAGCTACATTGATGGGATGGGTAGAAGGTGTCCTTGTATGCATCCCCTATTCTTAAAATGATAATTGCTAGAGGCCCTTTAATCAAGTAGTGATGTGCTGACGGATATAGAATATGTAACTAGATAAGATGGCTATGCATCTGCTGAGGAGGATCCAACATCTAGCATAAAATAAAACATTTCCTTGCCAATGATAATAGTCAACAGAAAGAGGTGATCAGACTATGGGCCCATGGTGGTACATGAGATGAATGATTAGATCAAGAATTATGTGGCCATGTGAGACATTGGTAGACATGCTTACATCACATTAAAGGACACTATGCAAAGGAATTAATGATATCATAAGATGCTCATGTTGATGGAGTGGATAATTGTGCTTGCTAGAAAATATGATCAGATTGTTGTGTTAAAGTGAGGCTCTAGGGATGAGAATGCATCGCTAATTTCTTGGCCACAAAGGGCACTCAGAATGATAATAATGAAGGGAGCTACAAATAGAAAACAATAGGAGGAATGGTAGAGAGGAAGGGAAACCTCCATGTCTTGAAATAATAACATGGTAAATGTCTAGATCTACCGAATGCTTCAAAACATGAGGGTGATAATAGAAGTGTTACTAAACCATCAAGAAGAGGTGAGAAATCCATGACCTAAGCTAGAACCAGAACTACTACCTCCTCAATAGTGAAGTAGGTGAGAAGTGTACTATTCTCAATGTGAGGCTGGAAGACATATTATGTAGTGCATTCATGGAGGGAATCTACACTACCTAAGGGGATGCACATGGAAGAAACAATAGATGGCACCTTTATGGGATGAATAACTAGAAGAAGGCTATGTAGTGAGGGCATTGAGTGAGAAAAATGAATGATGCAAAGTGGAGCATGATTTTCACCTTGTGAGGATGGATGTGAGAAAGGAGAATAAAGGATGCCCTTAGTGGTTGTGGAGATAGTGAATATTGATGAGAGTAGCTCTGGGAGTAATCAAGTAGACGAAAGGATGACTATAATCCTAGAATCACTAGAGAAACATCTAAATGTAGAGCAAGGGGGATGAGGTGAATATAGTTATATAGCTTTGTAAAAGATGTGTGACCTCTTGCACCTTAAATAAATAAATAAAAGATATTACATAGTTTGTTTGTAAACATGTATAAAATGCTTAATATGATTCATTCATTTTGAGGCTGGATGAACATAATGATGAAAAGGATGGGAAATGGTTAGAATTGATAACAAATCATTTACCCATGCATTTGAGAGATAAAGAATGGGGCCTGATGCTTTGTCATTGGTGAGGACCAAAAACAAAACACAAAAGTGGGATAGACTTAATGAATATAAGCCTTGAAAATGCTTCACATTAGCATGTGTTTATGGATAAAACAAGTTTCTTGATTTCCTAGCATCAAGTAAGCTCACAATCCCTTGATCAAGAGGAAGAAGGGAAATACGGGTGATAGTCAAAGTGAGGAAGAAGTAAAATGTGAATGGTAACCTTATGTGGGTTAGTTTTCCCCTTTTATAGGTGACCATTGAACTACAACAGACTAGTCCATGTCTTATGATAAGTGTAGACTAATTGATGTGGAAAGTATACATGTAGAAGCCAATTATGGATTTCATCTGATTATGTTGCTTCTAACCCTATTGTGGCTAACAATGGGTCTTTTTGAGTTTTATTATTTGGGAAGTTGATCGATGTGGGAAGCTTCCAATGACTTTCTTTCTATTTTTGTTAAAGCTGACTTAGCCATCCTATGAGGGAGTGGTCTAAGTTTATGGGATTTTTTTTAATGCTCGTAATAGCTATCCTTCAAGGGAGAAGTCTTTTTTTTGTTTTGAGCAAATTTGGATTTCTTTTAGGTAGTTGTCTTTTGAGGGAGCAGTCTACTTTTAATTTTGAAGAAATTTTTTGATTTTAATTTTGGGGTAGCTATCCTTTGAGGGAGCAGACTTTAATGCCAAAGAGTGTGACCTAGCTAATATTTTGTATTTTTAGAATAATTTTGATATTTGTAGACATGGATCATTCTAATTAGCTTCAGGGGTTTCCCCTTTATAAGGATGAAAATTGAACACAAGAAGGTTTGTGAAAGGAGGGGAACTAAGGAAAAATGACCATGGGATCCCATCATGTTAAAGATGGAAATTATCCATGAGAACCAAGTTATGGGTAGAGCCAAGGTACCCTTACTTAGGATTAGATCATGACTATGATAGTTAATCACATGGTTCCATGTTGTATTCGGTTGTTCTCAAAAAGGAGAAGAGGAATGTGAAAGGTAAATATCTCATAATCAAGGGATGAACTTAAGCTAGACACATAAATAGGTTAGATTCATGTTCTAGCAAAAGAATTGATGCAAATGTGAAGCATTGAGAGGCTCAAGTTCTAGTTTGCCTTCAAGGGAAGATACATGATAAGAACCTGATCCATACTTGTGGGTGATGATGTATGGTCAAAGCTAATTGAAAGAAAACTTACCCCATTTTCTTTTCTCCATGTTTGTTACATGTTGGTTTTCCTTTAGGATAAGGTCTCCAATATTGAAGTTTCAAGGTTTGAGGTACTTGTTATAAGTGTGAGTGATATGCTCTTGATAGATGTAAAAGTGGGTGAAGGCTTCCAAGTGGTATTCATCAAGGAGCTCAAGCTGAGCTAAATGATGCTAATGAAAGTCCTCTTCAAAAATTATATCTTGTAAATATATGCAAAGAGATGGGATTTGGACTTTGAGGGGTAAGACTAACTCTACTCTAAAGATAAGAGAGAAAGGGGTATCACTCGTACAAGTTTAAATGCTAGTGTGATAGGCCCATAAAGTGAATGAGATGTGCAAGTGCCAATCCTAGCCTGAAGCACTAACTATCTTAGTGAGAATTTTGTTAAGTATTTTATTGGAAGATTCTACCTGGCAATTACCTTGAGGGCGGTATGGTAAAGAAAATCTCAACTTGATCCCAAATGCATCACATAAGCTTTGAACTTGCTTGTTCTTAAAGGATTTTCCATTATTAGTGATGATTTTATGAGGGATACCAAAGTAATAAATGATATGATGATTGATGAAATCCATGATCCTTTCTAATTTGATCAAGATGAGAGGGATAACTTTCAACCACTTGATGAAGTACTTAGTGGTTGTGATGATGAAGCCATGTCACTGTGTAGAATGGGGGTTAATTTCCCTACTGAGATCCATTCCCCATTAGGAGAGAAGACAAAAGTCTTGAGATACCTAGAGATTATTGGCTATTTTGTGATGTAAATTAGCATGTTGTTAGAATTTAACACACTTTTTTACATAATCACAATAGTCTTGGTTGAGGGTGGGCTAGTAATAGCCAAGGTGAAGGATATGTTTAGCAATTTCTAGGTCGCTAAAGTGTCCCCCATAGATCCCATCATGTGTTTCCTTGATGGTATGGGAAGTTTCATGACTATGTAAGCAACGAAGGAGGAGACCATTGAAACCATGTTTTTAAAGGATTCCCCCTAATATGGTGTAATGAGAGGTGCTCTAAACAAAGTTTCTTTGGGCAATCTTAGAGAGGTCAGGAGAAATGATGCCTAAGTGGAGGTAGTTAAAAGTTTGGTCATACCAAAGGTCAGATGGGTATTTATCCACATTACGAATGGTAAGGGGGTTAGAATGGTTGTAATAAGGTGTGGTAAAATGGTGAATGGTGACAAATATTATAGAATTGGAAGGTTGAGAAGGGATCTAGGAAGTAAGGCAAGCCATTGTATTGACAAATTTATTTTTAGATCAAGGAATGGATTGGATTAGGTAATGTTCAAATGATGTTAAGAGTTTGTCAAATAAAATTTTATATTTTTGTAAAAAATCATTCTTACATTGATAAGATCCATTTTACTAGTTGACCATGAGTTGGGAATCACTAAATATATACATTGTCTTAATTCCTAAGGTTAGAGTAGTTTGGAGACCTATCACTAGGGATTCATACTCATCCATATTATTAGTGAATTCAAATTTAAGTTTGAAAGAGAGTGGAAGGGGTTTTCCATCAACAAAGATGAGAATAAATCTATCACCACCTCTTTGCTGACACTTTGAGCCATCAAAGAACATGGTCATTTGATAGGTTATGCCATATTCCTGAAATAGGGTCATGATGGTATCATCTAGAAATGCAAGAGGAGGTGTTTGGTCATTGGGTAAAGGAGCTTTAACTAATTGGTCAGTGATGACCTACCCCTTAATCAAATTTTGCTAGAGGAATTCAAGGTCTAATTTAGCTAGGATCATGAGCCACTTAGCCATACGCTAGTGTTGGTATGGTTTGGAATATATGTATTTGAGTGAGTCAATATTAGTTATGACAAAGTTTTTATGGTCAATAAGGTAGTGGTGGAGTTTGGTGGCTAAAGATGTTAAATCTAAGTAGAGCTTCTTGGTATGGTTATATCAAGTCTCATATTCTACAAGTGTGTAACTAATGTAGTGTACGTCTTGCTATTTGTGTTGATCATCTCGGTGATCCAACATTGCCCCTAGGGAATGATCAGTAGAATAAATATATAGGTAAAAGGGGTGGTCATCCTTAGGGGGAATAAGAACTAGTGTGGAGAGAAGGTATTCCTTAACAGAATAAAAGGCTTGTTAGCAGTACTTAGTCCACTTAAAGGAAGTATCCTTCTTAAGGAGATGGTGAAAAGGGTGACATCTATATGATAATTATGAAATGAAGTGCCGAATGGATTATAGTTTTCCTTGTAGGCTATAGAGTTTCTTAAGGTTGGTAGTATGAGGCATCTCCAATATTGATTTGACCTTGGTAGGGTCTACTTTGATTCCTCAAATAGAGATGATAAAGATAAGAAGCTTTCTTGAAAGGACTCTAAAAACACATTTTTTGGGATTGATTCTGACTTGGAAATAGATTAGGCATTCAAAGATGATGCTGAGAACTTTAAGATGATTTTTATGAGATTTGGATTTTATAGAAAATATTCTATAATGGTGTGGATGAGGTCATGAAAGATGAAGGTCATGGTTTGTCGGTAGTTGGCACCAACATTTTTAAGCCCAAAAGGCATGACCCTATAACAAAAGGTTCTCCATTGGGTGGTGAAGGCAGTTTTATGCTAATCTTCCAGAGCAATCAAAATTTTATTGTAACCCAAAAACCCATCCATGAGAGATAACATCTCATGGCTGGTTGTAAAATCAACAAGTTGATCAATTCTAGGCAAAGGGAAGTCACCTTTTAGACAAGCAAGGTTAAGGTCATGGAAGTTAATGCAAAGGTGAAGTCTCTTTGTAGATTTGGTGATGGGAACTATATTATAAACTCATTGGGGATAGTCGATGGGTTGAATGAAGTTTATCAATAGAAAACACTGAAGCTCTTCTTTGACAAGAAGGGATATGCAAGGATGCATACATTGAAGCTTCTTCTTGATAGGTTTAGTATCATGGTAAATGATTATGTTATGGGTAGTAATGGTGGGGTCAATCTTATTCATATCACTATAAAGCCAAGTGAATGCTATGTTATGATCTCAGAGGAAAGAAGAGAAGTCCTAAAGTTACTCAGTATTTAGTGATTGACCCAACTTGATGATGTGGGGGTCATCTAGGGTGCCCAAGTTGATATCGATGGTAGATTTATTCGTCACGGTTTGGTTCTTCAAAGGAAGAAATTTATAGACAAAAGAATATTCTACACCAAGGAAGATGATAATAGAGTCATCATCTAGATGATGAATGGTATTAATGGTAGGAGAATCCTTTTTGACCATTTTGGAATGGATGAGGGGAATGGTTTTGGTTTGGATACCTTTACAATAAATCAAGGGGTAGAGGCTGACGATATTGATAAAAAAAGTTAGGGGGGATGATTTTAGGCTCTTTAGGTGGGAAATTAGTTGGGTTAGCGAGGATAAACTATCTTCCTCTATGGTGGCAATGGTTTTGGTTGATTTGGTGGATTCTTCAGGTGGTTTATACCCCATGCCAAATGACTCATGAGGTCCTTATATATAGTGACCAAAGCCAAATCCTTTCTAGGCACACCTATGGAGATATAATTTAGCAAATTCAAGTTTGCTAAGGTAGGAAAAGTTTGGGGTGTGTTGTCCCCAAATTTACCCACTCATTTTTGTAGTCGACATGTTAACTATTTTGGTCTTGTAGGAAAAAAGTGGTCTCTTTATTTCTCAAAAAATGTTCTGAGTAGTCAAATTATTCAATCGCACAAGCCTTTTCAGCTAAGGAAATTGTAGGTTTAAAAGGTGGGCTTTCATAAGGAAAAATCTCAAAACACTTAAGGCATTTCCTAAAAAATTGTAAGGATAGTTCAATGCCAAGGTTCAAATCAAAATGGTTCAATGGTGGGGTTCAATGATATGGAATGAACCATTGAACTGTTGAACCATTGAGCTCCACCTCCGAAAGGTTCAAAGAGTTTAAAGGTTTAAAGAGTTAAAGGTTTGGAAGGTTCAAGCAAATGGTTCAAGTAGAAGGTTCTAGAAAAGGGTTCAACCAAATTATTCAAATAGTTGGTTAGATGACACATTGAACTCCTAAAGAAGACTAAGTGAATGCAACTCTTTGCAAAACATTGAACTGTTAAACTATCGAACCGTCAAACTTTGAATTTTTGAACCATTGAACCGGTGAACTCTGAAAGGTTCAAGGGTCAAAAAGGTTCAAGTGACCAATGATGTCCCTATGGATGTAAAATTTAGGGTAATGGAATAACTATTGATTTTCAAATAATGTAGACCTAAGGACAAACTCAGCTATCTATTGAGAAAGGAACTGAAGAAGCCAACATAAGGTGAGAAGATAGCCTCGAGAGCTCAGATCACCAAGAAGAGACAAAATATAGCAAGGCAAGAGGGAATCAAATAGAGAATCTAGAAATATCTATAGGATATTTTTTTATTAGGTGGAGCAGTCCACCAAGTGGATATCAGAGAGTGCAAGCATTTAATGGCATGGCCTATTTTTCTTTATTTGAGTAAAGACGAGTAGATAGTCATGTAAGTATCATAAAGAGGAATGGCCTTACCTTTCAGAATATGAGGTGACCCATGCTTTGGAGAGGACATTTGATATGATTTGAATGGCTCTAGCATGGCCCCTGCATATAACTTCCTCTTTCCAATGCATTCAATACAACATGGACCATTTTGTGAAAACAAGCACCAAAGTCTTTCTTTAGAGGCTATATATTGTAATCTCTTAGTTTGTAGAAAGGAGATCTCTTTGTTATTAGAAGTGAAACTCTACCCAAATTGAAAGGCATTCTTGAGACTTTGAGCTCAGACTGTTAATCATATTTTATCAAGTGTGAGAAAGCAAGTGACCTTTCAGACTTTGTGTTGAAATAGCTTATGTTATCTAGGAAATCATTCTTATGTCTTTTTTCTAAATACAGTCTTATCCATTTAATAAAATAAGTAGAACAAGTATAAATAATTTGAAAGATGTCCTAAAGTCAACTATGAGAGACTTTATGCTGCCATAATTGTCTTTAGTCCATATATTTTATGTTTTAGGATATTGGAGAGACTTTGAGCTCCCCTTATCCTTCATAATCTTTTACTCTGTTGTAGTTTTAGGTGGAGACTTTGGGCTACGCTTAATCCTACTATGTTATTTTGTCCTAAATTAGTAGGAGAAACAACAAAAGAATTTGTGCTTTTAAGTTTTTCTTGTGGATCCAGTTACTACCCAGGAAGTTTTCCTACTATTTGCTGAACATCATTTCTGAAAGAAGAGAAATGCCTTCAGTAATTACATAAGAATTCTCTTTTATTTTGTGAATATCATCTCTAAAAAAAGAGAGATGAATGGTATGATTTCACCCTTGAGTCTATTTTCAGTTTATATTAGTATATTATAGTTTATAGGGAACCTCCCCTTATTGAGAGGAGAAATTTATCTCATTATACTATGGTAGACATACCCATTTTTCCATATAAAACTCATTGTGCTGTGGTTGATATACCCATTTTATCATCAGTTAGTTGATGAAAAAATATTAACCCAATAGTTTTTGGTGAATCTGTTGGGGAAGAACATGCAATTTGAAGCCTCAAGCTTCCAATTGAGGTAGTTCCAGTTTTTTTCCATTTCCATTTCACACTCTGGCTGATCCACTGTACATGTGAAGCCAGAGAGCTCAAGGTATTGTTAACCCTGTATTCAAGTTGGTGTAGTAGAATAATTTTGATCTGTTTCCTCCACCATCTCACCTTTAGTGAACCAAGAGTTTTCCTCCTACCAAAATTAGGTCCCCAATACCAAGTGAAGCTTCTCTTTTTTATGCTAGTAGAGTTTTGTCTATACATACCCTACAAAGGTTTGTTATCCATCCTTTCAATTATCATATCATGGCAGCCCAAGGCCCTTGGGGTAACACTTTTGGCCCTCTGAATCTAACCCCACCTTTACATAAACTACCCCATAGTTTAAGAAATAATTTTCCCAAGTTCTATGGTGATGGGAGAGTTCATCTTGATGAGCATATTGCAACTTTCTGCATAGCCTATGGTGTGATAGGCATTGAATTTGAAGATATAGTGGTTAGACTATTTGTGGAAACATTGCAAGGTGATGCCATAGACTAGTTTTATCATTTATATGCACAAATAGTAACTAATTGGAACACTCTGAAGGCCAATTTTGAGGCTAGGTTTAGACCCGTAGAAGATGCACATGCTCTGTTAGCCCAGCTTATGCAAATGAAGAAAGAGCTTCATGAACCCATGTAAGACTTCATTGCTAAATTTGACAAGATGTGGAATAAGATTCCTATAATTGCTCAGCTAACACTAGAAAATCTTAAGTTCTTCTTCATCAATTCTCAACTTCTTGAAGTGAGTTTCCTAATGAGGCAGGTTGGCCATATAAATCTTGCTATGGCTCATATTTTGTCCACTGAGGTTGAATATGATCTTATCTTGGCTAGAAAGATAAGAAGAGATCCTAATACTAACAGAAATAAATCTTCTTCATCTTTTAAAATTTTTTCTATAGGCACCACTGATCATATAGTGCAAAAGCTAGCAAATGAATTGCTAGCTCTGAAAAATCAAATGGCACAAGGGATGCCTGCTCCTCCTTCTTATTGAGATATACCAAGGAGGACATTTACCAACTAGTCATATCAAGGCAATGCTGCTAGGGATCAAGGGCAACCAAATCATCTCCCTCCCCCATAGGGGAAGCTTGACATTGAAGTAACACTGACTAACTCAATAGTTGGTTATCATGAAGCTAAACTTGATTTCTCTTTCCAACCTAAGTTGGACCAAGAATATGATGTTAATATCTTTATAAAAGGTGATAAAGAATTATCTGGTGACTCCAACATTGGTTTCCTAAATTACCAGGATGAAGCTAGAAGTAAGAGAGAAGTGTTTGATGGATCATATGTTATTTTTACTAGGTCTCAGAACTAGTCAACTCAACAAGCTGATAAGAGAAAAATAGGGGAAGAATCTTGACCAATAAGTTCAACTACTAAACAAGGGACTTCACTTCTTTTTCAATCAAAGGACCTGATGATCAATAAAAAAGTAAGTACCTCAAACAACCCTGCACCTTCTGCTTCAATTTTTTAGATCAATACCACACCCAATAAAACCCAAAATGATAGATTTCCTTCCTCTATTTATATAATTTGATATAATTAACTATACTATGAAGACAAGATCCAAATGTCTAAGTTTGAATACTTACAAGCCAACCCTGAGCAGTTAGATAGGCTAGTTGAATGCATCAAAAACAAAATCGTCCCTGTAGGACAAGATGTTTCAAAGGTAACTCATGATCTACCAAAGAACACATCTAATTGAAACAATATTGTCATTACTCCTCTTGTTTCCCTTGGGAAAATAGAACCTTTCTATGTTTTCCTATTGATAAATGGTCATAAGCTGAGAAATTGCATAATAGACTCTGGAGCCTCTGACAATGTTATACCCACCAGGGTAGTAGACTCTCTCAGTCTCACTTTGACTAAAAATTTTGGGAGATGTTTCTCCATGGAAAATAAACAAGTGCCACTATTTGGTCAAATGAAAGATGTCCAATTTGTATTTGCTACTTTTCCAGATAAGAGGATTAAGATGATAATCTTAATGGTCAATGTTCTAGCTTCTTATGGCATTCTACTCAGACGTAATTTTTGTAAGGATGTTGGTGGAGAGTTGAACATAGACCTATCTAAAGTGAGGATACCTATTAATGGCATCATGCAAAGGCTACTTCCTGAGAAGGAGTTGAAATACATTCTCACCCAAACATCAGCCCTTAAAGCTCAAAATTTGTTTAAATCCTTAGGAATGGGTAACCACTTTTTGTCTGCAGAAGATGTTTCTATTTCATTAGATGAAAGTTCTATAAGTGATAATCCAAAAAATTTAGACAAGACATCAAAAGAATTGGTAGAGAATAGTTCAGATGAAAAAGGATCTTCCCTCCCTAATGAAAAGAAATTTGAAAGGAGATCAAATTCTAATGATGTCTAGATTCTAAAATTTGATGGTAATAATTCTTCTACCAGTTCTAGAGTTGGAATTGTTTTGATATCTCTACAAGGAGATATTTTACCCTATTCATATAAGTTGTAGTTTAGAAATAACAACACCACTGAATATGAATGTTTGTTGCTTGGATTGAACGCTGCTCAAGCTAAAGATGTTAAACTTATTCACACTTGAGGAGATGTTGAACTGGTGGTTTGTCAGGTGAGGAACCTATATTAAACCAAGAATGAAAGATTGTGAAATTATCACAATTTGGTGTGGGACTACCTTGACATTTTTGAGGCTTTTAGTATTTCTATGATGCCCATAGAATTTAATGATCGAGCAGATTCCTTGGTTGTCTCTACAACTCTCATAGTTCTTCACCAAGATTTCAAAGGGCATAAGTACACTATTGAACTAGTCTTTTGACCAAGTGTACCTGATAATATCAACCATTGGTAAGTGTTTAATGGTAACAACTAAATCATTGCTTTTGTAGAATAGATGGATAGATTTTAGGAGCTTTATTTTTAAGGCAGTGAATCTCTACCATGGGAGTCAACTCCCAAGATAGATTCAAAAATTGGTGAAGAGTTCCTTCAACTCAAAGGGAATAAAATCCCAAAAGGTTTGGTTTCTCTTGAGAAGCTATTTGACAAGCATGATAGGTTTGTCAAGAAGCAACAAATGGATTCAAGTTTCTCTAAAGATTTTAATCAAATAAATTTGAGTAGAAAAGATAATCCCAAAATGGTCAAAATTGGGAATTATTGCACTCCTAATGAAAAAATCAAATTCATTACTCTGATTCACCATTACATTGATGTTTTTGCGTATTCTTATGATGATTTAAAATATCTTAGGCCTAAATAAATTTGGAATGAAATTCCTCTCAAGGTTGGGTCATTGTCTTACAAATAGAAACAAAGGTAGTACAACTCTAGGATATCAAATACCATTCTTTTTTAGATCCAAAAAATGTTAAATGTGAGGATAATTGTTTCAATCCATCATTCTACCTAGATTGCAAACATATTCTCTATAAGAAAAAAGAATAGAGAAATTTACCTCTATGTTGATTTTAGAAATCTAAATCAATCCTCTTTAAAAGATAACTACCCCCTGCCTATCATGGATCAAGTACTACAGACAGTGACTGACTCAGAGATGTTATCAATTTTAGATGGTTTTTTGGAGTATAATCAAGTGGAAGTTGGTGAAGCAGACCAATATAAGACTACTTTCACTACACCTTATGGCACCTTTGCATATCGCAGAATGCCTTTTGGTTTGATCAATGCTAGTGCCATCTTCTAGAGAATGATGGATCTTGCCTTCAAAAATGAAATAAAGAAGTTTATTGTGGTATATCTTAATGACTTGACCATCTTTTCCAAATATCATCCTGAGCATGTTTATCATTTACAACAAGTGCTAGAATTATGTTGACATAATGGCATTTCCCTTAATCCTAAGAAATTATTTTTTGGGGTTACATAAGGGAAAATTCTCAATCACATTGTATCATGAGAAGGCATAAAGATCAACTCAGAAAGATTCAAATCCATCCAAGATCTTACTCTTCCTACTAGTAAGACTGTGGTTCATTCTTTCTTTGGAAATGTGAATTTTCTATGAAGGTTCATTCTTGAATTCATAGAGAAGACTCGCCACATTATTGAAATAAAGGGTAAAGCTATTTTCCACTAGACTGAAGAAGGAAAGTCAGCATTTCAAGATATCAAAGAAGCTATCACCCATGTCCCAATCCTAGTTTGTACAGATTATACCAAAGACTTCATAGTATATAGCTATGCTTCTGAACACACACTTTCAGCCATTTTGGTTTAGTAGAATAAAGAAGGTGTGGAGTCTCCCATATCTTTCATGAGTTGTCCTCTCAAATATCATGAACTAAAATATTAAAATATGGATAAGCATGCTTATGTTATGGTTAAGGCAGTAAAACACTTCCATTTCTACATCTTGAACTCACACACTGTTGCTCTAGTTCCTGATACAATAGTAAAGTCCATTCAAACTCAACAAGAGTTTGGAACTAAAAGGGATAATTAGATTGCTAAAATCTAGAAGTTTGGTCTTGTTATCAAACCTACAAATCTTGTGTAGGGAAGAGGTCTCTACCAATTAATTACTGATAACATACTAGAGGAAGCAGAGCATGAAGAAATAGAGGTTGGAGACATACTTACAGTTCTCTTTGTCACTACTATGAATGAGTGGTATTCCAATATCACTCATTTCCTTACCTATGGTGAGTGTCCTGACCACCTATCTTGTAAATAAAAGAGAACAGTTAAGTTGAAATTTGTTAACTTTGTCCTGTGGGACAACAGTTTGTACAAGAGGAGCCTTGATGGGGTATTTCTTTATTATATAGATAAAGTGCAATAGAGCAAACTTTTGGAGTCTTTCCATAATTTTGCTTGTGGAGGACATTTTTCTACACCTGTGACTACCCATAATATTATATAAGCTAGGTAATATTGGCCTACTCTTTTTCAAGATTCATATACTTGGGTACGTAGATGTGAGTTGTGTCAATAGTTCATTGGGAAACCCAAGTTTGCCGTATTACCTCTCAAGCCGGTGGTGATCAAAGAGCCATTTCAATAATGGGGTATTGATTTCATTAGTGCTATAAACCCATCCTCGAGTGTTGGACATGACTATGTTCTCACAGCCATAGACTATTTTACCAAGTGGGTGGATGCCATTCCAGTCAAGCATGCTACTTCAAAAGTGGTATGTAATTTCCTCAAGGAAAATATTATTTCCCAATTTGGAGTCCCAACTAAGATTGTAATAGATAATGTAGCCTATTTTTATTCTCATGAGGTTACCCAATTCTGCTACTATTATGGGATTATCCTCTCCCACTCTTCTGACTATTATCCACAAGGAAATGGTCTAGCAAAATCAAGAAACAAGAACTTGGTGACCATTATCAAGAAGCTGGTAGATGAAAATCAAAGAACTTAGCATAAATCATTGTTTGACACTTTATGGGTAGATAGGATTACACCCAAAAGGGTGATAGGTATGCCACCATTTTAACTTCTATATGGTTTGAATGCAGAGATACCAATCACCCTAGAACTACCAGCATTGAAGTTGGTGAAGGCAGTCGAAGATCAAACATTTGAAAATTATATTGATAAGAGGATCATGTGCTTGATTGAACTAAATGAGCAATAAACTATGGTGGTGGATTGTATTGTTGCACATCAAAGTTTGGTAAAGAAACTCTTCAAATAGAAAGCAAGGATTCATGATTTTAAGATTAGAGATCAAGTCTTGTTGTGGGACAAGAGGAGAGAACCAAAAGGAATTCATGGAAAATTGGATTCCTTATGGAGAGGTCCATTTTCCATTCATCGATTAAATAGTGAGAATAGTTTCTTGATGAAATATCAAGATGGCACACCATTTTCATTGCCTCACAGTGGGTAGCATCTGAAGCACTTCAATCCTTAAAGTATTAGATAAGTCCATTTGTACATATGTATAGTGTTTGTTTGTTTTGTGTTTTTCATTTGGTTTTTGGCATCTTTCTCTTTTTGGGTGGCATGAATCTGTAGCCCAATGGCATGGAAAAAATGCACTTGGATTTTGGTTTCTACTCCCTTTGATTATTTCAGAGTATAACTGATGGAAGTTCCCCAATTAAAGCCTATTGTTGTCCCCAAAATTGGCTACTTGTTTTTTTAGTTGACATGTTAAATATTTTGGTCTTATGGGCCAAAAGTGGTCTCTTTCTTTCTCAAAAAATGTTTAGAACAATCTAGTTATTCAATCACACAAGCCTTTTTAGCTAAGAAAATTATAGGTTTAAAAGGTGAGCTTTTGCAAGGAAAAATCTCAAAACACTTAAGGCATTTCCTAAAATATTATAAGGATGGTTCAACACTAAGGTTCAAATCAAAATGGTTCAATGGTGGGGTTTAATGATATGGAATGAACCATTGAACCATTGAACTCCACCTCTGAAATGTTCAAAAAGTTTAAAGGCTCAAAGAGTTTAAGGTTTGAAAGGTTTGAGTGAATGGTTCAAGTAGAAGGTTCTAGAAAAGGGTTCAATGAAATTGTTCAAATAGTTAGTTTGATGATACATTGAACTCCTAAATAAGACTAAATGAATGTGGCTCTTTGCAAAACATTGAACCATTAAACTGCCGAACTATCAAACTTTGAACCATTAAACTATTAAACTGGTGAACTATGAATGGTTCAAAGGTTCAAGGTTCAAAATGGTTCAAGTGACCAGTGACATCCCCATAGATATCAAATTCAGAGTAATGGAATAACTATTTATTTTCAAATAATGTAGACTCGAGGATAAACTCAGCTTTCTATTGAGAAAGGAGCTAAAGAAGCCAGTATAAGGTGAGAAGATAGCCCCGAGAGTTTGGATCACTAGGAAGAGAAAAAATATATTAAGGCAAGAGGGAATCAAATAGAGAATCTAGAATTATTTGTAGGAGAGTTATTCCAATAGATGGAGCAGTCCACTAGGTGGATATCAGAGAGCACAAACATTTAATGGCATGGACTATTTTTCTTCATTTGAGTAAAGATGAGTGGATAGTCATGTAAGTATTATAAAGAGGAGTGGCCTTACCTTTCATAAGATGAGGTGACCCATGATTTGGAGAGGACATTTGATATGATTTGAATGGCTCCAGCATGGCCCCTACACATAACTTCCTCTTTTTAATGCATTCAATGCAGCATGGGCCATTTTGTAAAAATAAGCACCAAAGTCTTTCTTTGGAGGCTATATATTATAATATCTTAGTTTGTATAAAGGATATCTCTCTATTATTAGAATTGAAACTCTACCCAAATTGAAAGGCATTCCTAAGACTTTGAGCTTAGATTGTTAATCATATTTTATCAAGTGAATGAGAAAGCAAGTGACCTTTCAGACTTTGTGTTGAAATAGCTTGTGTTATCTAGGAAATCATTCTTATGTCTTTTTCCTAAATACAATCTTGTCTATTTAATCAAATAAGTAGAACAAGTGGAAATAATCTGAAAGATGTCCTGAAGTTGACTGTGGGAGACTTTGTGCTACCATAATTATGTTTAGTCTATGTGTTTTATGTTTTAGGATATTGGAGAGAATTTGAGCTCCCCTTATCCTTCATAATCTTTTACTCTATTGTAGTTTTAGGTGGAGAATTTGGGCTGCACTTAATTCTACTGTGTTACTTTGTCCTAAATCACTAGGAGAAACAATGAAAGACCTTTTGCTTTCATGGGTTTGTTGTGGATCCAGTTACTGCCCAGGAAGTTTTCCTACTATTTGTTGAACATCATTTCTGAAAGAAGAGAAATGCCTTCAGTAATTACACAAGAATTATCCTTTATTTTGTGAACATCATCTCTATAAAAAGAGAGATGGATGGTATGATTTCACCCTTGAGTCTATTTTTAGTTTATATTAGTATATTATAGTTTATATCGAACCTCCCCTTGCTGAGAGGAGAGATTTATCTCATTATGTTGTGGTAGACATACCCATTTTGCCATATAAATATCATTATATTGTGGTTGATATACCCATTTTTTTGTCAGTTAGTTGATGACAAAATATTCACCCAATAGGGTGAATGGTCGAGTGGATGAGGTAGTGGTAGGAGTTAGAACTGGCCAATTATGTCCCCCATAAACAAATTTCATTTGATGGTTTGGGACCACAAAAGGGACAATGGTTTCAATGTTGGGATTTTAGGTAGGGTCATATCTAAGGTTCCCATATTATTTGGGAGTATGAAAGGTATCCAAGGCTAAGAGTCTATATTCCCCAAAGGAAAGGCATTGGAGTGTGGTTGCCATAGGGTATTTTATATGAATCTGGGAAGAGGGGATAGATGAGCTAGTGGAAGCCTCATTAACCTTAAGTGTAGGGATTTTATTGGTTTTATTTGGTGAGGTTGTGGTGTTATCATAGGTTTTTGAGGTGGATGAAGGAGGAAGAAGGACATCATTAGGTTGATATTTCACGTTTCAAGATGCAAAAGGTTTAGGGTCAGATTGAATCATCACAACCTATCCTTCATGTTCAAACTTGACAAAATGATGTAAGGTGGAAGGAACACAACCCATGGCATAAATCTAAGGATGTCTAAGTAACACATATTAGAATTATTCTTCTACAACATAAAAGAGATCAAGAAAAGTTTTAGGTCCTACACGGATATGGAGGACAATTGTACCCAAGGTAGTAGCCATGGTATCATTGAAGGAACAGAGGACTGATGAAATTTTAGACATGATGTTCATAAGTAACTATAGTTAGTCATAAATGTGGGAGGAGATAATAATGATGTTATCTCCTCCATCAATCATCCCTATTTTGATGTGGGTTTGATTGATGTATATGGTAATGAAGAGTGGGGGATCAGGATCCTTCAAATGGATAGAAGGTATTTTGATATTTTTGAAGGTGAAAAGGTTAGAAGTTTGAAGGGCACCAAAAAATGTGGCTAGAGGTTTAGGGTCATTTGGTTGGACCTCAATGGATTTTAAGGTTTCTATGAGTGCTTAGTGATGATGGGGATAATTCAAGATTAACTCATACAAGCTTATCTTTACTGGAGTTTGGTGGAGTTGTTTGAGGATAGCTTTCTTGATATATATTTCATATGGATTAGGATATGGAGGGTTAGATGGAGAAGATCATAAGATAGATACTTTGGGATTGTTTGAAGATGGAGAGGGTTGGGTATTATTTATTTAGGAATTTGAGAAGGGGTAACTCCAAGGAATGGATGCCTTAGCCTTCCCTTTATCCATTTTTTGGGCCCATGATCAGGTGACCATGTGAATAGTTTGGATAAGGGGGTTTTCTGGATTGGGTGGTTACTTTGGTTCCTCCTCTTTATTCTTAGGTAATATTTAAGGTTAGATGGGTTGAGTTGGTGGTTAGGTTGGCAATGGGGATGAAGGAGGTTTTTCTAATAATAGATCATCATTTTCACATAAGCTATGAATAAGCATTTGGAGAGCTTTACAATTCTTAGTGTCATGTCCTGGTGCCCTATGGTATGCACATATTAGGTTATCATTGGACCATTTTGGTTGAGGATGTGAAGGGTAAAATTTTTTGATAGGTTGGAAAGACTTGATAGGTGGTAAGGTTATGGAAGAGGTTTTTAACAACCTTCGAAGAATGATTGAGTATGACTCCACTAAAGGTGGTAGGGTTTTGGTGGTTTTTGGTTTGGGTGTTAAGGTAGAAGATTGTTTGGAAGTAGGTTTGGTGATAGGTGATTTTAAGTTGGTATGTTTTCTTGATGGCTTTGGTTTAGGTAATATGGTTGATGAGATAGAAGGAGAGGATGGTAAATTAGGTAGCTTAGGTATTGCTGGTGTTGGTAGGAGAGATGTTTTAGAAAGGAAGTATGATGATGTAACTAGTAGAGGTGGTAGGGTTTTGGTATAAATAATGGGATTCATGCTCAAGGTAAAGGGATGAGGACCCAAGATGGAGGGCAAGGTTGAAGGGGTAAAATTCAAGATTTTGGGTTCTTTTTTGGTTTTACCACCTTGGTTATTTTTGTTGGTTTTGAAGGAGGTTTAAGTACTTTATTTATTTCAAGTGGTTGAGGGTTGGTTAGTTTAGCAAAGGTTTTAGATGGTTGAGTGGAGGTTTTATAAGTGCTAGGTTGGTTCACCAAGGAAGGGGTTGGGGGTTCTGGTTTGGTTTTCTTATCCTTGTCTTGGCTTATGGTAGAAGGTTCTATAATTAGAGGTTCAGTGGATGAGGCTATCTTTTCTTGTGAGATAGCCTTCAAAGAGGGAACATATGGTTCTATAATAGAGGAGATAGGTGTGGAAGCTTCTATTGAAGGTTTTGGTATGGTTACTCCTATTTGGGTGTTCAAAGGGGTAGAAGGTAACTCTACTTCTTTCATAGGTAGATGGGAATTAGTGGGTTGATGAGTAGGTTCTTTGTCATCGAACGTGTCATGAACTATGTTGATGGTATAGGTGTTTGGAGAGCATTTGATGTTATTTCTCTCATTTTTTGTGGGAGAATGGTTTAGAAAAGGCTATCTGAATATGTTGAGATCTTGATTTGGTAGAGCATTGGGGTTATCTAATCTAAGCTCCCCTTATTGATGAGGGATTGGATAAGATTCTTAAACGTGTTACATCTATTAATATCATTCCCTACAACTTGATGAATGACATAGTGGTCATTCTCATTATACCATCCCAGCATGGGGAGAGAAGGATCAAATTGTTGAGGTGGTTTAATCAGTGGAAGTTGAATGATGTTGGCTTTTAACAATTTTTCAAAAATAAAATAATATGGTTCTCCAAGTGGAGTTAATTACTTTTGATTATTATACATTTGGTTTCTTTGGCTTGAGAGATTTGAGGAGTTATAGGTTTGATTACTCGAGTTTAGTTGGTTGGTAGATGGTAGAGGTTCAACTTTGAGGACAATAACATTGGTGGTTACTTTGTTCTTGGTATTGTTATTAGTTAGGTTCTTGGGTTTGGATGAAGAGGGATCATTGGGTTTTTAAGTTAAGTTTTTATTTTTTGACTTTAACTTCCCTTCTTAAATGGATCTATTTTATAGTTTATGAGCCATGGTAAAGGCTTCATCAAATGTATAAAAAATTTGGACATGCAATATGGAGGAAATGTGTTTTGAACATGCTTGAGCAAAAAGATCTATGAGTTCTAGTTGAGTAAGGGGAAGGAAAGTTGGTTATTAAGTTTCTCTAATGAGCAACAAAGTTGGCAATAGACTCATTTTCATATTGTCATATAGAGTAGAGGTCGGTAATGGATACTTTCTTAGAGATATTGATTGAAAAGTGTTCTAATAAATTTTAGGCCAGTTGAGTGAAGGAGATGATAGAATGCTTAGGCAAGGCACTAAACCAATATAAGGTTGGTCCTACTAGATATATAGGGAATGTGTAGAGAATCAAGGAGTCATCATGGGTAATTAGGTAACATGAGTGTCAAAATGCCCTAAGATACTACTAGGGGTCCTCCTTATTTTGGAACTTAGTAAAATTTTGGAGTTCCCATTGGGGAGGGTAGGCATTGATTGGAAGGGATAGATGGATGGGTTCATTACATATTTGGTCATAGGAAAGGAGGTTGATGGATCCTAAAAATGAAGATTCAAGATTTTTAACTTTGTTGATTAACATCTTGACTAAGTCAGTTTAGGGTTGGGTTGGGGGAATGGTAGAATTAATAAATTGATAAGATGGTTGGGAAGAAGGAATGTGGTGGTAAGAGGTTGATGCTTGTTGAGGGGGTACCCCATAAGAGCTTGTGTGTATGAATGAAGAGGTAGGGGGAGATATATGGCTTTGTGGGTTAGCCACATATTGATAAGAGGTAGAAGTTGTTTATTGGGGAACAATTGTGGTTGGGGGAATGGATGTATGAAAGGGTTGGGTTTGAAAGGTTACCCAAGTTTGGATGGGAGGAAGTGTTTGGGGTATTGAAAGCACCAAGTTTTGAAGAGGGGTGTCAGTTGGCTAGATAATGGTAAGAGGGGAAGAGGAATGAGCGGTGGAAGTTTTATGCATGGTTAATAGAGTATCAGTGGGAATGGGAACACTCACCTCCATATGAGATGAGTTAGTTAGGGTTGAGGGTGCTTGAATGATGGTTGTGACATTTAATTGGGTTTTATCTACTGAAGGGCCATGAGTTGAGGAAAAATCATGAGAAATGGAAGGTTGGGTAGAGGTGACACCCACCATGAGGTGGTACAACATGCTGTAAGGTGGATTAAAGAGAAGGATGGAAGAGGTTGGGATGTAAAGGGTCAAGGTGGTAAGGTAATGTTAGAAGGTCATTAGGATATTAGCTAGATAGGTGGTGAAGTCAACATCCCCTTTGAGTACCATTGAGGGTCTATTAGTTGAATGAGGTATATAAAGAGAATCATGGGGTGTCACCTTAATGTTTGAGATGTACTCCATGGGTAAAAAAGAGGAAGGAGGTGGGGGTAGGTTTTTTTTGTTTATCACTTATAGTCAGGTTAAGACCATGTGAGAAACCAAAGAGAGGAAGTCAAACCTCACACCTCAAATAAGAAGTAGTTGAAAAAAGAAAACAAATTAATAGAAATAAACATACTCTAGAAAATGTTAAGACCTAGAGTTTTAATTATCTCTTATTGGATTAAGAACTAAATGAGTATGAATGGAATTGGATTAAAAATATACTAAACAAAGCTATCTAAGTTTAGTTTTAGGACATTTAGGCACTCAAGATTCAATTTTGAACTAAATTGGGTACATGGCCTAGTATTGGGGGCTTGCTCCCCATACTTCACGAACTCAAAGCTGAGCCAGACCACTTAGACAAAATATACCATTTTTTTAGAGTTTATACTCTTCTAGAGAATAGAGTTGGTTAATCACATGGTGATTAAATCTGAGTATGAAAACTAGGTACAGGTAAGGTTAGCGCTTGGTAATGAAATCCAAGTTGGACCTTGTCTCAAGTATTATTTTGGTGTGTTGATTATGAAATTGGCTAGATTTGTGTGTGAAAAATAAAAGTGAATAAAATATTAATTTACCTATTTAATTAAAGATATGTGATCTAATTAAACAAGCAAACCATGAATGTACTTGATTTTAAACCAAATGAAAATTTTGATGTCTTTGAATGAGCATAAAATAATGCAAAGGTTTATTTTATGTCAAAGGAAATTTTAGATTCCAAATTGATGAGAATATAAGAATGAAAGGATTTATTTTATGTCAAAAGAAATTTCATATTTCAAATTTAATTTGATGAACATAAAATAACGCAAAGATTTACTTTATGCTAAAAGAAATTTTGGATTTCAAATTTCATTTGATGAACATAAAATAATGTAAAAATTTACCTTATGCCAAAGGAAATTTCAGATTTAAGATTTCAAGAGAATAAAATAAACGAGAGCATGAAAATTAAAACTATTAAAAATTTGAAGAAATGGGCACCTAGATGATGCTAGGTCCCATTGGGCATGCCAAAATGTTTCTATAAATTTCTTCTTTTTTCTTAGTTTTTTATGAGAAAAGATAGAAACATAAGATGAAGGGTGTGTACTTGGTAAATGTGCACTTGTTGATGACCAGACAAAGAGAGAACTCCTTTTTGTCTTGGAAGGAATACCTACAATAAGACAACACTACCACAAGCTTGTTGGTTAGATAAAGATGCAAAGTGGACCACCTAGCATATGCTAGATCCAAGAATCTAAAGCTTCTTTGGATGGCTATCAATCCACTCCCATAATAACAAATGAATATGATAAAATAAAATAAAAGTAATTTAATTTAAATTAATGAACAATTAAATTCTAATTACAAAAATAAATGAAATACTTATTCAAAGAAAAATGACTAAATCTAGCACATGCTAAAATTAGTGAAGGCAAGGCCATAGTTTTGGGGTTTGGGTAAAATGGCAAGGGTCAAAAGGATTATTTTTTTTGGTTGGGTAAATTATAGAGGCTGAAAATAGACAAAATGGTAAATGGATAGATGAGTCAAAGAACATAATATGTCAAGTATGACAAAGAGGTGAAAGAGGTCAAGTGAGGAATATGGCAAAGAGGCAAAATGGGGTAAAGGGGTAAAAGAGTAAATGGTAATATGAGGAATGGATGAAGAAATAATGGTGAAGGGATTGAAAAAATGGAATGGATGATAAAATGAAATAAATAAAGAAATTTAAAGAACAAAATAAAAGATTACCTCAATGTTTGTAGATACTTATTGATGAAGATAGTTTGTTGAAGATTATTGATGAAGATGTCTTGAGGAAATTTAGGTAGAGCTTCAAATTATTTTCCTCCAAGATGTGGAATAGTAATTACCTCCTTGAAATGTATGAAAACTTTCAATAAAATTTTGGTAGCAATACTCTAAATTTTCAACCCCCTCCTTGGGTGAAGGAGAGGGGGGGTATTTATAGTTTTTTTGTGAGGAAACATGCTAAAAGAGGGAATCCTGGAAGTATGGTGAATTTTTCCCCAAGGTCAAGGATGGGGTTTTTGGAAGATTAGTATGGGGGTTTTCAAGTCTCCCTACCTTGCATGCAAGTCCAAGTTTAAAAGCAATTGTGCACATGGTTTGAAAATGGGACTGAAGACTTTGTTACACCCTTATTTGTCCTCATTTATGACTTTTAAGATTTATCCCACCAAATATGGTGACATTTTTCAAGGGGGAAAGGGTGAATCAAGGTGATTTTGGTGAATATTCTAATTTGGGCTGATAAGTCTCTTATTGGGGCTAAGTCCAAAATGGGGGCTCTTTGTCTCTCCCAAGGTGTGAAAGGGGTAGGTAAGTAAATGTATGAAGGATATTTTCATGTGAAAATGCAAAACCAAGTCATATGACTTACCCTTGAGGATAAATTTGACCCATTTTAAATGGGGACCCTAGTGATGCTTAAATGAGGTTATTAAGCATATTGGAAAAAGGGGCTAAAAGTGGGGTACCAAGCCATGTCACTTTGCCACATCATTTTTCCATGTCACATGCCATGTCATTTATCATGTCATATGCCATGCCACATGATAGGTCACATGATATGTTACATGCCATGTCACTTTCCATGTCATATTCCATGTCATCATGAATAGTGAAAGTGGGTCCCATAGTGAATAGTATTTTGTGAATAGTGATTTCAAAAACTATTTTTGAATGGTGTTTTAAAATAATACTTTTTTAATATAAATGGGTAGAATAGGGAATTTTTTTAAGTTAGGATGGTGGAAAAAGGGGTTAGGAAGGTTTTAGGAGGATTTAATGTGGTCTCGAGGCATTCAGACACTTGTAACTACAAGTGTGCATTTTTCTAGTGTCTACAAATTGAACCTTATATTTGAACAAATTAGAGAGGAATGCATTAGGTAGTGGGGGAATAAAGTGAAATAATATTGGGATGAAGACACAATTTTAGGGCTTAGATGGTTACTTGGAAAAAAATTTAGAACAGGGATGGAACTCAAAATGAAGCACAAAAGGACATGTTGGCCAATTTTGGCCCACATACAAAGTGTAGTCTTTAAGAGGTCCTAATGAAGAGAAAGAAGTAGAGTTATTGATTAGTCAAATGATCAAAGAGATTGAGAAAATTTATAGATGGAATGAGTAGACCAAAAGGATCATGCAACTTATAAAGCTTTGAAAACACTTTAAGTTAAATTAAAGTGTAAATTGTCAATTTTTAAATGATAGGTCTAGAGCTACAAAGACCCTAAGGGATGTTAAGCGTGTTTGGAATGAGTATGTAAGTGCATGTTATTCATCTGGTTCTTCATTGTGTTCATCTAGACATTTTGGGTCTAATGGCAAAAAGTCCGAGTAGGCAATTTATTGATGTTATCATTGCCACATGAGGATGAGTCAAGGAGAATTGGTCATATGGTTTTGATCACATTAGTCCCAATTTTCTATGTACTAAATTTTAGGAAATGCATTTAAGTGTAGAAAATGTTATTGACGTCTAAATTTTGCCTCTTAGATAAAATTCATTAAGTTTCCATAGCCAATTTGCAAAGGAGCTCAAATAGAGCTAAGTGAGTAGTTTGATGATGCTATATCTCACATGTGTGGAAACCTCAAAAGAAAATGATTACATGGGTCAGTTCAAATCTATACCAAGATGATATGCACTAAGTTTTAGGTCATGTAATGTAGTTCAACAAAAGATATGCATGTGCAAAGTTGGGCTCCCAGGAAGTTTGATAGTGTTTTCCCATACTTAGTGAAATGAACTAGAATGTCATCAAGGCATCATGAAAAATTGCATAGGTGAGATCACTTGAACATTTTCTAAAAAAACTTAGAAATCTCCTAAAACTAGTGGATCAAGTAGGCACAATCCTTTTAATATTAGGAACATCTCCAACAAATTAGATCCCTCCATGATTTTTTCACTTCAAGATATAAATATTCAAAGTTGGTTAAATAATGGGATACATTTGTGCAGATGTTGATTTTAAACCATTTAAAATATCCATTAGATCTTAAATTTCATGATCTACAGGACATCAAATACATTTATATGGATGTCAAATGATGGTTGTATAGACATCAATTTTAAGACCCAATAAATAGCCATTTATTTTCAAACTAAATCAAATCCAAAAATTGGCACTCATTTATACCAAGGGAGATCGATGGATCAAGATGAGTCAAAAGGTTAAGGAGCTCAAAAATACACCACATTGCATAAGCACATAAAGTAGATAGCCTAAAATTAGATCTTAAAGCCAAATGTAGGACTGCCAAGTGGCACCAACTTGGATAAGGTTGATAAGTCAAGGGAAAGATCGTTGGATCTTGCTCAATCATATAAATCAAGATCAATGGAAAGAGATGGGTCAAAATGGAAAATGGGTGGAGTCATGATTGACAACAAATAAACAAAGGATCAATCCTGAGACATTTTGACAAAGGTTGATAGGGTAGTCTTTAACTCAGGTAGGGTAAAAAACAAAAGAACTAAGTCCAAAAATGATTTGGGTTGAACCAGATGGACGTTTAAAGAACTAGCTCCACCATTAGAGAGTCATAAAGATAAAATAGGTTTTTTTGACCTAATCTATAGATCAAAAGTCAATGACTAGTTATCAAAAGGAGACTTGTACATACATAGAGCTCTCAATTTTCTTAAGGTTCAAAGGTAAAATAGGTTTGATTAAACCTAAATATAGTCCAAGAGCTAGGTTATACAACCTATAAGTTTTCATTAATATAATATCTATATGAAAACCAATAATTTAGATTGGATTTCAATTGATAGTTAATATATCTCTAGGTTGGATTAGGTGTAAATATAAACAAGATATGGAAGAGTGTCTTATATTCCAAAATGGCCATATCCTTGATAAGTAGGTATAAACTATTGCTCAAGAAGAATTAGGCATGGATCTATTGGATCCATGAACATGAGGATTTTTTTTCATCATAATGAGACCAAGTGGAAGATGAAAAGTGGAGGGTAGCATG
This sequence comes from Torreya grandis, assembly GCA_037957365.1. Classification (NCBI taxonomy): domain Eukaryota; kingdom Viridiplantae; phylum Streptophyta; class Pinopsida; order Cupressales; family Taxaceae; genus Torreya; species Torreya grandis. Next base: position 753,164 of record JARHVA010001244.1, on the reverse strand, counting down.
CAAAATTAATGAAAAGGAGGATCTGGTGCTTGGAGAGGTAGTTAAAATATTCAATGATGACCATATCCTTTGGAGATAGTTTCTCTTTGAAAGAATCATGACTCATCATGAAAAATAAGCACTTGTCTTCTAGTGGATGTCTTAGTCAATGAGAATAACTTGAAGACTATTGGAGCAAATGCAGGCTAACTGATTGATGATGGATTACTATTAATTGGAATGAAAGGTGACAACTCATTTAATGATCATGTACAACATGCTTCCCCCTTCTCTCTCTCTTCCACTTCTCTATATTACCATTAGGTGAAATATGGGTTTAAAAAGGGCCTTATAAGAACTCTAAAAAAGAATTTATTTCTTATTTTATCAAATATATCAATCAAATAAAAAAATAATTCACTTAACCATATGATTTAAGTGGGGGCCATTTGCACCTTCAAAATATATAAAAACACTTCACTTAATTGCTTTTTTATTTTTTTTCTTAACTCAATAATTTTTAGAAACTCTTCACTTAATTACTATTTTCTATTTTCTTGTCTTAATAGTTTTTAAAAACACCCCACTTAATTATTTTTCCTTTCTTTTGCTTTTCATTGTCTCAATAATATTATAATATTTTAGTTTTATTTTTTCACGTACCATAGTTCATCCCTTTGGTGATCTCACCCATACTTGGGGCTTTGATATCTTTTTTACAAGTAATATTGGTGGAATATTGGCTTATTGGAAATGTAGGGTTGTAATAGTGGATACACAGAATCATTGCACCTCTAACAATTGAACATATGTAAAAGATGATCCTTTTGAAAAACATTTAGTGTATATTTATGTAGGGCAAAAAAAACTTATTTGTACATTTATGCAGATGCACACGAATAATGATTAAATGATGATGAATATAATTATGTGTCTTGAGGGTTGACTCATTATTTTTGAGGGTGGACTCACTATTTCGTTCCTAATCAAGAAGGCTTCTTCACTGTTCTTGTAACCCATCACCCTTCAAAGGGATTGGAAGAAATGGTAATTAGGATTTTCTCCTGTATGGAATGAAGATCAACTACCTTTCCTACCTAGCTCCAAATCAGTGGATTGACTATATCTTAGTGTCTTATCTCACTTTCACAAGTAGTCGATCAATGTTAGAAAGTTTAGTTATAACCCCTCTCATGCCTTACATTCACCATTTCATGTAATGGATTTGAGTACATAGACATCAACAAAGTTGTGCCAGAGTGAGCCCATTATCTAGCCACTTCCAAGTGTTAAAACTCACATTTATCGATTTATATAATGAAAACTATAATCACTTCACTTTTAGTTTCTTTAGGACTTCCATTTGCCTTTGCCTCATTCTATTCATTTCCTTGATTTTGTCTTTGTGTATGTATTCATTCCTATATAATGATTATCTCACCCTCCCTCAAGATTTATTCCTAAGAAGTATAGATTTTGGTTATACACAGTAATGTCATATTTTTTTCTGTAAATAATAAGGATCGAGGTGTGGACATACAATTGCTTAAGATAAGAGTCAATAATAATAATAATAATAATAATAATAATAATAATAATAATAATAATAATATTAATAATACTAATATATCAAGATAAAAAATGTAAATATAAGGAAATCATGGGAGCATGGAGAAAATTATTATGTGATGATGGAATTTTAACTTGAATAAAAAATGAAGTGGTCAAGGAACTATCAAATCTGTGAATAATATATATTTTTCAACTTAACAATAATAATGGTATATTGTCATGCTAATATAGCTATAAATTAATGAATACATGCCCATTATAAATATTTATGGTTTCTATCAAATCTAAGGTATGCAAATTTTATTGGTTATACATTTATATAGTCAACTTATAGTGTACAATTAAAATATCAATATACAAACTATAACCTATCGATTCATAGTCCTTTGTGTATATACTATATATGAAATGTAATCCTTTGACAATTCACACTTAGTATTGATAGGTATATCATATAATTTTGTTTATAATTAGAAAGAGATTCCATAAGAACCCTATGTGTCAACAAGGAGAGCATCTATTATTATGTAGGAGTGCCAGGGCTGTAGCTTGTCATTGATTTTAAATGAATGACAAAAAGTAACATAGAAGCACTACCAAATTTTATTTTATAAATAATAATGGTATTCATGATGAGACTTGTTCTCTCTTAAACTAAAATTTGAGAGGGTTATTATCACCATCAATGACAAGCCACTGGTTTCCATCTTGGTTGCTATAAGTACCCAGTGACCTACACATAAGCTTGCAAGTCTCACACACAACAAGATAGAAAGCTAGAACATAAACATTATCATCCTCACTTTCACTTTTACTGATATAAAAGTAATATAAGTTGATTGAAGAAGAGGATGAAGTGGAAGCACATGCATAAACAAAATATTTGTTTAGCTTAAAATCTAATTGGATCCTCCATCGTGTGGACTCCACACAAATTATAGTGGCAGCCACCTCCACCTTTAAATCAACACCCTTATTAATGGAATTCACATATTTATAAGGTTTGAATACTATAGGAAATCCTTCCTCCTCCTTATTTAAACTACGTACGTCAAATAGGTGTTATTGTGCATCTTCAAACCAAGCCTGCCACCATTGATAGGTAAAATTTTGGTACTCCATATTGGTTACTAGAGGTATGTTAACAATGTCCAATACATCACCATTATACGATTAAATTAAAAATCAATTCCAACCTCACTTATTTTGAAAAATATCCTAGATCTTAAAATCATCTCATTGATAGAAAAAACAACATTTAGTTCTAGGTTAGCATGTTAAAAAAAGGAACTAAATCTCAAGGAAAGCATAATAATCTTTGTTCTATTAAAAGTAATAAATTATCTCCATTATTTCTTGGAGTAAAGCACAATCCCTTCTGGTATGGATTTGACACACACAAAAAAAATGGTTACTCTATCACACATCTAGGTTCTTATAAAATTAAACGAGATTGATGCTCACATAATATTTGTACATTTTAACACGAAATTATTTGTCACAGTTAATATTTTAGAGATGATTTTATTATTTGTAAAAAATCTATGGATTTTTTTTGTTTGTAAAAAAAAAAGCACAATACCTTCTATAATCATTGAATGTGGAAAAACAAAAAAAAATGAACTTTTTATTAAAAAATAAGAGATGTAATAAAATAGGTAAGGTTATCTTAACCAAACTGAGTTTTGTTTAAGTTTTATAAAATATATAAAATTTATTATATTTTTAATTTAACCTAGTAGATGATTTCATATTTTAAGTGTTTTGAATTATTTTCATATGTCATATTTCATATTTTAAGGATTTTCTTAGGACTATTTTTAATTCAAATTCCCTTTAATTCCATTCTTTCCATTGTAAATCTCTCTCTCTCTCTCTCTCTCTCTCTCTCTCTCTCTCTCTCTCTCTCTCTCTCTCTCTCTCTCTCTCTCTCTCTCTCTCTCTCTCTCTCTCTCTCTCTCTCTCTTTTGATTTTGAGGATCAGGGACACTCTATGAGATATTGCAAAATATGCTCATCTTGATTAAGCTCGACCTTGTTAAATTTTTTTAAGAACTACCTCTTAATGAACTATAGGACTTTCTTTACCTATCTTTTGCATTGAATCCATGTTTGGTGAGCTATGCACTATGGCATTATGTGAAAGACAATCTTCCTCATTCATGGTCCTTATTTTTGACCTTGTTTAGCGAGTCCTTAATGTTATTTTCAAGTCTATATTAGTGTTATTTATTCCATTAATGTGATCTTTTAGTGATTCTTATAACTCCTTTTTGTTTTTATTCATTGCTTCCTAAACCTCTTCCATGAAACACTTATTTAATCAACTTGATCTTGAGATTGTGTGAGCTAGTATTGTCCTCTATAGATGTAGTGTGGGTTCAATCTTATGGTAGTTCCACATTTTTATTTGGTGTATTGCCTATTTAACTTTATTAGGCTCCCTTTTATTTTTCTAACCCTTTTCCCTATGAAGCATTAGTTTTAGGTGAGCATCAAAGAGGAAGCTAGCCTACTCCAAAGGTTTAGCCCCATCATAGGTGACCCACAACTTGGGGTTGTTCCCATAGTTCTCCTCAAGTTGGAAAGGGATTTAATAAACCTCTTCCAAAGGGTGAAAATTTAGTGGTAATAGTTATGGCATGCTCGATGGGACCAAGGTCCAAAGATGTGGAAGGAGTTTTAGTGTTGTTCTTCTATATATCAGCCTTTAGAGGTATTTTACAAACATCAATGATGACTTAAATCAAAGCTTCTAGTTATAATCAGCCTAGGCACCTAATCACCATCATTTTTTATGTATCAATAATCTTTTGATCAATATACTTGTTCTTTTCCTTAGCATCCTTCATTTTAGATTATCAATGTTTATGGCTTCACCCCAAGTGGTTCTCAAAATTTAGTGCATCAACCTTCTCAAGATCAAGGTATCCCTAGTTTTCCCCCAAACTAATCCATTTATAGATGGAGGAAAATAATCTCATGATATGAAAGGTACATGATAGACCTTAATACATAGAGGGGATATGGTCAGGATATCCCTAGTCACATCATTCATGTCATGAGAAATGCATTATAGCTAATGAAGGAAGAATAAATACCTATTGAGGTAGAAAATTGTAAAAATCTCTCAAGTGAGATGATGGATGTAAGTGGTTACATTCAAAGCATCGAGTATAAGATAAGAGGCCTTGAAGGATAGTAGGTCCAATTCTACCAACCTAATGTGTCTTCATATACATCACCTCAATCCTCATATATGCCACTCATCCTCCCCCAAATAACTACTCCAAGTGACCCCTCTTATGTTCCAAGTTATTCATATATTCCTTGGACTTTCCATTCTTGAAATTCAATCCAAGAAAAAATTTAAATAAAAAAGGAGACTATTGTGGAATAGCCTATTGTTGATATCTAAGATCCCACTTATCTTCTTCAAGAATCCTGTTGTATCTCATACCAACCCTCTTACCTTATTGATCTTCATGAGGCCACTAACCACCCTAAAGAGAGGTTTTTCAAAGAGAATATAGATAGAAAAATCAGGGAATTAGAGTTGAAGATGAAGAAAGAGGAAGAGAGTCAAAATCAAGAAAAGGTGTTTGTTTCTTACACATTACCCTCACGGGAATCAATCAAGAAAGGCATATAGAAGAAGAATGAGGCACCAGTTTAAGAACCACCAAAGAGACCATTTAAAGTCCATAACTAGAAGGATAATTTATAAGCTATAAGCTAGGAGAACTTGTTAACACTCCCACCATCTCATTCTTAGAGAAGGAACCTATTCTATAAAGGATAGAGGAGGAGCTTGCAGTCATAGGTGAACCTAAAGAAGATACTGCAACTGTCTATGATGAGGAGATCATAATAGGTATCCCACTTCATTCAAAAGGGGAAGAATTAGGGTTAGACTAACCTTATTAGCATGGAACTAATGACTTGGATCCTAATGAGGACAATCCTCAAGTTAAAAATAGAGTAGACCTTTAATGGACTACATATGGTCCATTCTACATAAATCAAGAAGGGGATCAAGACTAAGAACTAGAAGATGGTTTAATTTAGGATGATTTATCAAAAGAAGGTAGCCCTAATGAATTAGAGCTAGAAAAGGGAAATCAGACCTTGAATAAGACAAATGTGTCTTTTAGGCCTTAGATAGTCAAATCAACCCTTGCTTATGGTTGAATAACAAGATGAAACCTTGAGTGAGGTTGATAAAGAGGACATCTTGAGTGCTCATAAACTATAGCTTCAAGAACCACCACTTTATGTGTTATAAGAATACCTAGAGGATGAATAAAGATTTCAATATGAGCATGTACTTCAAAAAGACTCTGACCTGATTATGTTTGAAGAGCATAATGATGAAGTAACTAAGTGTAAGAGTGAGGTAAAATCTAATTTCTCAATATTTGTATTGATAAGAGGATCTACTATCAGGTACCTATCTTTATTGGAGGATGATGAGGAAGAGACATCATAAGTTGTGCCTAATTTAGAGCACAAATTTGAGCATTAAAAAGAGCAATATTAACTTGCCTATCCACTCTAAGATGCTTGTATGTCCAATCAATTAGATTGGGTGTGTAAGTTTGTTTTTGTTCTTTTTCTTGGAGAGGTGTATTATCAATATGTTAATTATCCACTCCTATTCCATATTTGGGTGGATACCCTTAAGCCTATAAATTATATTATATTAGTGAGGAAGGGTGGCTATTTTGTGAAATTAGTCAATGGTTTTGTTTAGGTTTTTTTCTATTTGGTTAGTTTAGGATAGGTAGTTTCAGGCTTTTCTCCAAGTGCCTTTATGCACATTTATCTAGTATACTATTTGTCCTTATTTTGTTTTAGGTTATTTTCCTTTCTATTATGTATTTCCCTTCCATAAGTGCCTTGGGAACTTTGTTATTATTGTTGTTAGTATCTTTTTACTTCAATAGGGGTTATTTAGAAAAGGTTAGCCTTATATCCAATTTTTGACTATTTCAGTTGTAGAGGTAGGGGACTCCATGCCCAATGGACTAGATAAGGCAAATTGGTCTGGGTTCTCAAGCATAGCAAGTATATTTCCCTATGAGTTACCAAAAATGTTGGCCAATTTTGGCCCATATACAAAACTGAATGGATGAAGTGTAGACTCTAAGAGGTCCTAATGTAGAGAAATAAGTAGAGTTCCTGATTGGTCAAATGATCAAATATATTGAGTAAATTTCTAGATGTAATGAGTGGACCAAAAGGATTATGCAACTTACAAAGCTTTTGAAACACTTTAAGTTAACTTAAAGTGTAAATTGTCAATTTATAAAGGATAGGTCTATAGTTATAGAGACCCTATGGGGTGTCAAGAGTGCTTTGAATGAGTATGGAAGTGCATGGTATCTATCTAGTTCTTCATTATGTTCATCTAGACATTTTGGGTCTAGTGGTAGAAATTTTGAGTAGGTAGTTTGTTGATGTTATCATTACCATGTGTGGATGAGTCAGAGAGAATTAGTCATATGCTTATGATCATATTAGTCCTAAGTTACTACACACTAAATTTTTGGACATGTGTTTAAGTGCAACAAAATTTATTGAGGTCCAAAGCTAGCCTCTTAGATAAAATTTACTAATTTTCCATACTTAGCCAATTTACAAAGGAGATCAAATAGAGCTGAGTGGGTAGTTTGATGATGCTATAGATTTCAAGTGTGGTAGCCTCAAAATAAAATGATCACGTGGGTTATTTTATATTTGTACCAAGTTGATAAGCACCAAGTTTTAGGTCATGCGATAAAGCACAACAAAATATATACATGTGAAAAGTTGGTCTCCTAGGTAGTTTGACAGTGTTTTCTCATACTTAACCAAATGAACCAAAACATCATCAAGGCATCATGAAAAATTGCATAGGTGAGCTCACTTGAATTTTTTTAAATGCACTTAGAAATATCCCAGAACTAGTGGATCATTTGGGTACAATTTTTTTAATATTAGGAACATCTCCAATAAATTTGGTCCCTCCATGATTTTTACACTTCAAGATATAAATATTTAAAGTTGGTCAAATAATGGGATACATTCATGTAAACATCAAATTTAAGCCATTGTAAAATCCATTGGAGCTTAAATTTGATAGTCTATGAGATGTCAAATACATGCACACAAATGTCAAATGATGGTTTTAGGACATCATTTTTAACACATAATGAAAAGCCATTTGTTTTAAACTAAATCAGATCCAATAATTAGCTCTCATTCATACTAAGGGAGATATATAAAGTGAGATGAGTCAAAAGGTCAAGAAGCTCAAGAAGCTAGTAGGTGGTGTAAGTGTATAAAGCTAACTAATTGACAATGGATGCTAAAGGTAAACATAAGATTGCCAAGTATCACTAGCCCAAAAAAGGTTGAAAATTAAAGGGCAAGATCAATGGATCTCACTCAATCATATAGATCAAGATTAATGGAGTGAAATGGGTCAAAATGTCAAATAGGCTGAGTCATGATTGATAGCTAATAAGAAAAGGATCGAGCTTGAGATTTTTTGATGAAGGTTGTTAGGGTAGTCTTTGATTTGGTCAAGGTAAAAAACAAAGGAACTAAGTCTAGACATGATCTAGGTTGAACCAGATGGAAATTTAAATGATCAAGCTCCACTATTAGAGAGTCATAGAGACAAAATAGGTCTTTTGGACCTAATATGTAGATCAAAGGTCAATGGATGGTTGTCAAAATGAGACCTATATATATATATATATATATATATATATATATATATATATATATATCTTAGTTTTCCTAAGGTTTAAAAGTAGAATAGTTTTATTTAAACCTAAATATATTCCAAGAGCCAGGCTACGCAACCTATAAGTTTTCATCGATATAATAGATATATAAGAACCAATAATTTAGATTGGTTTTTAATCTATAGTTAATATATGTTTGGGTTGGATTAGGTGTAGATATAAATAAGATATGGAAGAGTGTCATATCTTCTAAAATTACCACATCCTTGACAAAAAGGTACAAACTACCACTCAAGAAAAATTAGGCATGACTCTATTAGATCCATGAACATGAGGATTTTTGTCCTCATAATGAGATGAAGTGGAAGATGGAAAGTGGAGGGTGGCATGAAAAATCAAAGTAAAGGAGGATCTAATGGTTGGATAGGTAGTTAGAATATTCAATGCTAATCATAGACTTTAGAGATATTTTCTCCTTGAAAGAATCATGACTCATCATGCAAATAAGCACTTGTATTTTAGTGGATATCACAAACAATCAGAATAACTTGAAGACTACTAGAGAAAATGTAGGCTAATTGATTGCTGATAGATTATTCCTGATTGGAATGAAAGGTTAAAAAGTCATTTAATTATCATGGATAATTTACTCCCCCCCTTCTCTCTCTCTTCCCATTCTCTATTATTACCCATTATTCCATTATAAATATCTCTCTCTCTCTCTCTCTCTCTCTCTCATCTCTCTCTCTCTCTCTCTCTCTCTCTCTCTCTCTCTCTCTCTCTCTCCTCTCTCTCTCTCTCTCTCTCTCTCTCTCTCTCTCTATCTCTTAGATTATCACAAGGACTCTTGATTTTGAGGAGCACATACACTCTATGAGATATTATAAAATATGCTCATCTTGATTAGGCTTGACCCTATCAAGCATTTATAAGAACTACCTCTTGATGCAATATATGACTTTCTTTACCAATTTTTTTTTTTAATCTGTGTTTGGTGAATTTTACACTATGACATTACGTGAAGGAGAATCTTCCTCATCCATGGTCCTTGTTTTTGACCTTATTTAGGGAGTTTTCAATGTTGTTTTTAGGTTTGGATTAGTGTTATTTCTACCATTAACATGAGTTTTTGGTGAGTCTTATAAATCCTTTTTATTTGCAACCATTGCTTCCTAATCTTCTTCCATGAAATACTTATGTAACCAAATTGATCTTGAGATTGTGTGAGGTAGTATTGTCCTCTACAGATCTAGTGTGGGTTCAAGCTTATGGGAGTTCCTCATTTTTATTTGATGCATCACTTGGTTAACTTTCTTAGGAGCCATTTTCCCTTTATAACCCTTTTCCCTATTTAACATTAGTTTTAGGTGAGCATCAAAGAGGAAGCTAGCCTACTTTAGAGGTTCACCCCCATAATAGGTGACTCATAGCCTAGGGTTATTCCCATAGTTATACTCAAGTTAGAAAGGGCATGAAGAACCCTCTTCTAAAGGGTGAAAATTTGAGTGGTAATAAGACCTAAATGAAATAGTGAAAGGTTTTAAGATTCCATGGAGTTCATAACCTGATAAGGTAAATGGAATATGAAAGGAATAGGGGAACACTCAGTAAAGTAAGAAATGAAGCTCAATAAGAGGTTATGTAAAGGGATTCAATGTATTTAGTTTGGATAAATATTTAGAAATCAAATACTGGCCTAAAATGAAAACCTTCTTATGGTTGATAACACATGGGAATATCTTGACAAGAGAAAATCTAAATAAGAGAGGAGTCCAAGGCCCAAAAAGATGTATCATGTGTTTAAATAGTTAACAAAATACTGACCATTTTTTTCTACACTTCAAATTCACCTCAAACCTATGGAACTCCTTTTTATATAAGTTTATCCTAAGCTAGAGTACAAATGATAATATACAAAATCACTTGAAGGCTTCGCATTGGAATATGAACTTGAATATATTAAAGGATATCTATAATATGGGCCCAAGTTTTATTACATGGAAAGTTTGGATGGAAAGGAATAAGTGATTTTTAAAGTAGAGATTGGAGTCAAATTGATCAAGGATATTTGGAAGGAAATAGAAGATAAAATCTTTAAGATCATCACAACAACCAAAAATCAAAAAAATAAGGAAGCAGATCCTAAGGAAATAAAAATACTTAATAACTAGGGGAAGATAGGAAAATGTATGAATCCATACAGCCCAGTGATAAACAAAAAAGAAATATACTAAGGTAAAAATTGAAATGTCTTCCCCTAGAGGAGTCCTGACATAAAGTCAATTTTGATGAAGCATCACAATAAAACCTAGGCAAATTTGGGGTGGGAGACATAATTAGAAACCATATGGGGTAGGTGAGAGCCTATAAGGTAGTCTCAATAGAAATAAATACAAATAATATAGAAAAATTAGAAGGATTAATTCTGGATTTGAAGATGGATTTAAAATAAAAAAATCATAAACTTAGAAATAGAAGGAAATTATTTACTTACTATTAAATCAGTAGAGAATAAAAATATTAATTTAAACTAGAGACTGAAATGGGTAATAAAAGAGGCAAATCACTTAGGAAATAATTTCAAGAGGATAAAAATAGTCACATGCTATGAAAAGGGAACCGGGTGGCCTGTTGGCTCACAAATTTTGGGCTAAAAATGTGGTGGAAGAGAAAATGGGCAATATGAGGAATATTTTAAATAAATTTTTTTGGAAGAATTGAAGGAAATAATTAATAAATAATTTCAAAATTAATTAATAAGATCAAGAGTTAAAGAATGAAATGAGCCATAAAAAATTTTGGTTCGCAAAGACAAAAAAATAAATGTATTTATCTATTTCCTAGGAAAGCAAAGCATAACAACATCTACAACAATCAATAGAGGGAAAAGGAAGTTAGGATGACACAGAAGTAGTATAAATTTATAAACAAAATTACCTAAGCTAACTTATAGTTAAATAATCATGAATTGGAAAAATAGAAATTCCTTGAGTAAGGAGAAGATAATAAATGTGAGGACGTATGGAAATAAAAACAAGGAATGACATATTGTTGTGATTGGCACTACCTTCGATAGGTGGAAATGTAAATAGAAGAGAATAAAAAATAAGGACAACATTAATAAATACATATTGTGGAAGGAAAGGAGAAAATAATCTAAGGATGTTACAAATATAGTGCTATGTTGGGAGACCGTGATGGGGCTAAATATGTTGTTTCTCCAAGTTATGAGTCTATTGTTATTTATTACCATAAATGTGATAGAAAATTATGAGTTATGATAGATTAGTCTAAACATGAGACATTGGGAGATCAAGATATCATGAGGAAAGACATACCACATGTAGGGAATGTATAAGATAATGAAAAGGTGGAGAAGAAAAGAATCACTACATCAACCAAGCTGAGTAGGGGGGAAAAAATCAAATTGGATAGGAAAAAACAAAAGAGTATCTAAGGATGAAGAGTGATTAATAAAATGAATATAAATGGAAATGACTCATATTATATTAGACCAATATGGAAATAAAGATTAAAATTATAAGATTTGATAATTTATGCAACTTTTCAGGAAGGTAAGAGATGGATTATAAGGAGTGGGTAGTGCAAAAAAGCTATAGATAAAGGCAAGTAAAAAATAAATGAGTTTTAAAATGGAGGGGAGAAATATAATGGAAATTAGAAGGTAGGAATGACCCAAGGAGGACCAATGAAGTGATATTTCATCATTAAAATTGAGGAAGCACAACATGTTAGGGGTCTAAAACATGGGGAAGGAACATTTCCCAATATGGATAGGTTTAACCAAGATAATATATTGATATATAATATAAAATACCTATAAATGGGGATTAAATCCATAAATGAGGTAGTGGAAATGATTAAAAACCCAATGACAAAACAAATCAAAGAACATCTAGAGAAACATAAAGATTTAGAGGCCTTAACTAGGAGATTCACATAATTTTTTATGGCTCAATTCAACTTGAAAGAAGTCATAAATGAAAAATTAATTCATTTAAAGAATTTCATAGAAAATAATGGGAATGAATTGAGATGCACACATAAATACTAATAATTCTTCAAATAAACATTAATGAAATGGACGGTGTATAAAACACTTTGATGAGCATTGCATAAGACACAATGAACATGAAAGAACATTTGTATAATTGGCACTATGTATAGAACAACAAACCTTAGACAAGCCATCATATAGAAGAAGTTGGAGAAGAGGATGGAGATCAGGTTTTGGGAAATTAATATCAAGAGACTGAGTAATGGTTGAATAGTAGATAGGTAGTTTAATGTGACCTTGTTGTTGTATAAGATCTTTATGTTTGGTTGTCATGTCTTGATGTAATGGATTTTCAAGTAGTTTAATAAATAAAATATTTTACTTATAAAAAATGATAAAATAATCTATAATAGGCCAATTAATCAAAAAATTATATAAATGAATATTATAATTTATAATTGTACACGTCCAATTCCTAACACCATTTGTGTTGAAATTATCAATCTTACTTGAATTGCACTCAAACGCACATTTCAGGTCAAAATCCATAAAACACCTTAAATGGTTCAAACTTGTCACTCACAAGTGTAAATTTAGGTCAAATTATCCCTAAATAGGGAAATGCATTTAATAGACCAACTAAATTTGATCAGATCATTTTGAGTTAAAATGATAATTTCACCATTTAGTGCTCTAGATCACTCTTTTCTTCTAATTCATTGGTACACATCACGTACCTTTGTTATTTTGTGTTGGCAACATCCTAAATGGGAATACAAGTCCAATGAATCTAACATCACCTTTCAGTTCATCTCCAGTCAAATTATAACCCAGTAATATGACTTTCTGACCATTTTGATCAATTGAGGGCTAATTTTCAAATAATTAGACAAATTTTGATTAAACTTGTTTAAGGCTAATTAATCCAAATCAAGAGATTAAGTGTATTTTCCATGAGATTTGTTGAATATTTATTTTTTGAAAATTTATTCCTATTAACTATATCATCAGGTGACATCATTTCTTGGGAAGACATCCCTAGGCCATAAATTCCACAAATATCAAGATTATGGGTCACCCATGCCTAGTTAATACCTCCCATGCCTCTTAAATTCCCCTTTTTCCAAGTTCATGATGAAGATAATTATGGATTTAATTCCAAATATTAGGATTATCCATGGCCACACATATCAATCTTGAGATGGATGGTCATGGTTGATCTTGACCAATCTCAAAAATCTATAAATGGAGAGGCCATGGACATGAATGAAAAAACTTAAATATTACAAATTTATAATGTTAAATTGTTTCCATAAGGCTTTTTATTTGATCATTAATTTTGTTTGCAAGCTTCATTGATAGGCTAGTTTAGTGATTTGGAATCATGAGCCTAGGTTTTATGGAGTGTTCTTGAGGCATTGGAGGAGCTTACCACCATTGTTGACAAAGACAAGGATGCTTGATCAAGGGAGAACATGCTTTTGAGCCACATGGGTATGGTGAATCCATTTGAGAAGGTAATATGGTGTTACTTTCTTTCATTTTTTTCTTTATATCCTTTGTAATTCCCATATGAATAGATAGGCTTGGTTAGTTAGTTCTTTGTGCATGTTTCATTATTTATGGACTAATGCTTGACTAACTTGATTTATAATCCTCTCCACATCTTGGCATACCTGGTGGGATAAGATGCATCTCAAACTTGAAGAATGTCATTTTTCAATGTTAAAACATACATTTATACCTTTAAAACTCTTGTAAATTGATTTTATAACTTTATTTTTCTATTTTTGTTTGCCATAGTTTTACATAGTAACCGATGTCAGCAAGTAAGATTAACATCAGTTACCTGGCTTAACCGACATCAGTTAGCAAAAATGACATTGGTTATATCTCAATTAGCCAAAGTAAATATCATCATTTATAATAACTAACATTGATCAATGTGTTTTTCCTAAAATATAAACCTAAGAGCTATTTTTCCAAAGTTCATTGTTTCAAACCAAAAAGAGCTTCAAAGTTAAGGGACATGCTAATATTTTTGATGTAGGACCAAGCTTGAAATTTGATTAAAAAATGTTTAAATCACCTTTGGCATGCTTGAAAATCAATTAGGAGATTTTTTTTGGTGTTTAACAATGAATTTAGATGTTTTGGGGAATGTTTTCAAATTTTGTAACTAAGACCAAGGGGTTAAGTGAACACCACCAAATATTTTTTTTGGGCTTAAAATTGAACAAACTTGTCAATTATTATTTTCAATAGTTTTTTACTTAGGTTTTGTTTGGAAAAAATAGGAATATTACGTGTATTCTCTTCCATTTGTCCCCTATAGGGAACCCTTGGAATCAAAATCACCATTCCTATTGCAAATAGCCTAGCCCAAGGCTTAGAAAGAATGTCATCCAAAGCACTCCCCAAAAACTTGTCAAAGTTTAGGTGACCTTGAAAATGACCCTAAATTCTTTCTATTTTTTATTTATTTTCATGCAAACTTCGCTTGCAAGGGGGACGTCATTACCTCCCATGAGTTCTGTAGGGAAGTTTTGACCTGAGATTTCACCTCCTAGCATTGACTTCATTTGAATCCTTTAGAATTTCACATGGGATGTATCTACATTTGGACATCATAATAAACTAAGTGAATAACAAAATAAAGTGGTTGTAAAAAGGAATAGACTTTTTTACAACTAGCCAATGCCGTGGTCACCCAATTTCCATTCTTGTCTTTTGCATCATTTGACATGAAAGCCACTGTGCAATTGATTCCCCTAGAATGATTGAAACCTTGCTAGTTTAGTAGACCCCACTTTTCCGTACCTTATCAGTTTAGACTTAAGATGTTTGTTTTTTGTCATTAGCTTACTTGGTCTTGATTTGTATCTAAAACTAATTGTTAACTCAAAAGAGCTTAACCAAATCACATTATCCTTAATTTTCTTTGGCAAGGGAGATGTTACACTATCTAAATGGAAAATTCATCTTTTCCTTGTTCAAATTATTATAAAAAAACTTTGTGTCATCTCATCCACTTTGGTGCACTCATGCTACCCAATTGAGTCTAGATCTTTTAACCAATTTATTTAAATTCTTTATTTATAATCCACATTTAAAATTGAACCTTTCTGAGTTCTAAGGGTTGGTGTGTCAAAGTGGGTTCATTATTTGCACACTAAGCTTGTTTAACTTGGGTTCAATTTTCCATTTGTATTGAAGGTCATTTATTAATACTCAAAATCACATTATCATCTTGGTGGACTCAAGTCATCTTACGTATTGCTCATGCTTTTAGTCCTAGAACATATTTTATCCTACTGGAATCATGTGGTGACGTTGTGTTTCCTATTTGGTCCTAACTTTATACTTAGTGATTCCCATATGTTTTTACATCTTGAGTTGCTTAGTTCATTTTGTCTTCTTCATAATATAGAGAGCTTTCCTCTAAAATTCTTGTGTCAAATTTTCAAAGTTGAAACTAGCTTTTACATTGTGAGTGTATCACAAAGATCTAGGCTTTGGTGTACTAGTTTTCATCTTGTGTCTTTAAGTTACCTTACTCTCTTTTGATCTATATGATTTTAACTTTACCAGAGGTTGAGTAAATTCATGAACCAAAACTTCTAAAAATTATGCATGGTCTTGAACCACCCTCTCTTATAGTCTCATTAGTACCTTGGTTATTTGCATAAGAGAGAACCAAAGCATACTTTGTTTTGGTGCCAAGCATTGGTCCAAAGTTAGTCAATAAAATTGAATAACTCTTTTAGACATGACTTAAAGGTTCACTCGTAGTGGGGCCTCTTATGGCCTTATTTATGAAGACGAACAATTTTATAATGGTCAAGATAACCCCATTATTTTTGATGATATCCCCATGATAGTAAGATCCAAAGATGATTACAATGAATATCAACCCAAGAAGATCAAGATGAATCCCTTCTTAGATTGACAGAATCTAGTGCTAGACTACCTTCTGACTTTCCTACAGAACAATTTCATACCTTATTTAGAGAAGGAGAACAATGATGGCAAGATAAATATTTTTCACAAATAGACATACCTTATTCCTCTAACAAAGGAAAGGAAATACAAATAGAGTCAAAACCCAAAAATCTAGATCTTCTAGCTAAGATCAAGATAATAAGTCAATGATATGTAGATCAACTTATCGTAGAATTGATTGACTTCTTAGTTTCCACTTCAACTCATAGTAATTCTTTGAAAGAGCAAGGGAATATGGTTAAAAGTACATAATAAATAGTGGATGAGGACATTACCATAGTGGATCAAGGTAATCTAAATGAAAAATTAAATTCACATGAGACCTTACAAAGTGTTCCATTTGATACAAAACATACATTCTTCAATCATCAAGAACCTCTTGTTACTTTACAAACTCAAAAACCCAAACATTTGGTTTGAATTGTGGAAGTCTCTCAAGACAATTTGGCTGGTTCTTTTCAACCAACCCAAAAATTGGTAAATAAACATAGAAATTTCCAAAATCAACAAAGTGTGAAACAACCAAATTCAATTAATATTTTGCAATCCAAGAATCAATAGCCTATGTTCTCAACTCAAGGGTAAAATTATAACCAAGTCATGGATAAAAAGGTTTACACTCCCTATAGATCCACACAAAACCAAGGGCACATTCCACCCCAACAATAACAAAACTAGGGACACATTCCACCCCAACAACAATAAAACCAGGGGCACATTCCACCCCAATAGCAGTAAAACTAGGGGCACATTCCACCCCAACAACATCTTATTCAATCCATAAATGCACTAAACATACAAGAATGGAATTTTATTAAGGAAATTATCCAAACATTGGAGATGAATAATAGAGTCAAAAAGTACAAATTTGATGAGATATGCCCATATCCATTTGATTTATCTATTATTCAAAACCCCTTTCCACCTCATTTTGAGGTACCCAAATTTGATAAGTATAAAGGAAAAGGAGATCCATGTGAGCACATACAAGAATTCTTTATCCTATGTCAAGAGGTTGCTTATAGTAGTGGTAACTTATTATGACTATTCTCATGAAGTTTAGTGGGAAAAGCTCTTGAGTGGCTACTTAAACTACCCAAGGGATTAGTTGTAGATTGGAATGAATTATCAAAAAAGTTTGTTAACCATTTCTCATATAACATAGAACATGAATTAACCATTATTGACTTATGCAAATCCAAGTATCATGATGGTGAATGTTTCACCACATATCTACAAAGGTGGAGAGCATTGGTAGGTTATTTTCAACATAACTTATTAGACAAATAATTGACTGATATCTTTGCACAAAATTTTCATCTTGAAGTTGTGCATAATCTATGGTTATCTTGTGCTAACTCATTCAAAGAAATTATTGACAAAGGAGTGTATATTGAGAAGGCTCTTATTACTAAAGTCCTTATTAAGATTTTTGTGTAAGGTTAAGCATCTAATCAGATTAAATCACCATCTCAAACAGTTATGTAGGATAAGCCTAAGGGATTTAACAAAAATAAGAACATGGTTGGAAATGGGGTGACTAAAAATAAGACATGTACAAATGATACAAGCTATTCCTCCTTCAAATGTATAAATAACTCCCCCAAATCCACTACATACTTTGTAGAGACAACCTCCACAAAGGACATTTTAAAAAAAATTTAGAGTCTTTAGCAAGTTAGGAGAATTAATTAAAATAGTGTTATAAAAGCTCATTATAGCTAATTTGATTATATGACTAATATCAAGGTCATTTACTAAAGATTAGCCAAAACCATATTAGTACAAAGATAATTAATGGTGTAACTTTCATCCTATTATTGGTTACGATGTATATTGTTGCATTTAATTACGATATATTATTGAGGAATTTATTGAAAGTGGTGAACTAGAAATTAAGTTGGCCCCTAATCAAGACACAAATCAAGATATGGGAATCTATAAAGACCCCTTTCCTTGACATGATCCACCACTACCAAGAAACAATCAAAATGTCCATAATCAAGGATAGAGGAAGAATCAAAACCAACAACAAGGTTAGAATCATAATGAGAACAATCAATATCATAATTCCCACACTAATAATAAGGCTTATAATAATGTACCTTATGACTATAATAACACTGTGGAACATATTTTTGTAACCCACATTACCATTATTACTGTAAAAATACATGGCCAATCTCATGCTCCTCTTAACATAAGACCCATCATTATAGGGTCAACACACTCTCCCCCTAGTAATACCATGTTGAGTTTCCATCATCATGTCACTAATCCATTTTCATGGGTTACTAATATTGAATAACAATACCATTATTCTAATTATAATAACTCCTTACCACCTCTAGGTTGTGAAGTTGCAACTAGATGCCCATGAGTTACCATCTAGGGCCCTTCACCTACGTTTTCCATAAAACCCAATGAGAACATTATGCCAATGGTTCCAAAGCCAAATACTATCCCAACAAAGACTAAACTAGTTTAACCCACAATTTAAAAGCCTTATAGTCTAATGAATCAATTAGATAAAACCCCTACACAAATTTCCATATTATAAATATTGTAGACATCTAATGTCCATAGAACTATCTTCAACAAATTTTTACAAGAGTCTATTATGCCTAATGATATAAACCTTGATGAGTTCTAAAACCTAGTTGGGCATTTATCTTCATTTTGGCAAATCACATTTGATCAAAATGACATGTCCACCCTTAGCCTAAACCATAATAACCCACTGTACATTGAGATAATTATCATGGATCACAAGATCAAGTGGGTTATTATAGATAATTTTTCAAGGCTGAACATCATATCTCTTAAATTAGTATGATGATTGGGTTACATGGATAAAGACATTCAACTAGAAACTTTTACAATCAAGGCTTATGACAATGCCGAGAGGGAGTCATCTGGTAAAATTTGGTTTTTAGTCATGGTTGGGTCTATTTCTCATCATACATTATTCCATATTATGGATATTGATCTTCCTTATAATATATTTCTTGGTCATCCTTGGATCCATGAAGTATATGTAATTCCATCTACTCTTCACCAATGCCTTAAGTTTCCCCACGATGGGATCAAGGTTACTATTCCTATTGATCAATAGTCATACCAATATTGTAAACATCTTAAAGTAGAGTTTCATAATTATAACTATTACCCAGGTTCTAAATTCATTAAAAAGAAGAATAAATCCATCATTTATCATCCATCTCCATCTAATTATATAGACCCTAGTGATCTAGCCTCCACTTTGATTGATCCATTTCCTACTGCTTTAGCCAAAAATGTTATTATTAAAGATGCAAGAATTTCCATGTACCATCTGAAGGATGGCCTCCATATTAAAAAATTACCAAAATCCCTTAAAACATTTGGTAAGCCTAAAACTTCCCAGATAATAGACCCGATCAGATTTGGTAACCAAAGAAGAAGTAATCGAAACCTCCTATGGTTTTTATACTTATAGTTACACTAAAGAAAGATTGAGAGGATTTAACTAAGGGAGATTGGTTATATTCTAAAGGCCTTACTAATTTATTTTCATAATCCAAAGTATTCTATCCCTAATAGGATAATGGATCATCTTGACTATATAGGGAAAGGCCTTGGCTCATAGACGTAAGGAATTTTAGAACCCTTATCAGCTAGAGGCATCAATTAGAATCATGGTCTCAGATTTAAACCACTAGAGGATGACATCATGACATTTTATAGTGACTCTTCTAAAGTGATTGGTAATGAGACTTTGATCAGTGACATAATGTCCCATTATAGCCTTTTTGATGATCTTGTTGACTCATATTTGTTTGATTCAAATGTCATATTGACCATAACACCTATTGAAACTTCCCATCCTAAAGCAAACCCTCATTGTAACTTATACCTTTACCATCCTAAACTTATAGATTGGGATCAACAAAATTTAGTCATATGCCTTGATGAGTTTCAAAATGAAGAATCAATTTCAGAATACATGGGCCTATGAGATGCATTCCCCATTGGTGATCATATGCAGGGTTTTGATTTTTTATTGAATTCTTCTACCTACTTTGGAGAATAGGCAAACTTTCTTGGTAATAATAAAGAACAAAAATCAATATATTTAGGTGAAAACCTTTTTGAGGCACTTGTCAATTAGGGAAAAATTAAAGAAAAAGTCAAGCATTTGAGTGAAAACCTATTTTAGGCACTCCTAAGTGGGAAAGTTTGCTCATCCCCTCATGACGTAGAAAGCCCATCCAGCGCAAGTTCCATAACTAGTAGAATCATCTCTTCATAACAACATCAAATATTTGAGCATATTACTCTTGAGTTTCCATAAGTTTATGCCAATTAGCCTTTACCTAAGAAGTTAGATTCTAATTCTTCATATTGTCTAGATCTTTGGGAAGAACAATACGAATATATAGAAGAAGAAGAAGATCATGACCATACATTGCCTACAATTCTAGAATATGGATCCACACTCCTTATGGAGAGCACAACAAAAGTGATTTGGGAACCCATGAGGATCCTAAAAATGTTTATCTTGGAGCTTCCCATACTGAAGTAGAATGTGAGCATATTATATCCTTTCTTAAGGATTATATAGACATCTTTGTATGGGCATACTTTGACATGCTAGGCTTGGACCTAGATTTAGTTGTGCATCATCTTGTGGTTCACTCTGATGCTAAACTAATTAAGAAAAAGTTGAGAAATATGCATCCATGCATCACCCTTTTGGTTAAGGCTGAGTTGGAAAATTTTTTAGGAGCCAATTTTATCAGACCACTAGACTATTATGAATGGATTTCTAACATAGTAGCAGTAAGTAAAAAGACCCTAAGCATACATGTTTTTACTAATTTTCATGATATCAAAAAAATTCCCTAAAGATTATTGTCCTCTACCCAACATCGACATGATTGTCAAATCAACTACTGGGTATGAGATGATATCCTTAATGTATGGATTTTTTAGTTACAATCAGATCAAGATAGCCCTTGAAGATTAGCATAAGACCCTATTCACCACTTATAGGGGAAATTATATTACCAAGTCATGTCATTTAGTTTGAATAATGTTGGATCCACATATCAACATGTAATGACTGTTATCTTCCATGACATGATGCATGACATTGTCAAGGACTATGTTGATGATATACTAGCAAAATCAAAAACAAGAGTTGGGCACCCTAATATTACATAAAGAATATTTGAGAGGCTTCATGCATATAAAGTCTACTTGAATCCTAAGAAATGTGGATTTGGAGTCACATCAATAAAATTACTAGGGTTCATTATATCACAATGTAGGATTGAAGTCGACCTTGCAAAGGTTAATGCTATTATGGAAATGCCTCCACCAAACAATATTAAATAGTTGTGAGGTCTACAAGGTAAGATCTAGTCTATATGTAGGTTCATTTCTCAATTGGTAGATAAGTTCCACCCATTTACCCATATCTTAAAGAAAGGGGTAACATTTTAGTGGGATGAAGATTTTTAGATAGCATTTGTAAAGCTTAAAACATAATTGGCCAATCCACCAATCTTCTGACCTCCAATGTAAGGAAAGCCACTGCTTCTTTATATATCATTCATAGAATGTGCACTAGGGGCACTTTTAGCTTAGCATGATGATCATGGTATAGAATACATTGTTTATTATTTAAGCCACATATTGGTGACCTATGAGCATAATTATATGCCTATTGAGAAGGCATGTTTAGTTATGGTGTTTTCCACTAAAAAATTGTGACATTATATGATAAATAATAGAATTATTGTTATCACTAAGGTATATCCTCTCAAGTTACTCTTATCTGAATTAGATCTTCAAGGACACATGGTTAAATGGATTATGCTCCTCAGTGAGTTTGATATCGAGTAATAGAATCAAAAGGCAATTAAAGGACAAGTTCTTGTAGACCAACTTGAAAAAGCTCCTATTATGGGCACTTGACCTCTCAACTTTGACCTACTAGATGATTCTATCACGATGATAGAATAAACATCATAAGAACTTGAATAGTGGATGCTCTATTTTTATGGATCCTTCACATCTTGAGGGTTTGAAGCTGGCATATTGTTGATCACACCACAGTGGGATTTTATCCCCAAAGCATTCCATATATAATTATAATATACAAATAATATGGCCAAATATGAGGCATTGGTTGTAGGGCTCCATCTTGCTATATAGTGGGATATTCAAAGCTTAAAAGTCTATGGAGATTCATAGCTAATCATAAATTAGATAAATAACTAGTATTAAACAAAGGATGATAATTTTATTCCTTACAAGTAATTTGTCGATAACCACAAAACACATTTTAAATCTATATAGTTTGAGCAAGTTTCATGAGTAAACAATAAATCTACTAATCCCATGGCAAAAATTGGTTTCATGATTCAAATTCATAATATTACTAAAGAGTATCAATTTCTAATTGAAAATCTTCTTTAGCCGACACACATTCTATCAGATTCAAAGAGGATATTCACCGTTGCTGATCCTAATTCCTCACCTAAGCTACCATGGTACCAAGATTTTTATAACTATTTCCATAGTCATGTATTTCCTGCTGACCTTTCCAACAACCAACAAAAAATTATCCTTCATCATTTAACATGTTATATCCTCCTTAGAAACATGCTTTATCATAAAGGCTATGATGGAATGCTTCTTCATTATTTATATTTGGGAGAATCCAAGCTGGTATTAAAGGAGGTTCATGAAGGAATATGTGGGACCCATACCAATGGTTTAGTCCTAATAAATAAACTTCTTAGAACAAGCTATTATTGGCCCAAAATGGAGACAAAAGCTTGTAATCATGTAAAGAAGTGTCTTCCTTATCAGCAGCATGGCAACTTGATACATGTACCTTCCTTATCATTGTAACTGATTATAACACCATGGCCATTCTCAATATGGTGTCTCGATCTCATTGGGAAAATTAACCCAACATCTTTAGATGGCCATAAGCAAATTTTTATTGCAACTGAGTACTTTACCAAGTGGATTGAGGCCATTATTCTCACTTATGTTACTAAGAAACAAATAGATAAATTCATTCATTATCATATCATTTGTCGATATATCATCTCATCCCATATTATATCTGATAGTGGTAGATCCTTTGTGAACCACTATGTGAAATCTCTTTGTGCAAAATTCAAGATCAAGCACATTAAATCCACTCCATATAGCTTATAAGGCAATGAACAAGTTGAGGCATCAAATAAAACCATTATAGCCATCTTAAAGAAAATTGTCAATGATGCTAGCCGAAATTGGTACTTGTAGCTCTTTCCTACCCTTTGGGCTTATAAAACCAATCATCACACCCCAACTAGAGCTACTCTATACTCCCTTGTTTTTGGCATAGAATCTATCATCCTAGTTTAGATTGAGATCCCATCATTAATAATATCACTAGAGCACACTGAAGATAATGAATATTATAGAGCCTCACGATTGCAAGAACTAGAACTTCTTGATGGTAAGCATTTGGATACCCTAGAAAACTTGTAGGCCTATCATAATAGATTGTGAATAATCTACAATAAGTGCATTCTCCCTCAAGAATTTGAGATTGGTGACTTAGATTTGAAATAGAACCAAAATAACACAAATGCTAAACCCAAAAAAAAAGGCAAGTTTTAGCCTAATTGGTTAGGAAAATATATATACATGACAAATTATGGATCAGGAACATATCAATTGGCTAAACCTAATGGTGAAGAACTTTCAGAGCCCATGAAAATCATACACCTTAAGAGGTTTTACATATGAACAGACTTGAACCATTATCTATAAGATCCTTGACTCAAGGGAAAATTGTGTTGTCATAATTTTATCCCACCCTTTTATCTTACCTTGAACACATTTTATACTACCCTAGTCCACTTTTCATGATTCTCGATAGTAAAGGTTTTGAAATCTTAGCATTCTAAACACATTGTTGATCCCATTATTGATTAATCTCTTCAATAAGCATATTATTTTTTATGTTTAAAACATGTTATAAACTTGAAAAAAAATTATCCCTTGACCAATTATGATCTTGATTATGTCCCATGAACATTATGAACATCTTCAGTAGTAGTTCTACAAAGTAGTTCAGCTAGGACAGTCTTGTGTAACTTCAGACAAGTGAACAATTGTATCTTCTCAGTTATCATATTTGCTATTCTTTCTTGTTTTATCAAGAACCTCACTCTCACTGATTTATGAGCATGGGTTATTGCAGTTGGCTTAGCTATATTATTATAACCTCTACTCTTAGGACATGCATCTCCTCAACTAGATGGTCCCACCTTGTGCATATTTTATCAAAAAACACTAAAAACATTAAAAACATTAGAAATACATTAAAAATACAAAAAACATCATTACATAATCCACAAAAGAACAAAAACATTGTCTTAAAATTCTATGCATTTGTACATTACTATTCTACCATGCTATGCTCTTGTCATTTTTCAAGCACAAAAACACCAAGTCATTTCATCTTGTCCCACACACTTGCCATTTTACAAGATAATTCTTTCTCATCTCATTAGCTTCTTTTTTGCTAGACCATTCTCATTTATTTGTCATCTCTTCCATTTCATATATAGCATTAATCATGTTGGTTTGATCATCATTTTTTTCTATCCCATTTCCTGGGAGAACTACATTTGGTCTAAAATTCATGTTGGAACATGTATCCCTGGAACTATGTAGGCAACGTCCACTTGTCTTATACATCTAGAGTTAGCTCGACCAACTGCTTCATTTTCTTCTCTTCCCCTATTTCTTTTTTCATTGTTCCTCTTTAATTAAGGAATAATTTTCATGTCATTGTTCTTTATTATGATGTAGTGGAAAGTAATGCCTCTACTGCACTAACTTGGTTTTTGTTTGTGTGTGTTTATTTGAGTTTTATTGGTGTTTTGTTGTGATTTCACACCTCTCTTTTTATTTCTTCTCCTTTTTCTTACTTCTTTTCTCATCTTGGTCTTGTGTTTCCTTGTTTGTTTTTGTTTATCTCTTTTGTGTTTCAAACATCTTATTGATTTACATGGATCTTGATTGTTGATATATTGATCGTATGTTATTACATTATTCTTGGACCATTTTGTTTATTTGATTTTTTTTGGTGTCTTATTTTTTTTTGTTTAATTTTGATTTTATCTTTTGTGTTCAATAATGCCTTGATAGTCCACATAGATCTTGATACTTCATATCTTGGTCTCATGTTGTTAAGACATTCTTGACCTTTGTTTTTAAACATTTTTTTCCTACTTAAGATCATATCTTGATTCCAAGTTAGGTTCATTTATGTTTATATTTTTATTTGTCTTTGCTTTTATATTTAAATGTAAATCATTATAACTTTGGTTTTAGTCATTATTTCACCATTATCCTTAATTATAGATATTCACATTTAAACTAGCTTAACACAATTAAAATCTCATGCCATTATAAGTTATTCATACTTATGATGCCTAATTTATTTTTCTATAGCAATCACCTTGTGCTCAAGTTTCAAATTCTTAATGTCAACATCAACTTCAATGAATGATTCTCAAGAACACTTTACAACATCTAGGCTCATGATATGGAATTAGGATTCTAGGTAACATGCATTTTAGGCTTCTTTATTTATGCTTAGACGTGCATCTCTTTGCATACATTATAATTCTAATAAATTCTTAGTCATTTTTCATCATTCTTCATTCCATTCTCTCCCAAACTTGGGTGAACTACATTAGCTTAAACTTCATGTTGGAACATGAGTCCATGGAACTATGTAGACAGTGCTTAATTTCTATTGAGGTCATCTTAGCTATCTCCATTCTTCTTTTCATCTCTCTCATCACTTTGTGCATTATCATATGCTTGTTTTTATATGGATTTATAAGCCATTACACCATCGCATGTATGTTTGTGCTTGCTCATTATAACCTATCTTTTTGGTTTTATCTATGAGTTATTTTACTTGTTAATTACCCATGCTAGGGCACAACATCTGAACCATGTCCAAATCAAATCATATTTATAGGGGAAAATCATTCCTTATTCTTTATCAATAATCAAAATTTTCCATATTAGGGAAAAACTATCTTATCATGATCAAATCTACTCTACTAGAGTACTTATTATATTCTCTTTAGAGACACCATTCTAGTGGTGCTTCTCTTCTTGAAGCAAAATGTTCTATCTTTTCCTCTAGTTCCAAGATCTCCACATTAATTCCCATGATGTCAATATTTTAGTGTGTAACTTGTCTCAAGATTGATCAATGTCGTAAACATGTTCCTTATACTCTCACATTGGGTACGTTTAAAGTGTGTCCCTTACATTTATGGATTATATCTTTCCCATTCCCCCTATCTATGGGGCCTATTATTACTCTCATTATATTTTGATCATTGATGGTAATCACATGTGCAATCATTAGCTCATGTGGATGTGATCTAATCCATGGGTTAATATCTCACTTTCTCTCTCTTTTTGAGAGTCCATCCTTTTTTTCCATCCTTGTATGTCCTCTTGAGGGGGAATCATGGGTTTGTTCTAATTTCTTCTTGACAACTCTTTTATTTGAAAAGATGTGGCTTCATTTGAATATCTCATTACACCTTCTCAAATAGGGGAAAAATGTAGACATCTAATTCCTATCACCATTTGTGTTTAAATTGTCAATCTTACTCAAATTTCACTCAAATGCACATTTTAGGTCAAAATCCATAAAATGCCCCAAATGGTTCAAAATTGTCACTTACAAGTGTTAGTTTAGGTCAAAGTATCCCTAAATAGGGTAATGAATTTTATGGGCCAACTAATTTTTATCAGATCATTTTGAGTTAAAATGAAAATTTCACCATTTAGTGCTTTGGATCACTCTTTTCTTCTAATTCATGGTACACATCAAGTAACTTTATTATTTGGTGTTGCTAACATCCTAAATGGGAATACATCTCCAACACATCTAACATCATCTTATAGTTCCTCTCCAGTCAAATTATGACCTAGTAATATGACTTTTCGACCATTTTGATTAATTGAAGGCCAATTTTCAAATAATGACACAAATGTTGATTAACCTTGTTTAAGGCTAATTAATCCAAATCAAGAACTTAAGTGGATTTTCCATGAGAGTTGTTTAATATTTATTTTTTAAAAATTGATTCCTATTAACTTCATCATTAGGTGATATCATTTCTTGGAAAGACATCCCTAGGCCATAAATGCCATAAATATCAGGATTATGAGTCACCCATGCCTAGTTAATGCCTCCCATGCCTCTTTAATGCCCTTCTTCTAAGGTCATGAAGAATATAATTATGAATTTAATTCTAAATATTAGGATTATCCATGGTCACACATCTCAATCTTGAGATGGACAATCGTGGTTGATCCTGACCAATCTCAAAAATCTATAAATAGAGAGGCCATAGACATGAATGAAAAAAGCTTGAATATTACAAAGTTATAATGTTAAATTGTTTCCACAAGACTTTGCATTTGATCATTAATTTTTTTTACAAGATTAATTGATAGGCTAGTTTAGTGATTTAGAATCATGAGCCTAGGTTCTATGGAGTGTTTTTGAGGCATTGGAGGAGCTTACTACCATTGTTGACAAAGACAAAGATGCTTGATCAATAGAGAACATGTTTTTGAACCACATGGGTATGGTGAATCCATTTGGGATGGTACTATGGTGTTGATTTCTTTCATTTATTTCTTGCTATCCTTTGTAATTCCCATAGGAATAGATAGGCTTGGTTAGTTATTTCTTTGTGCATGTTTCATTATTTATGGACTACTACTTGACTAACTTGCTTTGTAATCCTCTCTACAATAATACTAAGATATGTTAAATATAAAAATTATTTGATTTTAAAGTTGTTTAATTAATTTACAATATGAAAGAGAAATGATACTTAGTTGGGTTTATTGTGGATAGATAGATATGAACATGAAATAGGTGTAAAATATGCAGAATCAATATTTCAAATCAGTCTTCATATTCTAAAATGTATAATTTTATAGCCATGAACACTAGTATTAGATCTAGATACTACTATCGATACTAGTGTTTGATTGTGATGTAAGTGTCCATTATAGAATAATGGCTAGATTTAAATGTGACCAAATTTGATGTTCTATATTTTTTCACCTTTCTACTAATGTATTAACATCTAGGATACATGTTTTCTATCTTCAATGATTGATAAAATCCTATCTCTTCACCCTTCTTCACCTATGGAATGAATTTGCTAAAAATGGGTTAGTGGGCTCATGGTGTTGAGATGATCCTAAAGATACCTTTGTCAATGGAAACTACCTACACAGCCAATACTCCGAAGACATCCTTAGAATTATGTATTTAGCCTCCATGTATGGGATTTTTTTTTCATGATGGTCAAATAAATTATATGATGATGCATATAGTGATCTAGCTTGTAACTTGATAAATATCACTCATGGGAAACTCTTTGAATACTTCAGAATTGTAATATTAATATTCCTATGGTTTATATTGAAATAAGGATAAATAAGGCATAATACGTTGGTTGTGTTGTTTATTGATTAAAATTTATTATGTCTTTTATTGGTATTTTCTAGACTAGGAATGATAAGGCTTAGACTTTTATTTATATCACACTTTTTGAGAATATCTAATGGTAGGGTTCAATAAGAAAAATAGGTCGACCCATAAGTTTTAAAACATTTAAAATTTTGATGATTTTTGGAAATTGGACAATAGATAAGTGTCTTAACACTACTATTAGTGGTAGTGTCCCTTTGTGTCTAGTAGTGTCCAAAAGGATAGAAAATAAGTATGGATCTAAAATTGATAGTGAATGATCTTTATCAAACTATAATATTTATGTATGGTATAAGAGACTAGGGTCATTATAATTATATGTATTTGACTAAGAGATAATAATTTGACACAATCATATGCTTAATGTGATATTTTTGGTAGCAAAGAGGTCTAGAACTAAAGGGTAGAGACCTTATTGATATTTATCAAATGTACAAGACTAAGATTCTATAAATATTCAGTTTTAGTATATACAATGTGATAAAATAGGGGCATGTGTTAGGTATGATCCACCCATTAGAAAATATCTCAATATATTTAATTTTTATGTTTAATAGTGTTTTTGTTTTTGGATAATATTACAAAATGAAACGGATTACAATGTAGAGAATATCAATGGCACATAAAAAATTGAGGAATAACATGAGTAAGAATATATGAAACCTACAACTTCCATAAAAAATTAGTGAATTAAGGTCTCAAATTATATGTTTTAATCATCAAGAAGCCTATTTAAGTGCTTAAAATGAAGCCAACATTCAAAATTTTAAGGAGATGACAACATAACAAACAACAAAAAAAAAGTGGGTATCTTAATATCAATGAAAATAGAAGGCAAGTGCCAAGGTGTCAAATCATTTAGATTGAAGAATACAACCAATATCTATGAAGAAAGGAACATCAATGATAAGACATATATATTAATTAATATATTTAAAATAATAAATTTACGATACAATAAGTATGTATAAATGAAGAACATGATGCAATATAATAAGGCTACCTAATAATCTAATTTATAATACTAAGATTTGAGCGATAAGGTTCATATGTATAATTTAGTGTATTATAAGAAGAATCATGAGATGTGTAATACATATCATCATCCATAGGATGAATATGTATATCATATTCTCATAGAGATGTCATAAGTTATATATGAGTGTGTTGTGGTAAAAAAATTGGTCTTGGTTTTTGATTTAACCTTTTTGGGAATAATGGAGTTTTATTCATATTTTAGTTAAGGTTTTAGATTAATAAATAAATAAATAATATTGTAATAATGACAGTCTTGACTTGTATAATTTATCTATCTTTTTTTCCTTTCTAAAAATAACAATAAATGAAGAGAAATAGAACTTATCTAGAAATAGGATGAAATAACTATTGCAAGGTCTGAAAATAGTTATGTAGGATTGGGATAGTGTCACAAATTAGAACCTATCTTTAATTTAGTGAAAGGACAAGACCACCAAAAACAAAACATTTTGGGGTCTAGTGTTATTGACCTTTTTTACCATTATTATCCAAACTAGTTTTTGAGACCTAAGTTTTTTGGGTTCTTTACATTGTTCTTGTGTGAGACTACTTGTGAATATTGAGTGTTGAATGTTGAAAAAACTCATTATTGATTTTTTTAATTCTCTAAACCCTAAATCTCCATTATTATTGATAAAAAAAAATTAATCACTTGAAAAAGGGGGGTTAGTGTGTGTAATATGCACTGAGTGTGTGATTCACACCCCTTATGTGTGCATGTTGCCTACATAGCAATACTCCAAATAGGGATCAAGCCATATGTAGTTATCCCACTTGAAGTTTTTTTTGAAATAGTATGACGTAGATGAAAAAATGCCAAATTGAGAGTGCTTGAGGTGGCTAGGGACTGGTATGAAGGTTTGAATATGTTTACAACTATGTTGGGTGACTATATATAGATAATTGGGAAGTTTTCCTTAATATTTTACCTATATTATTTCTTGATTTATAATATTTATCACCTCCCTTTGTAAATGAACTTTGGATGGGATTTTATATGGAATTATTGGTCATGGATTAGATATATTCATGCTAGGCTAACATAATGAAGGATATGAATTAGATGAGAATGACCATTTGGGCTCAAATTATGATTAGATAGGAGCATTAAAAATGGGAAACCCTAGGGTCCATCACTATAATCCAGGTATGGTGCTCCTACCCTATAGGCTCAAGACCTAGGGGATAGGATTGGCTTAGGAAATAGAGTCTAGCTAGGTTAGAATCAAGGTTTAGAAGTCTATGGATGAGTGGTAATGAGAAAAAATGTGTCTAGAAGGGTCAAAAAAGCATGCAAGAATGACATATGGATTGGATGTCGCAAGCCACACTCAAACTACCAATTTTGACATTTTATATGACTACATTTGCCCCCTCTTATTATAGTGATGTAGCAAAGTAAAATACTAAGATAAAGGAAAATTAGAAAGCATACCTAAAATTTCTTGCAAGGGTGAATCCCATGAAGGTGTGTGATGTTAAGTGTGTATAGAGAGCACATCGTGAAGTGTGAATCTACAAGATAAAATAAATAGTAGATTATTTATTACTAGAAACTTTAGAAAAAAATAAGAACGTATAAAAGATAGGTAAAAAAAGAGGAAGATAAAGGAATGAATACACCTTATTGGGTATACGAACCAATACAAAACCTATTATGATTTTTGAGTGATGATAGATATGTGTTATACCAAAATTAATATCACAAATGGAGCTGAGTTCTCAATTCTCCAAGAGTGGCTCAAGAATGTAAACCCTATCCATTTGGATCCATCATCACCCACTAAGTGAAACCATGTGATTATGTGTGTGTAAATCAATGGTTGGACTATGCTTCTAGTTCCTGTAAGTAGGTGGATCAGGAATATAGAGGCTAGCTAGTCCTTTGGCTCCATCATTGCCCTTGAAGTGAAGCCATGAACTAATATCGATATGAATGTGTATTGTATGAGATGGATCCTAAATCTTATGAATGCTCTATAATTTAAAATGTGGTGTGGATAGCTAAATGTGTAATAATAACTAGGCCAATCTTGGCCACTCTAAAAAGTGGAGATTAGGATTGTATTAAAGCCACTCTGAAATTAGGAACTAGGCTTATATGAAAGTGACTTCAAAACTAGGAACTAGGATTATATGAAAGCCACTTTAAAATGATGCCAACCACCTATAAATGGAATAAGGCATGAAATTATTAATAAAACTTGGGTAATATACTAAACTTAGAATGAAAAGGAGGTAAATGTGCTATGCACATTACCCCCAATCACTAGTGTCTATAACATGGATTATGATATGGAAGTTACACCAAATATCCAATATAAAATTAAAAGTGATATCCATAATTTCATGCATGATTCCCCTTATATCTATATTATTTAAGAAAAACTATACTAAAACTACTAATTTTGAACCATACTATAACTAAACTTACCTTTCTATCTATTTTTGGAAAATCTAGATTTTTTTCTATTTGGATAGGAATGCCAAAAATAAGACACTTTACTCTCAAACAATTTAGCCTAAGTATGGTGATCTTGTCCTTTGATTTTTTTGATCATTGATGTGTGTTTGTCACTATTTTCCTACTTTGTTTTGCCTAGTTTGGGTTCTAGTTGCTATTTTGAGTGTTTTAAAAAATGATTTTTGATTAGTAGAAGGCTCTGATCTTTATGAGAAAAATCTTATTTATTTCCCCCTCTTTTGAGGGTAGGAATGAAGAACCTAAAATTATTTCCATTAGAATAAATATCTCTAAAATTTTGTTATGTTGTGAAATACATGATATATCAATGATAATTGACAAGACTTCTCAAGATATATCATAGTATGTATTGGAGATAGTTGGATAAATAGGGGTATGTGTAGATAGATATAATAATGTAATAGCACATGTATTATACTAAATTGAAAATATAAATTTTATTTTTTAGTTATTAGTTTTTCAAGGAGGGATAGATTATGATTTCCATCATGGCATCCAAGAAAGAAAGATAATGCATGATGTGGATCATGGCATTGCAAATAATTGAGAAGCAAACAAGAAATAAACACATAAGATAAGAAACAAGAAGCACACAAAAGTGGCCAAAGGGCCAGGAAAATAAGGGACATGGGCACATGTTACTCAAATTAGAAAGCAAGCATACAAACCATGTTGAAATGACCACATACACATATAATTAAAAATAAAAAAGGTTGGCATGAGGGCCACAAGAACATAGAAGAATACAAGAAAAAGGACATCGGCAAATGTCTTAAGGCATAAACAAGAGACAAAATAAGAACTGATAAATGCAATCACATCTAGCTAATCAAATCAATAAAGGAAGGCATGTAAATTCTAGAAATATAATCACATCTAACTAATCAAATCAAGAAGTGAAACTATGCAAAACATGTATTACAAGACTAGGTAGATGCTAAGAACTACAAAAGTGTTATATACTAGTAAATGTTGATAGAGTAATCTATGTAAGCTAGTAAGTGATGTGAATCAACATGATAACTAGAGTGTGCAGTATAAAAATGACATAACCTAGATGGTGTAGTTATATAAAAGATGCCCCCAGTGGGTAGATATGTTGATGTATCTCTTGAATGTAGAAGTAAGCTTCCCCCTTAATGGGTAGAGTGAAGCAATTGAGGATCTAAGTGTCACTTTACACACTCAAATAAGATCAAGTGAAGAATGATAATGTAGATAAATTAACAAACAATAGCATAAGACAATAAAATGTAAGTCTAGTATGGTAGTACAAATGTAAAGCATGGATAATGCATATAGTTGAAATATTTTTGGTGTTTTTGATTTATTTGAATGTTTATTGAAATTTTGTATTGTTTTTGGTATTTTTGAAATTAGATATGTATAATAAATCAAAAAGAAACTATGTATAAAAAATTGAAAAGAAGTTATGTACAAGAATCCTAAAAAAGAAATGATACTAATCGATGAGTCTCAAAAGAGACTCCCTATCATGGTGTCCTATATCAAACAAAGGAATCATGCATGATTATGAAACATGAGGGAATTGCTAAGAATATTGCTCTAAATATTTTGATTCATTGTCATTATTTTGGAAATCATAATAACCTATATTATTCCACTCATCATTATCATCTTGATTTTGATGTAATGGAATGCTAGTGATAACTTTTATTGTATCTTGGTCTTTTATTTTGATAAATTATGTCTATGAATGATTTTACTTAGGATGTTCAATAAATTCCAAATGTTGGTGGCAAACATTATTGACTACTAGAATAGGAGTAGTGATGCTTTGAGCATGCTTGCCCAACCCTTTACCTTGATAATCAAACTATTGTAGATACTTTTGACCAAACTCATATTGCTTTAAAAGTTAAGCCTCATGTTGGAGAGGTAGATTTACATCTTTTTCATGCTTTACTTGTGCTTGTGGTATTTTTTGTTGCTTTGCTTTTACTTTTTGATCTTTTTGTTGCTTTGATTTATGCTTTGGTAACCACTTTTGTACTATTTTTGAATTTGACCCTTTGTGAATGTGTTCCTATGTCACTATGGATTGCATGACTAATTTAACTTATATAGGGTCCTCATTATAAATTATCTATTGTATATGTTTTTTCAATGACAAACATGAATTTGTGTGATGCCCATGCATTCTATGATATGCAAAATAATATTTGGATCTTCTCATTGGATGTAAAGGAGGTAGTTTGATCAACTTAGATTTAATAATTTCTATTAGTACCTCAATTGTACTCTTATTTTATCTTTGAATGCTTGTTGAATCACTAGTTGTAGAGTTACTTTGTTTCGATTTCTTATTTTGATATGTAACATTGCTTGCAACCAATTTAATAGGTGAAGATGCATATATATCATTGACACTAGGGTACCTTTGAGGATTTTACATTATAATCTAATTTTCCTATTTTTTGATCTTTTCATGTAATAGATGATTATATGTTTATAAATCTAAAATTAACTTGCTCATAATGGTGATTTGATCCCTTAGAGTCTCACAAGTGTAAACCTTAGTTACTTATGATTGAACATGTAAGCACATATGTTAAAGAGGGTTTGAAAAATATATAGGTTGAATATATGAATTAGGAAAAATATTATAGACTAAATTACCTTTTGGAGGGGTGATAACATGGACCTAGTTAGAGGGAAAGTAGCTATCACCCTCTTGAGGGAGAGGAGAATAAGCAAATTCTTTCCTATGCATAAGATATGACATTGAAACTTGACAGGTGGTTGTTAGCTTATGAAATGGATCCTCTAAGTATGTAAGGATTTTATTATTAATTAAATTACATATAATAGAGAGATATCATGTTAAATAAGTAATGAAATATGACATATATTTAAATTGGTCTTAAAATAACATGTACATATGTATTTATGTCATTTTTGAATTCATGACAAATGGAAGGAAACAAGTAGGTAAGATAAAATAGAAAAAATTGAATAAGTAAATCATGATTAATAAAATTGTAATATTCAACCCAATGTGCAAAATTCAAAATTTTAATTTCAAAACCCTAGGCTAGGGTTTGAAAATATCGAGACCTAGTATAGGAAACTAGGGTTTGAAAGAAATAATTTTTAAAATTATTATGGTAAATTTTAAAATTTAAACATGAAATTATAATATATATGTGTAGGAAAAATCAAAAGAATATTGCTAAAATTAGCAACGAATTTTCCATAGGGTTTCTAGGGTTTTTGTGTGTGGATGAAGTCGAGTTCACCATATGATTTAATGTTTTTAGAAATAATAATGTTTTATTCTTATTTTATTTAAGGGTTTGGATTAATAAATTAGTAAATAATATTGAAATAATTATAGTCCTAATTTGTATAATTTATCTATTTTTTTACCTTTGTAAAAATAGTAATAAATAAGGAGAAAATATAACTTATTTAAAAATAAGCTAAAACAACTATTATAGGGTCTAAAACTGGCTGTGTAGGACTGAGATAGTGTCACAAATCAAAATATATATTTTTTTTTATGAAAGGATAGGTCCATCAAAAATAAGACACTTTATGGTCCGATGTTATTGTCCTCTTCTACTGCTATTATCCAAACTAGTTTTTGAGACCTGAGTTTTCTGGGTTCTTTATGCTATTCTTATGTTAGTCTGCCAGTAAAATATTGAGTGCTTAATGTTGAATTTTTTTTATAGAGATATTTTAATCTCCAAAACCTAACTCTCCATCATGCTTGATAAATAAGATTTGAATCACTTAAAAAAGGGGAGGGGTTAATGTGTGTAATATGCACTAAACATGTGATCCACACCCCTTGTGTGGGCCACTAGCTACATACCAATACTTTGAAGAGGGATCAAGCCATATGTATTTCTCCCAATTAAAGTGATTTGTGAAATATTGTGATGTGCATACAAAAATGCTAAATTGAGAGTACATGAGGTGGCTAGGGACTAGTATGAGGGTTTGAATATGTTGCAACTATGTTGGACGACTATATGTAGAGAATAAGGAAGTTTTCCATAGTAGTTTGCTTAAATTCTTACTTGTGTTGTAAGATTTGTCACCTCACTTTGTAAATGAACTTTGGATGGGATTTTATAAGGAACTATTGGTCATGGGTTAGATGTATTTGCACTAGGCTAACATAATGAAGGGTAGGAATTAGATGAAAATAACCATTTGGGATCAAATTGTGATTGGATAAGAGTGCTAAAAATGAGACACCCTAGGGTATAGTACTATAGTCTAGGTATGGAACTTCTATCCTATAGGATTGTGACCCATGGGATAGGATTGACTTGGGAAATAGAGTCTAGTTGAGCTAGAATCAAGGTTTAAAAGTCTATGGATGACTAATAATGAGCAAAAAGGTGTTTATAAGGGTCAAAAAATAATGAAAGAAGGACCTATGGATTGGATGTCACAAGATGCACTCAAACTACCAATTTTGACATTTTATATGACTATAGTTTCAATTAAATTATATGACATGAATGGCTAAGAGCTATGAATATAAGATTTAAGACTAAATATGTAATAGGTATATGAATTTTGATGATGGAAGATGATATACAAGACTAAAATATAGTAGATTCCTCACACCATGGTGATGATGATTTAAAAGAAGTCAAAACTAAATTAGAATAAATGATATTAATCTTTCATTATTTGTTAGTTGGTTATGCATGTGATCTATGAGATGTAATAGGGTTCTCTTATGGTGCACCACATATGGCATGTACATCATTATTATGCATTTTTATTTAATTATGTAATGTTTAATGTGTATCTTAGGAGTTTGAAGAGCACAAAAATGTTGATTAGTTCTTTGTTAGTGAATTAAGTAAAAATCCATGTATAATAATGCAATGAAAGTAAACACTCTTACCTAAGAACTAGGTGGAGCTTAACATAATGGACAAAACCATAAAATAGAAATAAAAACACATAATAATTTTATCTCCTTTATCAAAATTTATGTCCACTTATTAGCATATTATATGTTTTTTCTTGGCATATGGAATTAGAGTCTTTGATTAATGCTTCTCCATGTTGGTAACACTTCTCCAATGTCCACATGTGGATTTTATTTACTTGGATTAGATTAGTTTGAAGCTTGGTATCAAATTGGAATTATAACATTAATTTGATGGCTTCTTGAAGGCATTCCTATGAAATAAACTTACACACAAAATATTGTTGACATACAATGAGGGCACTTGTATTTATAGGTCTCAAAACTAACTCTAACCCTAGAGAGGTTAGGTTTAGTTCTAATTTTGGTCGATTCTAAAATAACCTAGATTGAGTGAGATTAACCCTAGGTTGGGTCAAAGAAATTATGAAGTATTGACAACTTATTTTAGATATTTATAAGCCATGACAACCCATAGAAGATATTTATGAGGTTGTGGATCATTTTTTCTTGAATTTTAGGAATTAATAAAAGAAATTACTAATTCCCTTGAGTTTAACCTTATCTTATTTGAAAAATTACTTTTTTAGATAAATGTAATTCTATAATTCAATTTGGAATTTTTAATTAATTAGGATAATTGATATTTTATTTTTAATTAATCTTTCTTAGGGTTTTTGGCTTTTATGAATTGTTTTAAATGTTTTGCATTAATAGATAAACAAGCCAAGAATGTCAATTTTCTAGGTCACAATTTGACTAGGGTTGAGTCTAAGCTAGATTATTGGTGAATATAGGGTAATAACCTAAATGATCAAGCCTAAAAACATTTGCAGGCCTTTATATCCCTTATGCAAATAAATTTGGGCAATCCAGGTGACTTCTAGGCTTAAATTTTGCCATTTGGTAGGATTGATATGATACCCATTTTAGACACAAAAGTGGACATAAATGAGTGTCTAAAAAATTTGTCACTCTAATTTTATTAAGCAAAGTGTATCTAATTAATATATTATATAGTATTGAGCTAGATATAATATAGACCCACACTATGTATGTTTTAAGATTAACTATGAGTGGAAGAGTTATACCATAGTTAGTTAGATTCTTCATCAAAAGAGACAAGTCAAAATGAATTATAGTAGGGAATCCAACATTATTTCATTAGTAAAAATATTCTCTAGGTCTATAGAATATAGGATTTTACTAACCTAGGAAACATGAGAACGTCTAAGACCTTGAGGTAATAATACAAATATTGTATGAAAAAGAGGCATGTCTCATAAATACATGAGCTTTTAATTTTATAGCTATCTTATCAGTATTTATACCATAATATTATATTAATAATAATATAAGAAGAGAATATAGATAACACTTAGATAATAGTATAAGATAGAGTGGGGGGTATAGAGTAAAGAGATTTAGAGAATGTAACATATGTTTTATAAATATATGAATAAAGAGAGTTAAAGTAGAAAATATCTATGTATTGTGTCTTATGTATGTAGATGAATGAAATTACTTAAAAATATTATGGATGCACTCTCTAACTAGGTAATAACATATAATACTAACCTCTATGATACATTATCTCTAAATAAACTCATATCGAACCACATACAAATTTATGACCAAGTTACATATTTTATGTCAAAATTTGGTGGTACCATATAGAATTTGGTTATTTGATGTCAAGAGGAAAGTAGCCATTATATTTATGGAATTTATATTTAATATAAGTTGAATCATGGTGGGACCAAATACTCAATTTGTTTTAAATCATAGATAACAAGAACTAGTGATTCATTACCAAAAGAAAACTAAAATTTATTTCAACCACAAGTAGAAAAATTTTGGTTTAGGTTTGTGCAATTATTGTTTATGTGGATCAAAAGACAATAAACACACAAAAGTATCTAGACTTTCTATTAAGAAACCAAGTGAACTATTTATTAACTAATAATTCTTGAAAACATCAACAAACCTTTGACTCTAGTGATTGATTACTTGTTTAAAAACACACTTGATCCAATATTTATCCCTATAAGGTTGGACTAGATTTGATGCCAAAAAATATAATTTTTTAGAAGGGGCATGAGACATATTGCATGAAAATGTATTTATCCATATTGATAATCTATTTTTAAATAAGGGGTTGGATAAGATGTAAAAATGATCCTTTAGGGGATATGCACCTAAGGGATGGCATGCATAAAGAAGGAAGATCCTCAATAGATGTGACTTATTAATAAAACTAGTTTAAATGGTTGGGAGATGTTAAATAAGATGTAGTAGGAAGATACAAAATAAATAAGAGTTTCCAATGATTAGTTAAGAAAGATAAGAATAATAACAAAAATTTAATAAGAAAATGATAATGTGAACTAAGAATTTGACATATAGGTGAGGTTAGCCTTGTGTTAGTCTCATAAAACAAATGAAATCAACACACTAAGACCCTAACACCTCTAGCCTAGACACAAGGGAGAGCTTAGGTAACAAAAACTAAATGAAAGCACACAAAAAACAAAAGACAACTTTTTTTTTACCTTACTTAGAACTCCAAATGGATTTGTTGAATGGATTTCTTGACTTGTGCATCAAGAAGTCTTTAATAATGGAATATGCTTGGATCCTTGTCTCCTTAGATTTTTGAGTTTGATGTTTCTTGGATTAATATTTGGGCATGGTAACATTACTTGCAAAGCTTATTAAAGATATTTGTGCATAACAACTTTGTACCAATATAGCTTATGAATTCAATAGGCAAGGCATTTTATTTATAATCTTAGGAATTAACTCTCACTAAATGTTAGTTGAGGTTGAGTTTAGGATTGAAATGAGTTCAAACTAACCCTTGGTGAATTAAAACTAACTCTAGTAGATTTAATAGTTGTCTAGTAATTATGATTTGAAATTACTAGGAATGACTCTCAAATTAGATATTTTAAGATAATTTCAAAGATATTGACAACTCATAAAGGCAATGATGAAAAGGCTAGGATATTTTTAATTTTTGAATTTCATTTTTTAAATATTCATTAATTTCAAATGGATAATTAA
This sequence comes from Torreya grandis, assembly GCA_037957365.1. Lineage (NCBI taxonomy): Eukaryota > Viridiplantae > Streptophyta > Pinopsida > Cupressales > Taxaceae > Torreya > Torreya grandis. The sequence goes on along the minus strand of JARHVA010001244.1, from coordinate 712,742 downwards.
ACCAGGCATTTAATATTTTTTAATTTGTTAATTGATTTTGATTAGCCTTTTAACATTTTAAATATTTGATTTAAGTGTGTAAGTGACCAATTTAATATGTCCATAAGCCAAATTGATAGTTGTGATTCCATAAGGTGATTAGGGATGAATCTATGAGAGGTTATTATTGCATATGATATAATACCCCTAATTAGGGATGCCTCAATGTAATTCTGAGCTTTGATGAATGATGCACATGAATATTTAGGGAATTTAGTGATTCCTAGGATTAATTTGTAATGGTTGGTAAGAATGAGTCTGAAGTCTAGTCAAGAGTCAGTTGTGGCCAATTTTAGGTGTCTACAGTTTTCCCCTGTTTGGGTAGTTTAATGTGTAGGCACAATACCATCTTCTCAAATAATGAAATAGGTTATTAATAATGAAATAAGATAATTATTTAAGAATAATATCCAAATAATGTTTGGGAGGCATATAACGATGCCCCATTGAGGGAGTGGTTGACACATACAATTGATGGATGGTCCCTCAAATAGAAGTAGGAAAAAGAATGAAATTAATTGATGGATGAGATTAATCCAATCAAGATAATGATTGAATGTATTGGTTTAAAAAGTAATAGTTTACCCAAATTTAGTTATAATTAGTAACAAATGGTGAGACACTAATTTTCCCAAAGGTGGTTATAAGTAGTGGCATAAGCACAAGCCCTAGTAGGGAAGATGAGTCAAAATAATTATTTACACATAGGAAGTTATAATCATTAAAAGGAATTAGATTGAATAATGATTTTTGGTCATTCCCTAGTAGGGTAGGTTGGCAATCATAACTCAAGTATATAACCTATCATACATATTAAAGATGAGCGAGTGCAAATGTAGATACGATGGTCTAATGATTGAAGAAGCCACAAAAAACAAAGCACACAATAATATGTAAAGTGATGAAAGAGATGAATTGAAGAGTAAGAATTGATCAATGCCAATGATTTGGTTGTACTTATAAATTAGAGATGCTCATCCTTATTATCATTGATAAAAATAGAATGTCCAATGGGTTTATTTGATCAAGGAGGGTGGGAGGATTTTTCAAGATTACCAAGGAGAAAATTTTATGACTCCATTGCTTGTAAGATTTTTTGAGCTGAGTTTTTTTGTAGCATTGGATAGTATGTATCATGATATAAAATTCCATGATGACCTAGCTAAAATATTCATAAAGGCTCAATATAAGGATCTATGCATAAAGGCTCAATATAAGGATAAATGGGTGGTGCCCCCAAGCAAGGATATATGCTAAGGGAAGGTCACATCCCTAATGGCTATGGAATGGATTAGAATAAATAATGAATCTACCCTAGTAGGGTAGATTTATGATGATTAACTAGGTTTAAATAAGAAAAATAGTTTTAGATTTTTAAAAAATTTAGAATCTTTTTAGAATTTTCTAACTATCTCAACTCAATCAAGAATTATGAGACATAGAATGATCTAAATTACAAAATGGAAAGAGCATGACTTGATTTTATTGTAAAATAGAGAATTTATGGAAAAGAGGGACTAAAATGACCTCAACATGAGTTGAGTATGGCCTTTAAAGTCCCATTAGGACTTCAAGTCATAGTAGTTCCATCAACATAAAAGGTGGGGAGATCCAACTAGGTAACAATAAATTCACAAGTTAAGGTAAATGTCAAGATAGATGAGAATAGTAATGACAAGGTGATGTGGTAATGAATGGTAAAGGTGTTATTCCTAATTTTCCCATAAGTAGTTATAATTAGAAAATAATGACATAATTATGTTCTACTAATTTGCCCATAGGTGGTTATAATTAGTAACATAAGATGGGATATTGATTTACCCATAAGAGGTTATAATTAGTGGTACTAATAAAATATAACTTGTCAAATCCACTACCACACTACTTTTACAGACTGTTATTTAAACATATAATTCTTAAACTATTGAAATTAGATTGGAATCCCCTCATGGAAGGTGTGATGATAACCAAAGGACCAATATCAAAATGGTTGGGTAGGGTGGATAAAAATAGGGGTTGGTAAATAATAGAGGCATCATAGAATAGTATATGGTATGGCATAAGGAATATGATAATATGGGAATTGGATATAATGGTAATAGGGTTTCTACCAAGTGATTCAATAAGGTAAATAAAAGGATATGAAACAATGGTAAGATGAATGACAAATGACAATGATAAGGTAAATGTGTGATTTTTGGCAAGGTAAATAATTCTATTATTCTTAATGATGGGGGGATGCATATTCTGATCAGTATGTGATAAAACTAGAATAATCAAACATGTAAATTTATATCCCTCACCCCTTCTAAATAGCTATTGTAGACACCTAATTATGGCCACAACTAGCTTTCAATCAGACTTCATACTAATTCCTACCAAACAATTCAAATTAAACCTACGAATCACTAAATGTCCCAAATTTATCCATGCATCATTCATCAATGCTCAAAATCATGTTGAGGCATCCCTATTTGGGATACTATCTTGTATACAATAATTGCATTTCATGGACTCACCCCAATCACCTTGCAACACAACAATTGTTAGTTTGGACTATGTACCTATTAAGTGGGGCACTTGCACTCTTAATTAAATCTTGAAAGAGCTAAAACGGTAATCAAAATCAATTAAATAAATTAAACAAAATTAAATTCCTAGTTGAATTATCCATTTGAATTTAATAAATATCTAGAAAAATAAATTCCAAAAATCAAAATATTTTAGCCTTTCATCATTATCTTTAAGATTTATCAAAATATCTCAAAATATCCCATAAATGTCTAAGTTGATAATTATGCCTATTAATTGAAAGTAATAATTACATGACAACTTTTAACTCAACTAGAGTTAGTCTCAACTCAATCTTCTAATTTGAGAACTATGACTAGTAACTGAAACTCATAGTTGGATGACAACTTTTAAATCAACTAGAGTTAGTATCAACTCAACCTTAACTCACCTTGGGTGAGAGTTAATTCCTAATTTTATATATATAAGGATATACCTTTTCATTTCTAAGCTTGGATATTATATATTAATTATGTAACATTTTATCCATGAGACTCATAATAATAATGTTATAATACCAAAATCTTAATCCAAACAACATTACAAGCCAAGGTGCCAAGGAGAGAAGGAGGAAAACAACCTCCATTTTCAAAGACTTCTTGATGCACAAACCAAATAGGCCATTCAATAGAGCCATTTGGAGATCCCAAGGAAGGTATAAGAGTTATGTCTTTTATGTCTTTGTTGTTATTTCATTTAGTTTTTGTTACCTAATCTCTCCCTAGTGTCTAGGATAGAGGTGTTATTATTTAGTGTGCTTATTTCATTTATTTTATGAGACAACATAATACTAACCTCACCTCTATGGATTCCTTGTTTGCAGCTACTCTATCAAGAATGTGCTATAGATTTATAATTTAATAATGTTGTTATGATCTTTGTTGGTTATTGATTCTATTTCCTCAAAACTTTGAGACAAGATTTCAATGTAGCCTTTATGAAGAAAAGTTCATCTAGGGATGGTAAATACAAATAAATGGTGCATAAAATGTTTGATTTGGTGATGTAAAGGTGAATGATAATGGAATGTATAATTATTGGGTAATAAATTAAGATCAATATTTTTAGGCACACAATGTTTTTGATTCTAGATTCAACATAATTTTTGTTTTGGTGAGGCTAAAGACTTATGAATATGATCTCGATAGGACCACCATATTTTTCCATTATTTGGGCTTGAGAGTAGCTACCATATAATTATGCTATAGATTGGAAGTTATATTGATGTTATCTTTGATCATGTATTCATAAAGTAGTGAAGAACTATTATGCTCATCTATTGCCACCTTGAATATGTTTTCACCAATGAATTTGTATTGATTATCCCATAGTGCCTCTGATAAGGTTTCACTAAGGAATGTTGAATTTTGAATTTGATTATATTATAGTCCTTCCAAAAATTTCTCACTAGAAGATGATAAATTTGTAATTTTATTACCTCCTAACACCTTAGAGAAGGTTTCACTAGGAGATTTTTCTCCTTCTAAGTGAATGTGGTCTTGGCCTCCCTAATATTTTACAATTGATATGATGCCATGGATGCATTTCAATAAGGTATGATTTTTTGGTCCTAGTTGACACTTGTGGAAGGTGGAATGTAATTATAATGGCTATATTGGTTGGTGGAAATAGCTTGTGGAATGGCAATGGAATGAGAAGAGGCAACACAATTATCATATAAGATACTAGGATAACTTATGTCAAAGTTGAAGTAATCATCCTCACAAACTATGGAAGGATCATAAATGTATTTAAATTGATCTACAAGGCATTGGTAACCAATATTATAATAACCACAAATGTATTCTGATTCTGAAGCTAAGTCTAAGTTAAGGGATGCTAAATCTAATGTTAAGACTAACATTTATTCTACTCCTAATTCTAAATTAAATGATGGTTCAAGAATAAAACCTAGATTTAATGTTGATTCTTTATCTAGTGTGGATGATGCTATAATGATGTCTTGTTGAATGTTTGGTATTGGATAAGTAATGACCTATAATGGCATAATGAGCTCCACATAGACTATTTTGTCAAAATAAGACTCCCCAATGAGGGGAAAAAGGGCAAGAGATAAATCCATAGAGATTATCTTGTCAAAGGGAGGCTATTTAAAAATAATAAATGGTCAAGGTAATGATTTTCCCAAAGGTAGTTATAATCCTTAAGAAGGGACTCAACAAAGACTGTCTTATCAGAGTGAGACTCCTTAATAATAGGTAAAGGATCAAAAGGTGATTCATCACATGTTGACTTATCACAAATAGATGTTTCAGAAAAACATCATGGATTAGTTGGTTAGTTTGGCCTTGGTTTATAAGTAGTTATAAAATACCAGTTTTGAATATGTCTTGGTCTTCAAATGATTGGATAGGTTGGAGAGGTATTGATTGGCTCAGTTGTGGCTTGATAATCACTATGGATTTTCTAAAGTGGGGGATGGTTGGAAATGGGTGGAGAATGGATAGTAGTTAGATAATGATAGGCTTATCTATGATGGGCTTAATAAAGGCTAGTTGTTAGCTTAGGGTGGTAACTATGACTTGTCTAGTTGTGTTTGAACAAATTTTTTGAGATAATGAGAAACCATACTTGTAAGGTCCTAGAATTTTAATGTTAGGGCATTATAAATCTTGGTTTCTCACACAAGCCAAAAGATGAGGTCCTGATATAATAATGGTAGGGCATTGTGAAGCTTAGTTGCTAATGTGAGACAAAGTATGAGGTCTTAGAATGGTAATTTTTGGATATTATGGAGCTTGGTAGCTCACACAAGTTGAAGGAGGGTTAATTGTATATAAATGGTTAACTTTGTACATTAACCAACCTAAATAAGGTATAACCACATACTACTCTTAAATATCTTGGTTGTGTTCCCTAGATTGAGTATTCTAAGGAGGATAAGGATCGATCTTGCAAAAAACATCATTCTAATAGGGGTCTTAAACAAAGTCATCATATGTGACCAAAATATCTTAAACTAAATTATGCATGACTCCATTATGATTGTAACAATACATATACAAGTAAATGATAAACATTTCATAAAAAGGCCTAGAGTTATATAAAATCTAAAAAGTAAGGTCCAAAGGATAAATATTCCAAACATATTCTAACTTGGTCTAAAAGTGAAGTATCTCCAAAATGGTTTATGCTAAAACTTTATCTAAAATAGTCTAATGTCAAATGTCTTAAAAAAATGGTCAAGTGAATGATTAAAAATCATAATGCCAAACTCTAGAGACAAAGTGTTTCAAATAGTCTAATCTAAGAAAACAAAAGTTGTTAGGTCTTTTGGAGAAGGCACAAAATCTAGGCTCAAAACAAGCATGTGTTAGGTATTTTTTAAAAGCCACAAAAGATAAAATTTAAACAAAATAAGGTATGAAATTTAATCTAACAAATTCAAAATACTTTAGCATAAATTATGGATTATACTTTAGACATGAACTTGGTCAATTGGTATAGGGCATGAAACTTTAGGCATATGGAAGATAGGCCACTTCCCCCAAATCTAGGCATAAATAATAGTTTTTAGATTGAATAAATAATTAACCTATGTTACACAACCCAAAAGAGAAAGATCGATGTCTAGGCCAAAATTACACAAGGCATAGGAAGAAATCAATCTTTGTTTGGATTTGAACTTGTCAAGGTTAATGTCAAACTCAACTTAGAAAACTAGGCTTCTTTAAACAAACAACAAGTTAGACAAAGTTGAATGACATAACAACACTAGGTATAGATCCAAAAGGCACACATGGTTTTGGTTTTTGAAAGCGTAATTTTGGACACAAGGCAAACAAGTCTTTGAAATGATTTGATCAGTGTAAATATGTTATTGTGCTCTAAAAATATGATCAATGGTTGTTTCAAGACTAATATACACAAGTTTTGAAATGAATTGGGTAGCGCAATGACACCCTTTTCAATCAAATGACACACACACACACATACAAAGGTTTATAACTAATACTAAGGCAAATATATGATGTCAAATGGGTGGCATAACAACTCCTCATACAAAGGAGTAATGTATAAATAAGACTCATTTTGATGTGGTAAGATAGAAAAAAATAGATTGTTCAAATCAAGACCATGTAATAAAAGGATAAAAAATGACATAAACACCTAAGTATAATGTTTTAAATTCTAAAAATGATAAGGTTACATAATACTATTGAATTATATTAATATCTTGATCTTGGGAGGATTTAAATTGTTAATCCAAAAAGTAAAAGGTCATGAAAAGTAGGTTTTTTAGGCCTCCTCTTCTCTCAACAGTTTTTACTATGACATGGAACTTTAGGCTACTCACCCTGCATCAACAATATGTTTTTGAAAAGTGGGGTTGTTTTAAAATATCAATTTTTTCTTGTTTTTAAATGGTCTCAAGTGTGTCTAATACAAGATATGATCACATAAATTAGCTCCACATCAACCATATTTTTGTGAAAATGTATTGTCCTTTTCATAACCACTACATCCATTTATTGCTTAATGTAGTGTGATGTTTGAGTTGATCATACATTCTGAGGGAAGTAGTCACTAATAGAAGTAGTTTAACTAGTCAAACTATCATCCCAGTGATTCACTAGCTCAATTTATATACCCCACCATGGAATGGGGTTGAAATAATGGTGGGAGATGAATTATTGGGTCAATGCTTCCTTAATTAACGTATGAAGAGGTGATGAACTCCTACTCATAAGGCAAAATACATGAAAAAAAAAGACAAGTGAAAAGACTTTAGGGTCATTTTGGGGTCACCCAAACCATATAGATTTGGGATGGCCTCAACAACTTTATTTTCACATTTTTTGGACTAAAGTGACAAAGGTAAATAATTAGTGTTTTTATTCACCTGAGTTATCTAAAGGGGATGGGGGAGAGCATACATGAGTCACTCATTTTTCTAAAACAAACAACTTTTAAAAAATAAGAATAAAAATGAATAATTCTTATGAGTATGTAACTAAATGTGGAAGTTCAGTTTAGTGCACCAGAACAAAGTATGTTGTGAAATTTGATCCACTTGGCATTTTTTGTTTAAAACAAATTGCAAAAACCTTGAAAAACAACTAAGGCATGAAAATAACTAAGGTTTTTTTAAACACCAAAGACAAATTGTG